>CAXARS010000001.1:0-201195 GCA_963971345.1 Andrena flavipes
CATGGTCGTGTTCATGGTCGTGTTCATGGTCGTGTTCATGGTCGTGTTCATGGTCGTGTTCATGGTCGTGTTCATGGTCGTGTTCATGGTCATTGTTGTACTCATGGTTATGGTCTGTTCATGTTCATGGTCCTGTTCATGGTCCTGTTCATGGTCCTGTTCATGGTCCTGTTCATGGTCCTGTTCATGGTCATGGTTGTGGTCATGGTTATGGTCTGTTCATGTTCACGGTCGTGGTCATGGTCATGGTCATGGTCATGGTCATGTTCATGGTCATGGTCATGTGCATGGTCGTGGTCGTGGTCGTGGTCGTGGTCGTGGTCGTGGTCGTGGTCGTGTTTGTGGTCGTGTTCATGTTCACGGTAATGGTCAGGTTCATGGTCATGGTCATGGTTGTGGTCGTGCTCGTGGTCGTGGTCGTGGTCGTGGTCGTGGTCATGGTCATGGTCATGGTCATGGTTATGGTTGTGGTCGTGCTCGTGGTCGTGGGCGTGGTCATGGTCATGGTTATGGTCAGAGCCATGGTCATAGTCATGGTCATTGTCATGGTCGTGTTCGTGGGCGTGGTCAAGGTCGTGTTCATGGTCGTTTTCATGGTCGTGTTCATGGTCGTGTTCATGGTCGTGTTCATGGTCGTGTTCATGGTCGTGTTCATGGTCGTGTTCATGGTCGTGTTCATGGTCGTGTTCATGGTCGTGTTCATGGTCGTGTTCATGGTCGTGATCATGGTCGTGTTCATGGTCGTGTTCATGGTCGTGTTCATGGTCGTGTTCATGGTCGTGTTCATGGTCGTGTTCATGGTCGTGTTCATGGTCCTGTTCATGGTCGTGTTCATGGTCGTGTTCATGGTCGCGTTCATGGTCGCGTTCATGGTCGTGTTCATGGTCGTGTTCATGGTCGCGTTCATGGTCGTGTTCATGGTCGTGTTCATGGTCGTGTTCATGGTCGTGTTCATGGTCGTGTTCATGGTCGTGTTCATGGTCGTGTTCATGGTCGTGTTCATGGTCGTGTTCATGGTCGTGTTCATGATCGTGTTCATGGTCGTGTTCATGGTCGTGTTCATGGTCGTGTTCATGGTCGTGTTCATGGTCGTGTTCATGGTCGTGTTCATGGTCGTGTTCATGGTCGTGTTCATGGTCGTGTTCATGGTCGTGTTCATGGTCGTGTTCATGGTCGTGTTCATGGTCGTGTTCATGGTCGTGTTCATGGTCGTGTTCATGGTCGTGTTCATGGTCGTGTTCATGGTCGTGTTCAAGGTCGTGTTCATGGTCGTGTTCATGGTCGTGTTCATGGTCGTGTTCATGATCGTGTTCATGGTCGTGTTCATGGTCGTGTTCATGGTCGTGTTCATGGTCATGGTTATGGTCTGTTCATGTTCACGGTCGTGGTCAGGGTCAGGGTCATGGTCATGGTCATGGTTGTGGTCGTGCTCGTGGTCGTGGTCGTGGTCGTGTTCATGGTCGTGTTCATGGTCGTGTTCATGGTCGTGTTCATGGTCGTGTTCATGGTCGTGTTCATGGTCGTGTTCATGGTCGTGTTCATGGTCGTGTTCATGGTCGTGTTCATGGTCGTGTTCATGGTCGTGTTCATGGTCGTGTTCATGGTCGTGTTCATGGTCGTGTTCATGGTCGTGTTCATGGTCGTGTTCATGGTCGTGTTCATTATCGTGTTCATGGTCGTGTTCATTATCGTGTTCATGGTCATGGTTATGGTATGTTCATGTTCACGGTCGTGGTCATGGTCAGGGTCATGGTCATGGTCATGGTTGTGGTCGTGGTCGTGGTCGTGGTCGTGGTCGTGGTCGTGGTCGTGGTCATGGTCATGGTCATGGTCATGGTTATGGTTGTGGTCGTGCTCGTGGTCGTGGTCGTGGTCATGGTCATGGTTATGGTCAGAGACATGGTCATAGTCATGGTCATTGTCATTGTCGTGTTCGTGGGCGTGGTCAAGGTCGTGTTCATGGTCGTGTTCGTGGTCGTGTTCATGGTCGTGTTCATGATCGTGTTCATGGTCGTGTTCATGGTCGTGTTCATGGTCGTGTTCATGGTCGTGTTCATGGTCGTGTTCATGGTCGTGTTCATGGTCGTGTTCATGGTCGTGTTCATGGTCGTGTTCATGGTCGTGTTCATGGTCGTGTTCATGGTCGTGTTCATGGTCGTGTTCATGGTCGTGTTCATGGTCGTGTTCATGGTCGTGTTCATGGTCGTGTTCATGGTCGTGTTCATGGTCGTGTTCATGGTCGTGTTCATGGTCGTGTTCATGGTCGTGTTCATGGTCGTGTTCATGGTCGTGTTCATGGTCGTGTTCATGGTCCTGTTCATGGTCGTGTTCATGGTCGTGTTCATGGTCATGTTCATGGTCATGTTCATGGTCATGTTCATGGTCATGTTCATGGTCATGTTCATGGTCATGTTCATGATCGTGTTCATGGTCGTGTTCATGGTCGTGGCCGTGGTCGTGTTCGCGGTCGTGGTCATGGTCATGGTTGTGGTCATGGTTATGGTCTGTTCATGTTCACAGTCGTGGTCATGGTCGTGGTCGTGGTCGTGTTTGTGGTCGTGGTCGTAGTTATGGTCAGGGTCGTGTTCATGTTCACGGTAATGGTCAGGGTCCTGGTCATGGTCATGGTCATGTTCATGGTCATGTTCATGGTCGTGTTCATGGTCATGTTCATGGTCGTGTACATGGTCATGTTCATGGTCATGTTCATGGTCATGTTCATGGTCATGTTCATGGTCATGTTCATGGTCATGTTCATGGTCATGTTCATGGTCATGTTCATGGTCATGTTCATGGTCATGTTCATGGTCATGTTCATGGTCGTGTTCATGGTCGTGTTCATGGTCGTGTTCATGGTCCTGTTCATGGTCCTGTTCATGGTCCTGTTCATGGTCGTGTTCATGGTCGTGTTCATGGTCGTGTTCATGGTCGTGTTCATGGTCGTGTTCATGGTCGTGTTCATGGTCGTGTTCATGGTCGTGTTCATGGTCGTGTTCATGGTCGTGTTCATGGTCGTGTTCATGGTCGTGTTCATGGTCGTGTTCATGGTCGTGTTCATGGTCGTGTTCATGGTCATGGTTATGGTCTGTTCATGTTCACGGTCGTGGTCATGGTCAGGGTCATGGTCATGGTCATGGTTGTGGTCGTGCTCGTGGTCGTGGTCGTGGTCGTGGTCGTGGTCATGGTCATGGTCATGGTCATGGTTATGGTTGTGGTCGTGCTCGTGGTCGTGGTCGTGGTCATGGTCATGGTTATGGTCAGAGACATGGTCATAGTCACGGTCATTGTCACTGTCGTGTTCGTGGGCGTGGTAAAGGTCGTGTTCATGGTCGTGTTCATGGTCCTGTTCATGGTTGTGTTCATGGTCGTGTTCATGGTCGTGTTCATGGTCGTGTTCATGGTCGTGTTCATGGTCGTGTTCATGGTCGTGTTCATGGTCGTGTTCATGGTCCTGTTCATGGTCGTGTTCATGGTCGTGTTCATGGTCGTGTTCATGGTCGTGTTCATGGTCGTGTTCATGGTCGTGTTCATGGTCGTGTTCATGGTCGTGTTCATGGTCGTGTTCATGGTCGTGTTCATGGTCCTGTTCATGGTCATGTTCATGGTCGTGTTCATGGTCGTGTTCATGGTCGTGTTCATGGTCGTGGCCGTGGTCGTGTTCGCGGTCGTGGTCATGGTCGTGTTCATGGTCGTGTTCATGGTCGTGTTCATGGTCGTGTTCATGGTCGTGTTCATGGTCGTGTTCATGGTCGTGTTCATGGTCGTGTTCATGGTCGTGTTCATGGTCGTGTTCATGGTCGTGTTCATGGTCGTGTTCATGGTCGTGTTCATGGTCGTGTTCGATGGTCGTGTTCGATGGTCGTGTTCGTGGTCGTGTTCATGGTCGTGTTCATGGTCGTGTTCATGGTCGTGTTCATGGTCGTGTTCATGGTCGTGTTCATGGTCATGGTTGTAGTCATGGTAATGGTTGTAGTCATGGTAATGGTCGGTTCATGTTCACGGTCGTTGTCATGGTCGTGTTCATGGTCGTGTTCATGGTCGTGTTCTTGGTCATGTTCATGGTCATGTTCATGGTCATGTTCATGGTCATGTTCATGGTCATGTTCATGGTCATGTTAGTAGGTATACAACACGGGTTCTAACCCAAATTTGAGTTTGAAGGCCATTCCCCCCCCTCCTCCCCGACCTTGAAATCCAAATTTGAGTCTCAAGGTCACATTTGAGTTGAAGGCCATTCCCCCCTCCTCCCCGACCTTGAAATCCAAATTAGAGTCTCAAGGTCGCAGGAAATCCATCGCGGGCGGCGGCGGGCGGGCGGCGGGCGGCGCAGTGGTGGGGGTATAAGCGGACCGCGGCTGATGCCATCGTAGAGATGGCGGAGTAGTGGGGGTATAAGCGCGGCGGGCGGCGCAGTGGTGGGGGTATAAGCGGACCGCGGCTGATGACATCGTAGAGATGGCGGAGTAATGGGCGCGAGATTTGAAGAATACCGGGAATCAATCGATGCCGAACCGATACCGAACCGTATCGAGCAGCGGGAGTAACCGCGGGTGAGAAGAAGAAGAGTGCTACTATCCTATCCTGGACTCCAACAACAGCGGACCGCGGCTGATGATGACATCGTAGAGATGGCGGAGTAATGGGCGCGAGATTCGAAGAATACAGAAGTGTCACCCTGAACTCCAACCTGTTGGTAAGGAAGGAAACATTAATTTATGATATTAATATAATAAATGAAAAAACCGAATCTCGGACGACGGGGCTCGAACCCAAGACCTCCGCGGTACGAGTCAACCGCCTAACCAACTCCCCCAACGTCGGCTCTCCGACATTAGTCTTTCCCGAATGGTATATATGCCGAGCGTCACACGCGTTCGTTTTTTATCGGACGATGTCGGCTTTTTTACACACCGCGTCTTCGGAGGAGGGAAAGAGACAAAGCATTTTTAATTCGGAGGAGAGAGAGAGGCAGCAATACAATAGCACGCGTTCCATGAGATCGCGCGTAACTCGAATCCTCTGGAGCGGCCGGGCAGGGTGACGTCATTTTTTCACGGCGCGAAGAACGAAATAGAATTATACGACGTCGGCAGCAATGTTTCCCCAACGCAGAGAGAGAAATAATAATAATTATTTAAACGTAGAATTTTTTAAAATTAGATGAGGAGAGCTGGAGGAGTATGACGGGTAAATAAGATGGGAGGCAGAATATATGTTTAAGAATATATATATTGTTACAAATAAAAAATGGAGTATATAAAAAATGGAGTATATAAAATAAAAAAGGAAAGAATATAATAAAAAATGAAATATAATAAAAAAGAATATAATAAAAAAGGAAAAAATTAATATAAAAAATGAAATATAATATATAATAATAAAAAGAATATAATAAAAAATAGTTAACGGCGTAAAAAGTATATAATAAAATAAAAAATGGATATAAATATATATTTTAAAAATTTGGAGGCGGTGGTGGTGGCGGTGGCGACGGTGGTGAGGGAGGCGAGGGAGGCGAGGGAAGATGCGGTCGCCGCAAATTTTCCACGCGGTTGAGCCGATTGGGTGTCCAGAGACGTCGCACAGCCGCCGCATTTGGCTGCGCCTCTAAAATTTGCGCTAACCGCCCCATGTAGAGCATAGGATGTTCCTAGAACACAAACGTCAATATATCACTAGCACGTGAATAAACATCAAAAAACGCACAAAACAGTGGAAAGTATTATATACATGCGGAGGCGGTGGCGGTGGCGGTGATGGCGGTGGCGACGGCGATGATGGTGGCGATGATGGTGGCGACGGCGACGGCGGAGGTGACGCTGGTGGCAAGATCTAAAAGATAGAAACCCACGATTTAATATTGACTCGAACATTTGATTTGATCTTGCTCGATTTAAAAGGTTAAACGCGATAAATGTAAAAAAATATTTTAAAGTACATACCTCGGGATCATAATCCGGAGCAATACGTCTTATTCCCATTTATAAAAAACTTTGAACTATGAATTTTATAATATTAAAAACCACTTGTAGCCTCTTGAGCTTTGAAGTGCGACTGGTCTCGCTACATCTCCAGGCTCGCTCAAGGGACTCTTATCGGAGGTCCATGAAATCGAGAAGTGTGTACCTTTGCAACGCGCGTAACTCGAATCCTTTGGAACGGTTGGGTAGGGTGATGTCATTTTCACAGCGCGAAGAACGAAGTAGAATTATGCGACGTCAGCAAATCTTAGAATTAGATGATGAGGAGAGAAGGAAGACGGGTAAAGAAAATGGTACAATGAAATACGATTAAGAATATATATTGTTACAAGTATTGATGTGAAAATCATACATTTATTATTAAAACGCACTATAGTGGTATGTGGTTTACATCACGCAACATGGATTGTAATCCTAACGCCAACAATTCACAATCGATCAATGAATGCTGCTCAAAGTGTTCGCTTTCGGAAATTAATTTTTCATAATTCGTCGATACGGGAGCGGTACGCAGCACTTCTACAAAGGTTGCATATTTACTACTAACAGAGTACATATTTTCAGTTAGCCAGGTATACATATGTTTGATACAATGTTGGTACGCGAACAGTTTACGCATCGTGGCTTCAGTCATGTATATCATAGCGCGATTATCGGTGATTTTAACGAGCTGAGCATCATGCATACGCGTGAATTCGATTCGCAAATGATCAATTACGATGTGGGTTTGGGGCGATGTTGCGTTGCTGCGTAATCGTTGGAGTATGTCCGCCTCGTTTTGCAGCAGGAGCTTCCACGTCGACATTGAAAAACATACCTCACAGCCTTTATTGTCAACTATGGCGATCTCGACGTGGCACAAATCCATGCCGATGCGAATTCCAATAGTTAACCGTTTATAAGCTGTTGCGGTCAACGGGTAATCACGCCCCAGGATCCGTACGATTGTTGGTTTTGGTGTTGTGGATCCAGAACTGTAAGAAACATGCACACGAAATTAATACTCGGTTCGCTTGCGTTTACAGTGAAAGAAGTAAGTGAAAAGTGAAAAGTGTATAATAACGCGTACATACCTCGTATTGAACTGATGTTCCTGTTGTTGGCGTTTATTGGGGTAATCACCATTGATGGCGGATGCATAGGATGAATTGTTGAAGCTGCGTTTGTACATCTTGATATGCACTATGTACGATTATACTGATCGGTGGAGAAGTTAACGCAAACGATACTCTTTAACACTCGAGCGAACGTGGTGTAATGAAGTTCACAGGTCTGACCAACGTCGCTTTTATACAAATTCACGTACACGTATACATCAATGCACATTTGAGGGAGGGGATACACCAAAGAGTAAGGCAGAGATAGCAAATCATGCATAAAAGTCTCGACACGTGTCGAATATAATATGATACTTTTGCATTCGAGGGAGGAGATACATCAAAGAGTAAGACAGCAAATCATGCATAAAAGTCTCGACACGCGTCGAATGTAATATGATACTTTTTTGGGAACGTTGAATCTTAGAATTATGCGATATCAGCAGAAACTGCATAGAACCGTGTTGGGATGCATCATTGTTTTTACATTCGAGGGAGTACATCAAAAGAGTTAGACAGAGATACCAAATCATGCATAAAAACGCGCTCCAAAGTGCACAAAGCCTCAAATCGTTGCAACGTGTTGCGGGCAAAAAGACATACTGCATTGACGACCATGGAAAAATTCGCGCAAGTAGAAAGCCAATTGTTGAATCAATCCGCGCGATTGATTTCGCGGGAAGAGTACCACGCGTGGGAAGAACGGTGCAACGAGTGTATCGAATCGTTGGAAGAACAGAGCCGTGTGAAACGCCCGCGATTATCGATCGGTGTTCGGCAATCGTTGGTTGCTCGAATCGCGCACCTCGAAGGGCTGAAACATTCGTTGCGCGACCGTTTCGTGCGCGAAGGTGCCGGACATTCTAACATAGGACTTTTGTGGCGCGAAATAGACACTGCGTTCGATAACCGCGTATTAACTGGTGTCGTGCTAAATTCAAACTATATCGAGCCGCGCAACTTCCTCCAAGATGCGGGGATCATTGTGCTGGAGCATGTGCGGGGTGCTTTGAGGAAACAGCGGAACCTCAAAGTGAACACGGTGTTCAACGGCGAATTTGTGGCGGGTGATAAGCGTGCTTGTAAAAGCATCAACACCCGAAGCTGCGAACTCTTCCACACATCTGATCTACAGGAGTGGTACCAACGATGCGTTATCGAACCCACCCTGGCATCGCTGGAAGAGTTCCAGGAACGTGATAGCGGATGGGCATTGACGAGAATCCTCCACCTCATCGTCAATGTCAATAAGTACAATCCGTTGCGCGCGGGATGCCGCTACAAGTTGCCGCGGGATTTATTGCTGAAGAAAGCTACGATCAGTATACACTCCGAGGACAACGCGTGTTTCGCATGGGCAGTGGTTGCCGCTCTCCATCCTGCGGAAAGACACGTTGATCGCACAAGCTCATATCCGCACTATACATTGGTGCTAAATCTGCATGGCATTGAGTTTCCAATGTCCCTAGCACAGATTGCGAAATTTGAACGGCTCAACAACATCTCCGTCAACGTCTACACCTTCGAGGAGGAGAAACGGTCGACGGTCTTTCCGCTGTGTCTCACCAATCAAAAGAGGGATCGGCATGTAAATTTGCTCTACACACCGAATCAAGAGCATGGCGATGTAGGACACTTTGTGTGGATCAAGAACTTGTCCCGGTTGGTGAGCGCGCAGCTGAGCAAGGAGAAGAAAAAAAAATTCATCTGCGATCGGTACGTATAGAAACTTGTGAAATATTGAAATGTTTCGCGAAAAAAGAAATAAAAATAAATTTTTGTGTTTTTACAGATGCATGCACTACTTTAGCTCAACCGAAAAGTTGGAGGCGCATACAGTGGACTGTGGGCAGATGAACGACTGTGCCATCGTGCTGCCCAGCGAAGGCAAAAATTTGCTCAACTTTGACAACCACCGCATGAAGGAGCGACTTCCCTTCGTGGTATATGCAGATCTCGAGTGCATCATCGAGAAAACAGAGGACAGTCGCCGAGTGGGTGATACAGATAATAAATTGCGCGCGTACCAGCACCATAAAGTGCACAGTATTGCCTATTATATGCATTGTTCGTACGATACATCACTGTCGACGTATCGATGTCGCCGCGACGCGGATTGCGTTTCATGGTTCGTAGAAGAACTTAAAAATTTTGCAAACTTCGCCAAACCCATCTTGACCAGTAATGTTCCCATGCTGGATTTAACCAACGAACAGTTGATGACATTTCGCGATGCAACGCACTGTCATATTTGCGAAGAACCATTCGAGGCTAGCGATAAACGAGTCCGCGATCATTGCCATCTCTCCGGACGATTCAGAGGCCCGGCACATTCGGAGTGCAATTTAAATTATAAAAATGCGTTTTACATCCCCGTAGTTTTCCATAATTTATCCGGCTACGATTCACATTTCATTATCAAGGAAATAGCTACCGCTTTCGACGGTCACGTTGACGTATTGCCTATAACTAAAGAAAAGTATATTTCATTCACAAAAAATGTCGAAGATACGGCTGCTTCAGACTCGCGAAATTGTATTAAATTGCGATTCATCGATTCGTACAAATTTCTCAATACCCGTCTCGACAAATTAGCGTCTTTTCTTAGCACAGATCAATTAAAAATTTTACGATCCCAATTTGAAACATTATCCACCGAGGATTTCAATTTACTAACGCGAAAGGGTGTCTTTCCGTACGAATACCTCGATTGTGCGAACAAGCTGCAGGATCCATGCTTACCGCCGCGCGAGTCATTCTACAGTTTGTTAACGGGTGAGACTGTATCCGAGACCGATTACGCGCACGCCGAGACTGTCTGGCAGCGTTTCGGGATTAGAACCTTGGGTGAATACAGCGATTTGTATTTGAAAACAGATGTCTTGTTATTGGCAGATATTTTTGAAAATTTTCGCGAAAGTTGTATCAAGAGCTACGGATTAGATTCAGCGCATTATTATACTTTACCTGGTTTCACATGGGATGCAATGCTAAAACATACCAAAATTACATTCGAATTGTTCACCGACATCGATATGATTATGTTTATCGAACGCGGTATACGCGGGGGTTTAAGCCAATGTTCCGGAAGATACGCACATGCCAATAACAAGTACATGTCATCTTACGACGCATCGGAACAGTCATCGTACTTGATGTACTTTGATGTGAACAATTTATATGGATGGGCAATGTGTCAGCCCCTGCCATACGCCAAATTTCAATGGGTCGAAGATGTTGCAAATTTTGACGTGTTTTCGATCCCGGTCGATTCGCCCACGGGATACATTCTCGAGGTAGATCTGGAATATCCGCAACGTCTGCACGACGCTCACGCCGATCTACCGTTCTGTCCGACGCGTGCCAAACCACCGGGCAGCAGGCAGGACAAGTTACTCGCGACGGTATACGATAAACAGCGTTACGTTATCCACTATCGCAATCTGCAGCAGTGCACGCGTCACGGTCTTCGTATTACAAAGATACACCGCGTGCTTCAATTCGCTCAATCCCCCTGGCTCCGCGATTACATCGAACTCAATACGCGGTTTAGAACACGCGCGACAAACGACTTTGAAAAAAATTTGTACAAATTGATGAACAACGCGGTATTTGGTAAAACTATGGAAAATGTACGAAACCACGTGGATGTAAAGCTATTGACACATTGGGAAGGGCGATATGGTGCGGAGGCAATGATCGCGAAACCGAATTTCCACAGCAGAAGTGTTTTTTCGGAAAATTTAATAGCTGTTGAATTGCGTAAACTCGAGGTAAAATTCAACAAACCGATATACGTGGGTATGTGCATTCTAGACATATCAAAAATTTGTTTGTACGAATTTCATCACGAGTACATGTCTCCCTTGCATGGACAAAATTGTAAAATTCTATACACAGACACAGACAGCCTCATTTATCACATTCGATGCGACGATATCTACGAGTCCATGAAACACAATATCGATAGATTCGACACGAGCGATTATCCTATGGACAATCCATATAATATGCCGCGTGTAAATAAGAAGGTTCCAGGGCTGATGAAGGACGAAAATAACGGTGCGATAATGACCGAATTCATAGGTCTTAGAGCGAAAATGTATGCGCTTCGCGTAAACGGTAAAACAGATA
Source organism: Andrena flavipes (assembly GCA_963971345.1). Taxonomy (NCBI): domain Eukaryota; kingdom Metazoa; phylum Arthropoda; class Insecta; order Hymenoptera; family Andrenidae; genus Andrena; species Andrena flavipes. The sequence continues at coordinate 11,213 of CAXARS010000001.1, forward strand.
CAAAAAAGGCTAAAGGTGTCAAGACCAACGTCATAGCCAGAACGATAACTTTCGACGACTACGCGATGTGTTTGCATAGGGAGATCGAAATGGTTCGCAGACAATCGTGCATACGGTCTAAATTGCACAAAGTGTATACCATTTCGGAGTCTAAAATCGCTCTAAGTCCGTACGACGACAAGCGACATATCGTACCCGATTCGACCGATACTCTGCCCTGGGGACATTATAATATACCGTTGTAAAAATAGAAACTATTGTATTTATTGTAAAATAGAAATTGTATTCCCCATGTATAGAAATTATTATAAATAGTAGAATTATTGCATAAAAATTATTCATACATGTATAGAAATTATAAATGGTGGAATTAACGTGTTAAAAATAAAAAAATTGTTCACACATGTATATGTATAATTATATTTATTGATTATTTTACAATACATTATTTTTATTTATCCAAGAATTGTGTGATTTATCAAACCCCAGCCACTTGACGTACACCTTATCCCCCTTTTTACGCAACACTTTTTCCACTAGATATACATCAGGATCGGCGACGCGTTGCAGCTCGTGTTCATAGAATCCTCCAGCAACGGGTTTTCCACAGGAATCGACCAGCAGATAGGTCGCGGGATTAGTTATCTGTACTTTGGCTATCTTGAACACCTCCGTTGTCCAATTCGATGTATAGCCTTTATCGAAGATGGTTTTAAATTTGCTCACGCGCACAAAATCGCCCAACTTGAATCTCGCCGGAGCAGCGATCTTTATGTTGTTGTATACGGTGGCTAGCAGCTTATCGGCGATCGCAGGGGTAACATCGCAAGGACGCATTCCGATGGTGCTACGTTTTCGCGCGTTATACTCTGCGAGCAAACGCGGTAGCGAATCGGTCCATCTATAGGTTCCATTCAGCGTAAACAGTTTCCACATATTGTTCTTCAATGTTCGATTGAAACGTTCCACGACGGAGGCCTTCATCACCGAATACGTAGAATAATGATTAATGTCATGCTTTGTCATGAGTTTCTGCACATCAGCGTTGTAAAATTCTTTTCCTTGATCGGTTTGTAAATTTTTAGGATATCGATCTCTAAATATCTTTGCAAACGCTTTAGTCACCTCAGCACCACTTTTAGTCTTGAGCGGCAACGCCCATGCATACTTGCTCAACACATCGATGACGGTGAGTATGTAGTGGTGACCCTGGTTGAATCGCGAGTACGGTCGCATTTCTACAATGTCAGCTTGCCACAGATCGTCGTATCCACGCACTATGACGCGCCTCCGCGGGAAATGTCTTCGAGCTGAAGCATGCAATTCGTCAACGAGTCGTCGCTTCTTGTGACCATGGTTTTCTTCTTTACTCTTGGATTTCGGCAGTGACTGCATGATTGATGCGAATGATGTGATAATTATCGTGTACATGCATTATGTGCCCCCCGTCGGCCCGAGGGCATGTTCAACCGTCTTGCATGATTCTGCTTCGCATTGTCGCTGCGGATTCAACGCCTCCGATATCTTTTGAACGCTGTTTTGCAACATCAGCATATCTCTTTGAAACACGACCAGCTTCCTCTCTAATTCTTCCTGCTGCTCTCGCAAAAGTTTAATGTTCTTTTCCACGTATAGTTTATTGACAGCGTCGGTGTCGGTTACCGGCTGAGCTACGCGCCGTATCTTGCGTGATTTTGCATCAAAGTCGGCACCGGTCACGCAAAGAGCGTTATCTCGCATGTAATTTCGAAGCAGACCGGTCCATTTGTAATAGTCCATTGTAGCTGCTCCACTTTTCTCGAGCGATACCCCAAATTTGTTGATCGGCATCTCGACGTATACAGTGCAAATCATTGGCGTGCGGTTTAATTTATAATGAGGCCTACCTCGCGGAGTTCTTCGATAATCGATAGAATTTCGGGATCGTGAGAGTTGTTACCCGCCTGACGCGACGCTTCAAGCAAACGCAACCGATCCACCAACTCGTTGGGATCGTCCCAGTGCACGTAATCGATCTTGTTATCGTTTACCACCATGGCTCGTGGCACCGTTAGACCTTTCCCCGCCCTACTAGTCGACACACGGGGAAGTAGAGGTGCAATTACATGCTTGTACTTGTATCCCTTGTTGCTTAATATGGGGTATTTTGCATTATGATCGCGTCTGTGGGCATTCGTCGACAGCAGTATACTTTTGTATTTTTGTTTATCGGCATCGGTGTACACAGCATCGTCGGGAATTCTTTTGAAAATCAGTTCGTAAAGACCGGGTGTTCCTCCGTATCTTACACCATCTATGATTATATTATCGCCCCTGTCTATATCGAAAGCCTTATCTCCAAGCATCGTTCCACTATTACCAAAGTACACGCCGTACACATAGTCCATTGTCGTATCCCTATCACCACTTAGGATCGCACTCATGTATTTTTGCCCCAGCGGACCGAAATGACTGCGAAACGTTTCTTGTCCCTCGGGTGTTTGGAGTTGATGTCTAATAGATGTTGCAAACGACTCGTTTGGTGTAGTTTCGAAAACGTCATCATCATCATCATCAATGGCTGAGAGCGATTGTACGCGAGGAATTGTATTTATTGGCGTTGGTGGAACGGGAGACTCGTTTGATGCGGCATTCCGCCGTTTATGCTTCGATTGAACTGGTGTGGAGGTTGCGAGTGAATATTCCGATGACATGCGTCGTTTCTTCTTTCTCTTACGCGATGTGTTCCCTTTCGACACGATTTTTGTTTTAGGCGTTAATGTTTCATTCTCTTCAACGTCTGTGCTCATCGGCGGTGATGTGTCAGCTTCTGTTGTTGCAGTATTTTCCACAATATGTTTTAAGGGTTCCACAATAGGTTTGAAGTATTTCTCCAACGCGATATCTTCCTCCATCTTGCCGGTCTTCAAAGCCTGATGTTTCCGGCGAATGGCTTCGCTGGTTTTTGCAATTTCCTTCGCTATTCTCTCGCGATCCTTAATCTCCAGACTATCGATATCAATCATCGTCGTTGTACCGCGGACGTTGCGTTCCCACCAACGTTTTGACGACAATTGATCATCTCACGGTACGGCAAACTCGTTAAATCCCTTTCTATAACGTCCATTAGACATCGCGCTATCCTTGTCTATTACCACGAAACCGTACTCCCGTTGCCAACAATTACGACACAAAGCGCAGAAATCCTCGTAAGACATGTCTGTGTTTACGTGATCGTTGTACACATGTTTCAAGTTGGTGCCATCCTGCTTAAACAGAATCAACAGATTGGCATTGTCGCGTATAAGATGTTTGGGAATCTTTGCATACGTCTGACAGAGATAGAAACAGTCAACGTTCGAGTGGCGCCCCATTGCAAAGTATTCCCTTATCGTATCCTGCTTGTCGCATGTCACGTCATCAAAGATAAAAATGGAATTCGGAAGCGATTCGCTCGGTGGGATGACGTCACTGTTATTCGAAAACGTAAAGTAGCCAATTTCATCTATAGGAGTCAATAAATTATCCAAATACTGATATTTCGGCTGTTGCAACGATTTGGAATACACGTACACGTTCTCGAAGCGGACGCCGTGAGGACTTTCCAACAAGCTCACTAGCACGTTGGTCTTTCCACAATTTGATGGACCGCAAATGAGACAGCGGATAGTGTTTGGCAGCATGCTACCGTGTCTGCGCATTGTTTTCGGAGACATCAGCTGCGATTTATCGTCAAAATTTGTCACGCGTATCGCCATAGGTTGCCGTACGAATCGCATCCTGTCCGTGAACCATGAAAAATGATTTTTGATACGTCGAAGCGGATCTATTTATAGGTCTGCGCCGAAGCAAAACTGCTCAGTATGCAGTATGCTTCTGGTCCTGTCGGATAATTTCAATATTCGAGCCCTAACCTCTGAGCAGTTGAAATATATACCAAAGATTATTCTACTGCGAGAGTTTGGTAGACACATTGATCAGTTGTGGAACAGGCTCCCCGAGCATATAAAAGCAGATCCTGAGGTTCAACAGCATCGCCGGTGTCTGGAGCATTATAATCGTCCTTGGCAGCGAACGCATATCGACGGTCCGGCACCATTGATTAAAAACTGTAGCGAATGTCACCGACGAGAGTAAAGAAAGGTCGTGGTTTGTTAAATCGGGCGATAAACGCGCTACCTATCGAATTACATATCCCGGGATATCAGTTTTGCGGTCCAGGAACTCATCTGGCAAAACGATTGGCTAGAGGTGATCGAGGCATCAATCCGTTGGACGCAGCGTGTCGCGAACACGATATTACATATTCGCGTAGCAACGACCTCGACGAAAGGCACGCGGCAGATAAGGTACTCGCTGACAAAGCGCGAAAACGCATCGTTGCGCGAGACTCGACTCTGGGTGAAAGAGGTGCTGCTACAGCTGTTTGGGCAGCTATGAAGGCCAAGACGAAAATCGGAATGGGGATGAAAACTAAAACCTGCAAAAGGACTCCAAAGAAAGCATCGAAAAAACGGATTCTTCCAGTAGCAAAACGGGGTGGTATATTACCGCTTCTCCCGCTGCTAGGTGTCCTCGGATCGTTAGCTGGTGGAGCGGCGGGGATCGCCAAGGCGGTCAATGATAATAAGGCGGCGCAACATCAGCTGCAGGAAATGCAACGTCATAATCGCTCCATGGAAGGTCGCGGACTTTATCTCGCACCGTACAAGCGCGGACAGGGAATATCGAAACGAAAAAAAAAAACGCCGAGAAGAAAATAAAAATGCCTGTGGGCGTAACTACCGATTTGCAATTGGAGGAGTTGGCAAAACGTATGCGTATCCCATTCTTTAGAGGTGTTTTTATGCGAAACGCGTTACCAGCCGGAGGAGTACGTCGAAACGAGAGCGGTATAGTAAATTTGGACAATGCTTCGGGATCAGGAACTCATTGGGTGGCATATGCGAAGAGAGGATGTCGAGCTATATATTTCGACAGCTTTGGGAATCTTCGACCGCCCAAGGAATTGGTAAAATATCTGGATAAAGATGCTGTGGAAATTGAATACAATCGTTCGTCTTACCAGAAGTACAATCAGAGCAATTGTGGACAACTATGTCTACGCTTTCTACAAACGATCGGCACCAAATTTAAGGATTGACTTCCCACCACTCTGAGTCAGTACCAGTCCAGTCGTACAGCTCGGAATATGTCGTTAACATTCACTCTAACCGGCAAGAGTAGCACCCTCGCGGTGAGCTACTTTCCACCCATAGATTTGAGCGACGATGAATACGAGCTTGGTCTAACAACCTTTGAAACCTATCATACAATACCGAACATCGACTCGAGCAACGATAAATTCTACTTCATCGTAAACAACAGTGCCGACACCGCTCATGAATACATTACGATTCCCCACGGCTCCTACGAACTAGACGCCATTGCCAAGTACCTGAAGCAACGATTACTCGAACGGTATCCTAAAAATCTTGGTGACACCGGTGATAACAGTGACAATGATGTGTATCCTATAGTGTTGCGTCCCAATAACAATACCATGAAAAGCGAGCTGTACTGTCGGTTCACCGTAGACTTTACAAAGCCCAACAACATTGGATCGCTACTGGGATTCTCCACGAATCGGGTATTAGCACCAGAACGATGGCACGAATCGGACGATCCGATTAATATCATGAACGTGAACATTATTCGCATAGAATGTAGCGTGACCGCTGGGGCGTACAACAATGGGAAGCGTGTACATACGATACACGAATTTTCTCCAAGAGTCCCACCAGGATATAAGATATCGGAAATGCCCGCCCAAATCATTTACCTTCCAATCACCGCACAGGTCATTTCGGATCTGACGATACGCGTTGTGGATCAAGACGGACGGTTGCTTGATTTTCGAGGTGAAGAGATTACCATCAGATTGCACGTACGACGACGATAATACATGTGGTGTGAACGAAAGAGATGCTTGTATTGAACGACTCCAGAAACCCGTTTCTTCCAAATGAAATTGTTTGCAACAACAACAACAACAACAACAACAGCTCTGATCACGCTAAAAAGAAGAGGCTCAGTGCTGCGAACATTGCATTTTTGAAAACATTAGGATTCATTGTGCGCATTTAAGTTGAAAAAATGGCTGACATTCTAAGCATTGGAGGGAAGCCGACGTTTGATGATCGCATCGTCAAGCTCGAGACTCACACGTACAACCCATACGTCAACACGACGTTTGGATACAGCGATGAGATAAGAATACCTATACAGCAGCAGGATTTGTACACATTGCCGTGTGAAAGTTTCCTCTACGTGGAGGGGAAATTGAAGATAAATAAGCCAAATGATGCGTTAACTGTGACGTTGGGAAATAATTGCATGGCGTTCTTATTCGATGAGATTCGATACGAGCTGAATGGCGTGGAGATTGACCGCAACAGAAACGTCGGAATAACTAGCACGCTTAAAAACTATGTATCGCTGACATCCGACGAAGACAAAAATATGGAGAATGCAGGATGGGGCTTGAAACGTCGCGATGGGCTAATATTGAAAAATCATTTTAATTTTTGCGTCCCACTCAAATATTTGCTGGGATTTTGCGAGGACTACAAACGCATGATTATTAATGCTCGCCACGAATTGATTTTAATACGATCACGCAACGATAACAATTCTCTAATAGGATCGCCGATGTTGGAACCAGAAATCGAATTACTTAAAGTGCAATGGCGGATGCCTCATGTGACGCTGAACGACGTTAATAAGCTATCGTTGCTACGTGCTTTGGAAAGTGGACAAAACCTGAGCATTTGTTTTCACTCGTGGGATTTGTACGAGTATCCTCTCTTACAGAGCACGACCAAACATTCGTGGGCTGTGAAGGCAGCTGTGCAGCTGGAGAAGCCGCGATACATCATCTTTGCTCTACAGACTGCTCGAAAGAATGTGATGAGCGAAGACGTTACTATGTTCAACAACTGTAAATTGACGAATGTAAAACTTTTTCTCAACTCGGAATTTTACCCATACGATGATCTGAACTTGGACTTTGACAAGAATAAGCATGCCATCTTGTTTAACATGTATACTCAATTTCATAAATCATATTATGGATATAGTTGCAACGAGGCATTATTCACCGTGGCTGAATTTTTACAATTTGGTCCCCTCGTGGTGATTGATTGCTCGCGACAAAATGAGTCGATCAAGAATGGCACCGTGAACGTGCGCATAGAATTCGAGTGTAAAGAGAATATACCTGCAAATACTACGGCATACTGTATGATTCTGCACGATCGGGTGGTTGAATACAATCCGCTGACAAACGTGGTGCGCAAAATCAATTAAATTGTCACGCTACTTGTCCGCCCTCTCCTGTGTCAAATTCACACAAAATTTCATCGTGAAAATCGACATGCTTTACGAGAAAGGCTGCATTCTCCTGTCTGTCTTGAAAGCGAATGGACCTCCAAATTGTAACGATGATGGCTGTACCAACATTTGTTGACCTGCAAGGGTTCATCGTCGATGGAAGATTTGTCGTCAAGGAAGTGGCGGTCCTACGAAATGGATTAATTCTCTCGCACTATATTTTTGGGAGTTCGATGCCGCAATATCTTCTTACGAAATCTGACAAATCAAGCATTCGGTGGCTGGTGGCAAAACACCACGGACTACGGTGGGACGATGGAGACGTTCCGTACAGTATGGCTAAACGACTAATTACGAAAGCTGTAGCTGATGCGATCGACGAAGAAGATGACACATCCCATATCATATACGTTAAAGGACTGCAGAAACGCGGTTGGCTCATGGAATTCCTCGACGAAAATACGATAGCGGACGTGGTCATCGAGACGCTGGACATTGACTACGAGGATATCAAATCACTAAATAAGCTAAATGTAATTAATACACTGCGATGTGGCAGACACGTGAAACACTGTGCTATGCAAAATGTATTTAAAATATTCAACTGGTGGTCTAAACGCCAGAGAGAAATACTTAAATAAAATATAATCAATTTTAATGCATAAACGTTTTTTCTTCACCCTCCCCCAACTTCCTACATGTACGCTAGATTAAGACGATAGTTGTAATTATTATGTGGGAAACTGTTCGATTCGCGTTCAATACCCGTTCAATACCCGTTCGATACCGTTCGATTCGCGTTCAATACCCGTTCAAAACCGTTCGATTCGCGTTCAATACCCGTTCGGCACCGTTCAATACCCGTTCGATACCGTTCGATTCGCGTTCAATACCCGTTCGATTCGCGTTCGATTCGCGTTCAATACCCATTCAATGCCGTTCGATTCGCGTTCGATACCCGTTCAAAACCGTTCGATTCGCGTTCGATACCGTTCGATTCGCGTTCAATACCCGTTCAATACCGTTCGATTCGCGTTCGATACCCGTTCGATTCGCGTTCGATACCCGTTCGATTCGCGTTCGAAGTGGTATGTTAGGCGTTGAAAGTGATACGATAGACATTCAAAATGGTGTGATCTAGTCAAATGATGTGTCTAAGAAGGAGAAAACGGTTCAACGAAATGATATGTGCAAAGAAAAAAAATGTAATGATCAGCGGAAATGAATCTAGAGAACAACAGCATCTCACTTTGCAAAGCTAAGCACTTCTCGATTTCATGGGTCCCCGATAAGGGCCCCTTGAGCGAGCCTGGAGATGTAGCGAGACCAGTCGCACTTCAAAGCTTGACAGACAGGCAGACAAAGATTTTTTTTAATTATAATAATAATGGGATTAAAAGGAATCGCTCCCGAATCAAACCCCGAGCCGTGTGAAGACATCCCCGAGGTATGTATATAACAATATTTTGATGTTATTTATCATGTTTGGCCGCTGAAATCGAGTTCGATCTCACAACCGTAAATATTATATTGATGTTTGTGGTTTCTAGAACTTGCTTCAACCATCGCTTCCCCCGCCGCCGCCACCGTCACCACCACCATCACCGCCACCTTCGCCACCACCGCCTCATCATGTATGTAATACTTTACAGTGTTTTTGCATGTTGGATGTTTATTATGTTTGATATGTTATATCTATTTTTGTATGTTATGTTAATATTTTGTATGTTATAGGGTATCGCACTTCAAGAATTGCGGGGGTGGTTAAATAATCAAGCCCGACCCCGCGAAGTGCAGATGCGGCGGTTGGGGGCAGTAATCGTCCCAATAATGGCGGCACATGTGCGGCGATTGTTTGCATTCTCCTCCTCCTCCTCCTCCTCCTCCTCCTCATCACCATCACCATCACCACCACCATCGCCACCGCCATCACCACCGCCTCCAAATTTTTAAAATATATATTTATATCCATTTTTTATTTTATTATATACTTTTTACGCCGTTAACTATTTTTATTATATTCTTTTTATTATTATATTCTTTTTATTTTGTAACAATATATATATTCTTAAACATATATTCTGCCTCCCATCTTATTTACCCGTCATACTCCTCCAGCTCTCCTCATCTAATTTTAAAAAATTCTACGTTTAAATAATTATTATTATTTCTCTCTCTGCGTTGGGGAAACATTGCTGCCGACGTCGTATAATTCTATTTCGTTCTTCGCGCCGTGAAAAAATGACGTCACCCTGCCCGGCCGCTCCAGAGGATTCGAGTTACGCGCGATCTCATGGAACGCGTGCTATTGTATTGCTGCCTCTCTCTCTCCTCCGAATTAAAAATGCTTTGTCTCTTTCCCTCCTCCTAAGACGCGGTGTGTATCCAGAGGATTCGAGTTACGCGCGACCTCATGGAACGCGTGCTATTGTATTGCTGTCTCTCTCTCCTCCGAATTAAAAAAATGCTTTGTCTCTTTCCCTCCTCCGAAGACGCGGTGTGTAAAAAAGCCGACATCGTCCGATAAAAAACGAACGCGTGTGACGCTCGGCATATATACCATTCGGGAAAGACTAATGTCGGCATGGAACGCGTGCTATTGTATTGCTGTCTCTCTCTCCTCCGAATTAAAAAAATGCTTTGTCTCTTTCCCTCCTCCGAAGACGCGGTGTGTAAAAAAGCCAACATCGTCCGATAAAAAACGAACGCGTGTGACGCTCGGCATATATACCATTCGGGAAAGACTAATGTCGGAGAGCCAACGTTGGGGGAGTTGGTTAGGCGGTTGACTCGTACCGCGGAGGTCTTGGGTTCGAGCCCCGTCGTCCGAGATTCGGTTTTTTCATTTATTATATTAATATCATAAATTAATGTTTCCTTCCTTACCAACAGGTTGGAGTTCAGGGTGACACTTCTGTATTCTCCAAATCTCGCGCCCATTACTCCGCCATCTCTACGATGTCATCATCAGCCGCGGTCCGCTGTTGTTGGAGTCCAGGATAGGATAGTAGCACTCTTCTTCTTCTCACCCGCGGTTACTCCCGCTGCTCGATACGGTTCGGTATCGGTTCGGCATCGATTGATTCCCGGTATTCTTCAAATCTCGCGCCCATTACTCCGCCATCTCTACGATGTCATCAGCCGCGGTCCGCTTATACCCCCACCACTGCGCCGCCCGCCGCGCTTATACCCCCACTACTCCGCCATCTCTACGATGTCATCAGCCGCGGTCCGCTTATACCCCCACCACTGCGCCGCCCGCCGCCCGCCCGCCGCCCGCCGCCGCCCGCCCGCCGCCGCCCGCGATGGATTTCCTGCGACCTTGAGACTCTAATTTGGATTTCAAGGTCGGGGAGGAGGGGGGAATGGCCTTCAACTCAAATGTGACCTTGAGACTCAAATTTGGATTTCAAGGTCGGGGAGGAGGGGGGGGAATGGCCTTCAAACTCAAATTTGGGTTAGAACCCGTGTTGTATACCTACTCATGTTCATGGTCATGTTCATGGTCATGTTCATGGTCATGTTCATGGTCATGTTCATGGTCATGTTCATGGTCATGTTCATGGTCATGTTCATGGTCATGTTCATGGTCATGTTCATGGTCATGTTCATGGTCATAGTCATGGTCATTGTCATTGTCGTGTTCGTGGGCGTGGTCAAGGTCGTGTTCATGGTCGTGTTCATGGTCGTGTTCATGGTCGTGTTCATGGTCGTGTTCATGGTCGTGTTCATGGTCGTGTTCATGGTCCTGTTCATGGTCCTGTTCATGGTCGTGTTCATGGTCGTGTTCATGGTCGTGTTCATGGTCGTGTTCATGGTCGTGTTCATGGTCGTGTTCATGGTCGTGTTCATGGTCGTGTTCATGGTCGTGTTCATGGTCGTGTTCATGGTCGTGTTCATGGTCCTGTTCATGGTCGTGTTCATGGTCCTGTTCATGGTCGTGTTCATGGTCGTGTTCATGGTCGTGTTCATGGTCGTGTTCATGGTCGTGTTCATGGTCGTGTTCATGGTCATGTTCATGGTCATGTTCATGGTCATGTTCATGGTCATGTTCATGGTCATGTTCATGGTCATGTTCATGGTCATGTTCATGGTCATGTTCATGGTCATGTTCATGGTCATGTTCATGGTCATGTTCATGGTCATGTTCATGGACATGTTCATGGTCATGTTCATGGTCATGTTCATGGTCATGTTCATGGTCATGTTCATGGTCATGTTCATGGTCATGTTCATGGTCATGTTCATGGTCGTGTTCATGGTCGTGTTCATGGTCGTGTTCATGGTCGTGTTCATGGTCATGTTCATGGTCATGTTCATGGTCCTGTTCATGGTCATGTTCATGGTCATGTTCATGGTCATGTTCATGGTCATGTTCATGGTCATGTTCATGGTCATGTTCATGGTCATGTTCATGGTCATGTTCATGGTCATGTTCATGGACATGTTCATGGTCATGTTCATGGTCATGTTCATGGTCATGTTCATGGTCATGTTCATGGTCATGTTCATGGTCATGTTCATGGTCATGTTCATGGTCATGTTCATGGTCATGTTCATGGTCATGTTCATGGTCATGTTCATGGTCATGTTCATGGTCATGTTCATGGTCATGTTCATGGTCATGTTCATGGTCATGTTCATGGTCATGTTCATGGTCGTGTTCATGGTCGTGTTCATGGTCGTGTTCATGGTCGTGTTCATGGTCGTGTTCATGGTCGTGTTCATGGTCATGGTTGTAGTCATGGTAATGGTTGTAGTCATGGTAATGGTCGGTTCATGTTCACGGTCGTAGTCATGGTCGTGTTCATGGTCGTGTTCATGGTCGTGTTCATGGTCGTGTTCATGGTCATGTTCATGGTCATGTTCATGGTCATGTTCATGGTCATGTTCATGGTCATGTTCATGGTCATGTTCATGGTCATGTTCATGGTCATGTTCATGGTCATGTTCATGGTCATGTTCATGGACATGTTCATGGACATGTTCATGGTCATGTTCATGGTCATGTTCATGGTCATGTTCATGGTCATGTTCATGGTCATGTTCATGGTCATGTTCATGGTCATGTTCATGGTCATGTTCATGGTCATGTTCATGGTCATGTTCATGGTCATGTTCATGGTCATGTTCATGGTCATGTTCATGGTCATGTTCATGGTCATGTTCATGGTCGTGTTCATGGTCGTGTTCATGGTCGTGTTCATGGTCGTGTTCATGGTCGTGTTCATGGTCGTGTTCATGGTCGTGTTCATGGTCATGGTTGTAGTCATGGTAATGGTTGTAGTCATGGTAATGGTCGGTTCATGTTCACGGTCGTAGTCATGGTCGTGTTCATGGTCGTGTTCATGGTCGTGTTCATGGTCGTGTTCATGGTCATGTTCATGGTCATGTTCATGGTCATGTTCATGGTCATGTTCATGGTCATGTTCATGGTCATGTTCATGGTCATGTTCATGGTCATGTTCATGGTCATGTTCATGGTCATGTTCATGGACATGTTCATGGACATGTTCATGGTCATGTTCATGGTCATGTTCATGGTCATGTTCATGGTCATGTTCATGGTCATGTTCATGGTCATGTTCATGGTCATGTTCATGGTCATGTTCATGGTCATGTTCATGGTCATGTTCATGGTCATGTTCATGGTCATGTTCATGGTCATGTTCATGGTCATGTTCATGGTCATGTTCATGGTAATGTTCATGGTCATGTTCATGGTCATGTTCATGGTCATGTTCATGGTCATGTTCATGGTCATGTTCATGGTCATGTTCATGGTCATGTTCATGGTCATGTTCATGGTCATGTTCATGGTCATGTTCATGGTCCTGTTCATGGTCGTGTTCATGGTCGTGTTCATGGTCGTGTTCATGTTCGTGTTCATGGTCGTGTTCATGGTCGTGTTCATGGTCGTGTTCATGGTCGTGTTCTTGGTCGTGTTCATGATCGTGTTCATGGTCGTGTTCATGGTCGTGTTCATGGTCGTGTTCATGGTCGTGTTCATGGTCGTGTTCATGGTCGTGTTCATGGTCGTGTTCATGGTCGTGTTCATGGTCGTGTTCATGGTCGTGTTCATGGTCGTGTTCATGGTCGTGTTCATGGTCGTGTTCATGGTCGTGTTCATGGTCCTGTTCATGGTCGTGTTCATGGTCGTGTTCATGGTCGTGTTCATGGTCGTGTTCATGGTCCTGTTCATGGTCCTGTTCATGGTCCTGTTCATGGTCGTGTTCATGGTCGTGTTCATGGTCGTGTTCATTGTCGTGTTCATGGCCGTGTTCATGGTCGTGTTCATGGTCGTGTTCATGGTCGTGTTCATGGTCGTGTTCATGGTCGTGTTCATGGTCGTGTTCATGGTCGTGTTCATGGTCGTGTTCATGGTCGTGTTCATGGTCGTGTTCATGGTCCTGGTTATGGTCTGTTCATGTTCACGGTCGTGGTCATGGTCAGGGTCATGGTCATGGTCATGGTTGTGGTCGTGCTCGTGGTCGTGGTCGTGGTCATGGTCATGGTTATGGTCAGAGACATGGTCATAGTCATGGTCATTGTCATTGTCGTGGTCATGGTCAGGGTCATGGTCATGGTCATGGTTGTGGTCGTGCTCGTGGTCGTGGTCGTGGTCATGGTCATGGTTATGGTCAGAGACATGGTCATAGTCATGGTCATTGTCATTGTCGTGTTCGTGGGCGTGGTCAAGGTCGTGTTCATGGTCGTGTTCATGGTCGTGTTCATGGTCGTGTTCATGGTCGTGTTCATGGTCGTGTTCATGGTCGTGTTCATGGTCGTGTTCATGGTCGTGTTCATGGTCGTGTTCATGGTCGTGTTCATGGTCGTGTTCATGGTCGTGTTCATGGTCGTGTTCATGGTCGTGTTCATGGTCATGTTCATGGTCCTGTTCATGGTCATGTTCATGGTCATGTTCATGGTCATGTTCATGGTCATGTTCATGGTCATGTTCATGGTCGTGTTCATGGTCGTGTTCATGGTCGTGTTCATGGTCGTGTTCATGGTCGTGTTCATGGTCGTGTTCATGGTCGTGTTCATGGTCGTGTTCATGGTCGTGTTCATGGTCGTGTTCATGGTCGTGTTCATGGTCGTGTTCATGGTCGTATTCATGGTCGTGTTCATGGTCGTGTTCATGGTCGTGTTCATGGTCGTGTTCATGGTCGTGTTCATGGTCGTGTTCATGGTCGTGTTCATGGTCGTGTTCATGGTCGTGTTCATGGTCGTGTTCATGGTCGTGTTCATGGTCGTGTTCATGATCGTGTTCATGGTCGTGTTCATGGTCGTGTTCATGGTCGTGTTCATGGTCGTGTTCATGGTCGTGTTCATGGTCGTGTTCATGGTCGTGTTCATGGTCGTGTTCATGGTCATGTTCATGGTCATGTTCATGGTCATGTTCATGGTCATGTTCATGGTAATGTTCATGGTCATGTTCATGGTCATGTTCATGGTCATGTTCATGGTCATGTTCATGGTCGTGTTCATGGTCGTGTTCATGGTCGTGTTCATGGTCGTGTTCATGGTCGTGTTCATGGTCGTGTTCATGGTCGTGTTCATGGTCGTGTTCATGGTCGTGTTCATGGTCGTGTTCATGGTCGTGTTCATGGTCATTGTTGTACTCATGGTTATGGTCTGTTCATGTTCATGGTCCTGTTCATGGTCCTGTTCATGGTCCTGTTCATGGTCATGGTTGTGGTCATGGTTATGGTCTGTTCATGTTCACGGTCGTGGTCATGGTCATGGTCATGGTCATGGTCATGTTCATGGTCGTGGTCGTGGTCGTGGTCGTGGTCGTGGTCGTGGTCGTGGTCGTGGTCGTGGTCGTGTTTGTGGTCGTGTTCATGTTCACGGTAATGGTCAGGTTCATGGTCATGGTCATGGTTGTGGTCGTGCTCGTGGTCGTGGTCGTGGTCGTGGTCATGGTCATGGTCATGGTCATGGTTATGGTTGTGGTCGTGCTCGTGGTCGTGGGCGTGGTCATGGTCATGGTTATGGTCAGAGCCATGGTCATAGTCATGGTCATTGTCATGGTCGTGTTCGTGGGCGTGGTCAAGGTCGTGTTCATGGTCGTTTTCATGGTCGTGTTCATGGTCGTGTTCATGGTCGTGTTCATGGTCGTGTTCATGGTCGTGTTCATGGTCGTGTTCATGGTCATGTTCATGGTCATGTTCATGGTCATGTTCATGGTCATGTTCATGGTCATGTTCATGGTCATGTTCATGGTTATCTTCATGGTCATGTTCATGGTCATGTTCATGATCGTGTTCATGGTCGTGTTCATGGTCGTGGCCGTGGTCGTGTTCGCGGTCGTGGTCATGGTCATGGTTGTGGTCATGGTTATGGTCTGTTCATGTTCACAGTCGTGGTCATGGTCGTGGTCGTGGTCGTGTTTGTGGTTGTGGTCGTAATTATGGTCAGGGTCGTGTTCATGTTCACGGTAATGGTCAGGGTCCTGGTCATGGTCATGGTCATGTTCATGGTCATGTTCATGGTCGTGTTCATGGTCATGTTCATGGTCGTGTACATGGTCATGTTCATGGTCATGTTCATGGTCATGTTCATGGTCATGTTCATGGTCATGTTCATGGTCATGTTCATGGTCATGTTCATGGTCATGTTCATGGTCATGTTCATGGTCATGTTCATGGTCATGTTCATGGTCATGTTCATGGTCATGTTCATGGTCATGTTCATGGTCATGTTCATGGTCATGTTCATGGTCATGTTCATGGTCATGTTCATGGTCATGTTCATGGTCATGTTCATGGTCATGTTCATGGTCGTGTTCATGGTCATGTTCATGGTCATGTTCATGGTCGTGTTCATGGTCGTGTTCATGGTCGTGGCCGTGGTCGTGTTCGCGGTCGTGGTCATGGTCGTGTTCATGGTCGTGTTCATGGTCGTGTTCATGGTCGTGTTCATGGTCGTGTTCATGGTCGTGTTCATGGTCGTGTTCATGGTCGTGTTCATGGTCGTGTTCATGGTCGTGTTCATGGTCGTGTTCATGGTCGTGTTCATGGTCGTGTTCATGGTCGTGTTCATGGTCCTGTTCATGGTCGTGTTCATGGTCGTGTTCATGGTCGTGTTCATGGTCGTGTTCATGGTCCTGTTCATGGTCCTGTTCATGGTCCTGTTCATGGTCGTGTTCATGGTCGTGTTCATGGTCGTGTTCATTGTCGTGTTCATGGTCGTGTTCATGGTCGTGTTCATGGTCGTGTTCATGGTCGTGTTCATGGTCGTGTTCATGGTCGTGTTCATGGTCGTGTTCATGGTCGTGTTCATGGTCGTGTTCATGGTCGTGTTCATGGTCGTGTTCATGGTCGTGTTCATGGTCCTGGTTATGGTCTGTTCATGTTCACGGTCGTGGTCATGGTCAGGGTCATGGTCATGGTCATGGTTGTGGTCGTGCTCGTGGTCGTGGTCGTGGTCATGGTCATGGTTATGGTCAGAGACATGGTCATAGTCATGGTCATTGTCATTGTCGTGGTCATGGTCAGGGTCATGGTCATGGTCATGGTTGTGGTCGTGCTCGTGGTCGTGGTCGTGGTCATGGTCATGGTTATGGTCAGAGACATGGTCATAGTCATGGTCATTGTCATTGTCGTGTTCGTGGGCGTGGTCAAGGTCGTGTTCATGGTCGAGTTCATGGTCGTGTTCATGGTCGTGTTCATGGTCGTGTTCATGGTCGTGTTCATGGTCGTGTTCATGGTCATGTTCATGGTCGTGTTCATGGTCGTGTTCATGGTCGTGTTCATGGTCGTGTTCATGGTCGTGTTCATGGTCGTGTTCATGGTCGTGTTCATGGTCATGTTCATGGTCATGTTCATGGTCATGTTCATGGTCATGTTCATGGTCATGTTCATGGTCATGTTCATGGTCATGTTCATGGTCATGTTCATGGTCATGTTCATGGTCATGTTCATGGTAATGTTCATGGTCATGTTCATGGTCGTGTTCATGGTCGTGTTCATGGTCGTGTTCATGGTCGTGTTCATGGTCGTGTTTTTTTTCGTGTTCATGGTCGTGTTCATGGTCATTGTTGTACTCATGGTTATGGTCTGTTCATGTTCATGGTCCTGTTCATGGTCCTGTTCATGGTCCTGTTCATGGTCATGGTTGTGGTCATGGTTATGGTCTGTTCATGTTCACGGTCGTGGTCATGGTCATGGTCATGGTCATGGTCATGTTCATGGTCGTGGTCGTGGTCGTGGTCGTGGTCGTGGTCGTGGTCGTGGTCGTGGTCGTGTTTGTGGTCGTGTTCATGTTCACGGTAATGGTCATGTTCATGGTCATGTTCATGGTCATGTTCATGGTCATGTTCATGGTCATGTTCATGGTCATGTTCATGGTCGTGTTCATGGTCGTGTTCATGGTCGTGTTCATGGTCGTGTTCATGGTCGTGTTCATGGTCGTGTTCATGGTCGTGTTCATGGTCGTGTTCATGGTCGTGTTCATGGTCGTGTTCATGGTCGTGTTCATGGTCGTGCTCATGGTCGTGTTCATGGTCGTGTTCATGGTCGTGTTCATGGTCGTGTTCATGGTCGTGTTCATGGTCGTGTTCATGGTCGTGTTCATGGTCGTGTTCATGGTCGTGTTCATGGTCGTGTTCATGGTCGTGTTCATGGTCGTGTTCATGGTCGTGTTCATGGTCGTGTTCATGGTCGTGTTTTTTTTCGTGTTCATGGTCGTGTTCATGGTCGTGTTCATGGTCGTGTTTTTTTTCGTGTTCATGGTCGTGTTCATGGTCATTGTTGTACTCATGGTTATGGTCTGTTCATGTTCATGGTCCTGTTCATGGTCCTGTTCATGGTCCTGTTCATGGTCATGGTTGTGGTCATGGTTATGGTCTGTTCATGTTCACGGTCGTGGTCATGGTCATGGTCATGGTCATGGTCATGTTCATGGTCGTGGTCGTGGTCGTGGTCGTGGTCGTGGTCGTGGTCGTGGTCGTGGTCGTGTTTGTGGTCGTGTTCATGTTCACGGTAATGGTCAGGTTCATGGTCATGGTCATGGTTGTGGTCGTGCTCGTGGTCGTGGTCGTGGTCGTGGTCGTGGTCATGGTCATGGTCATGGTCATGGTCATGGTTATGGTTGTGGTCGTGCTCGTGGTCGTGGGCGTGGTCATGGTCATGGTTATGGTCAGAGCCATGGTCATAGTCATGGTCATTGTCATGGTCGTGTTCGTGGGCGTGGTCAAGGTCGTGTTCATGGTCGTTTTCATGGTCGTGTTCATGGTCGTGTTCATGGTCGTGTTCATGGTCGTGTTCATGGTCGTGTTCATGGTCGTGTTCATGGTCGTGTTCATGGTCGTGTTTTTTTTCGTGTTCATGGTCGTGTTCATGGTCGTGTTCATGGTCGTGTTTTTTTTCGTGTTCATGGTCGTGTTCATGGTCATTGTTGTACTCATGGTTATGGTCTGTTCATGTTCATGGTCCTGTTCATGGTCCTGTTCATGGTCCTGTTCATGGTCATGGTTGTGGTCATGGTTATGGTCTGTTCATGTTCACGGTCGTGGTCATGGTCATGGTCATGGTCATGGTCATGTTCATGGTCGTGGTCGTGGTCGTGGTCGTGGTCGTGGTCGTGGTCGTGGTCGTGGTCGTGTTTGTGGTCGTGTTCATGTTCACGGTAATGGTCAGGTTCATGGTCATGGTCATGGTTGTGGTCGTGCTCGTGGTCGTGGTCGTGGTCGTGGTCGTGGTCATGGTCATGGTCATGGTCATGGTCATGGTTATGGTTGTGGTCGTGCTCGTGGTCGTGGGCGTGGTCATGGTCATGGTTATGGTCAGAGCCATGGTCATAGTCATGGTCATTGTCATGGTCGTGTTCGTGGGCGTGGTCAAGGTCGTGTTCATGGTCGTTTTCATGGTCGTGTTCATGGTCGTGTTCATGGTCGTGTTCATGGTCGTGTTCATGGTCGTGTTCATGGTCGTGTTCATGGTCGTGTTCATGGTCGTGTTCATGGTCGTGTTCATGGTCGTGTTCATGGTCATGGTTGTAGTCATGGTAATGGTTGTAGTCATGGTAATGGTCGGTTCATGTTCACGGTCGTAGTCATGGTCGTGTTCATGGTCGTGTTCATGGTCGTGTTCATGGTCATGGTTATGGTCAGAGCCATGGTCATAGTCATGGTCATTGTCATGGTCGTGTTCGTGGGCGTGGTCAAGGTCGTGTTCATGGTCGTGTTCATGGTCGTGTTCATGGTCGTGTTCATGGTCGTGTTCATGGTCGTGTTCATGGTCGTGTTCATGGTCGTGTTCATGGTCGTGTTCATGGTCGTGTTCATGGTCGTGTTCATGGTCGTGTTCATGGTCGTGTTCATGGTCGTGTTCATGGTCGTGTTCATGGTCGTGTTCATGGTCGTGTTCATGGTCGTGTTCATGGTCGTGTTCATGGTCGTGTTCATGGTCATTGTTGTACTCATGGTTATGGTCTGTTCATGTTCATGGTCCTGTTCATGGTCCTGTTCATGGTCCTGTTCATGGTCATGGTTGTGGTCATGGTTATGGTCTGTTCATGTTCACGGTCGTGGTCATGGTCATGGTCATGGTCATGGTCATGTTCATGGTCGTGGTCGTGGTCGTGGTCGTGGTCGTGGTCGTGGTCGTGGTCGTGTTTGTGGTCGTGTTCATGTTCACGGTAATGGTCAGGTTCATGGTCATGGTCATGGTTGTGGTCGTGCTCGTGGTCGTGGTCGTGGTCGTGGTCGTGGTCATGGTCATGGTCATGGTCATGGTTATGGTTGTGGTCGTGCTCGTGGTCGTGGGCGTGGTCATGGTCGTGTGCATGGTCGTGTTCATGGTCGTGTTCATGGTCGTGTTCATGGTCGTGTTCATGGTCGTGTTCATGGTCGTGTTCATGGTCGTGTTCATGGTCGTGTTCATGGTCGTGTTCATGGTCGTGTTCATGGTCGTGTTCATGGTCGTGTTCATGGTCGTGTTCATGGTCATTGTTGTACTCATGGTTATGGTCTGTTCATGTTCATGGTCCTGTTCATGGTCCTGTTCATGGTCATGGTTGTGGTCATGGTTATGGTCTGTTCATGTTCACGGTCGTGGTCATGGTCATGGTCATGGTCATGGTCATGTTCATGGTCGTGGTCGTGGTCGTGGTCGTGGTCGTGGTCGTGGTCGTGGTCGTGGTCGTGTTTGTGGTCGTGTTCATGTTCACGGTAATGGTCAGGTTCATGGTCATGGTCATGGTTGTAGTCGTGCTCGTGGTCGTGGTCGTGGTCGTGGTCGTGGTCATGGTCATGGTCATGGTCATGGTTATGGTTGTGGTCGTGCTCGTGGTCGTGGGCGTGGTCATGGTCGTGTTCATGGTCGTGTTCATGGTCGTGTTCATGGTCGTGTTCATGGTCGTGTTCATGGTCGTGTTCATGGTCGTGTACATGGTCGTGTTCATGGTCATTGTTGTACTCATGGTTATGGTCTGTTCATGTTCATGGTCCTGTTCATGGTCCTGTTCATGGTCCTGTTCATGGTCATGGTTGTGGTCATGGTTATGGTCTGTTCATGTTCACGATCGTGGTCATGGTCATGGTCATGGTCATGGTCATGGTCATGTTCATGGTCGTGGTCGTGGTCGTGGTCGTGGTCGTGGTCGTGGTCGTGGTCGTGGTCGTGTTCATGTTCACGGTAATGGTCAGGTTCATGGTCATGGTCATGGTTGTGGTCGTGCTCGTGGTCGTGGTCGTGGTCGTGGTCGTGGTCATGGTCATGGTCATGGTCATGGTTATGGTTGTGGTCGTGCTCGTGGTCGTGGGCGTGGTCATGGTCATGGTTATGGTCAGAGCCATGGTCATAGTCATGGTCATTGTCATGGTCGTGTTCGTGGGCGTGGTCAAGGTCGTGTTCATGGTCGTTTTCATGGTCGTGTTCATGGTCGTGTTCATGGTCGTGTTCATGGTCGTGTTCATGGTCGTGTTCATGGTCATGTTCATGGTCATGTTCATGGTCATGTTCATGGTCATGTTCATGGTCATGTTCATGGTCATGTTCATGGTCATGTTCATGGTCATGTTCATGGTCATGTTCATGGTCATGTTCATGGTAATGTTCATGGTCATGTTCATGGTCGTGTTCATGGTCGTGTTCATGGTCGTGTTCATGGTCGTGTTCATGGTCGTGTTCATGGTCGTGTTCATGGTCGTGTTCATGGTCGTGTTCATGGTCGTGTTCATGGTCGTGTTCATGGTCGTGTTCATGGTCGTGTTCATGGTCGTGTTCATGGTCGTGTTCATGGTCGTGTTTTTTTTCGTGTTCATGGTCGTGTTCATGGTCATTGTTGTACTCATGGTTATGGTCTGTTCATGTTCATGGTCCTGTTCATGGTCCTGTTCATGGTCCTGTTCATGGTCATGGTTGTGGTCATGGTTATGGTCTGTTCATGTTCACGGTCGTGGTCATGGTCATGGTCATGGTCATGGTCATGTTCATGGTCGTGGTCGTGGTCGTGGTCGTGGTCGTGGTCGTGTTTGTGGTCGTGTTCATGTTCACGGTAATGGTCAGGTTCATGGTCATGGTCATGGTTGTGGTCGTGCTCGTGGTCGTGGTCGTGGTCGTGGTCGTGGTCATGGTCATGGTCATGGTCATGGTTATGGTTGTGGTCGTGCTCGTGGTCGTGGGCGTGGTCATGGTCATGGTTATGGTCAGAGCCATGGTCATAGTCATGGTCATTGTCATGGTCGTGTTCGTGGGCGTGGTCAAGGTCGTGTTCATGGTCGTTTTCATGGTCGTGTTCATGGTCGTGTTCATGGTCGTGTTCATGGTCGTGTTCATGGTCGTGTTCATGGTCGTGTTCATGGTCGTGTTCATGGTCGTGTTCATGGTCGTGTTCATGGTCGTGTTCATGGTCGTGTTCATGGTCATGGTTGTAGTCATGGTAATGGTTGTAGTCATGGTAATGGTCGGTTCATGTTCACGGTCGTAGTCATGGTCGTGTTCATGGTCGTGTTCATGGTCGTGTTCATGGTCATGGTTATGGTCAGAGCCATGGTCATAGTCATGGTCATTGTCATGGTCGTGTTCGTGGGCGTGGTCAAGGTCGTGTTCATGGTCGTGTTCATGGTCGTGTTCATGGTCATGGTTATGGTCAGAGCCATGGTCATAGTCATGGTCATTGTCATGGTCGTGTTCGTGGGCGTGGTCAAGGTCGTGTTCATGGTCGTGTTCATGGTCGTGTTCATGGTCGTGTTCATGGTCGTGTTCATGGTCGTGTTCATGGTCGTGTTCATGGTCGTGTTCATGGTCGTGTTCATGGTCGTGTTCATGGTCGTGTTCATGGTCGTGTTCATGGTCGTGTTCATGGTCGTGTTCATGGTCATGGTTGTAGTCATGGTAATGGTTGTAGTCATGGTAATGGTCGGTTCATGTTCACGGTCCTAGTCATGGTCGTGTTCATGGTCGTGTTCATGGTCGTGTTCATGGTCATGTTCATGGTCATGGTTGTGGTCATGGTTATGGTCTGTTCATGTTCACGGTCGTGGTCATGGTCATGGTCATGGTCATGGTTATGTTCATGGTCGTGGTCGTGGTCGTGTTTGTGGTCGTGTTCATGTTCACGGTAATGGTCAGGTTCATGGTCATGGTCATGGTTGTGGTCGTGCTCGTGGTCGTGGTCGTGGTCGTGGTCGTGGTCATGGTCATGGTCATGGTCATGGTTATGGTTGTGGTCGTGCTCGTGGTCGTGGGCGTGGTCATGGTCATGGTTATGGTCAGAGCCATGGTCATAGTCATGGTCATTGTCATGGTCGTGTTCGTGGGCGTGGTCAAGGTCGTGTTCATGGTCGTTTTCATGGTCGTGTTCATGGTCATGTTCATGGTCATGTTCATGGTCATGTTCATGGTCATGTTCATGGTCATGTTCATGGTCATGTTCATGGTCATGTTCATGGTCGTGTTCATGGTCGTGTTCATGGTCGTGTTCATGGTCGTGTTCATGGTCGTGTTCATGGTCGTGTTCATGGTCGTGTTCATGGTCGTGTTCATGGTCGTGTTCATGGTCGTGTTCATGGTCATGGTTGTAGTCATGGTAATGGTTGTAGTCATGGTAATGGTCGGTTCATGTTCACGGTCGTAGTCATGGTCGTGTTCATGGTCGTTTTCATGGTCATGTTCATGGTCATTGTCATGGTCGTGTTCGTGGGCGTGGTCAAGGTCGTGTTCATGGTCGTTTTCATGGTCGTGTTCATGGTCATGTTCATGGTCATGTTCATGGTCATGTTCATGGTCGTGTTCATATTCGTGTTCATGGTCGTGTTCATGGTCGTGTTCATGGTCGTGTTCATGGTCGTGTTCATGGTCAGGGCCATGGTCATAGTCATGGTCATTGTCATGGTCGTGTTCGTGGGCGTGGTCAAGGTCGTGTTCATGGTCGTGTTCATGGTCGTGTTCATGGTCGTGTTCATGGTCATGGTTGTAGTCATGGTAATGGTTGTAGTCATGGTAATGGTCGGTTCATGTTCACGGTCCTAGTCATGGTCGTGTTCATGGTCGTGTTCATGGTCGTGTTCATGGTCATGTTCATGGTCATGGTTGTGGTCATGGTTATGGTCTGTTCATGTTCACGGTCGTGGTCATGGTCATGGTCATGGTCATGGTTATGTTCATGGTCGTGGTCGTGGTCGTGTTTGTGGTCGTGTTCATGTTCACGGTAATGGTCAGGTTCATGGTCATGGTCATGGTTGTGGTCGTGCTCGTGGTCGTGGTCGTGGTCGTGGTCGTGGTCATGGTCATGGTCATGGTCATGGTTATGGTTGTGGTCGTGCTCGTGGTCGTGGGCGTGGTCATGGTCATGGTTATGGTCAGAGCCATGGTCATAGTCATGGTCATTGTCATGGTCGTGTTCGTGGGCGTGGTCAAGGTCGTGTTCATGGTCGTTTTCATGGTCGTGTTCATGGTCATGTTCATGGTCATGTTCATGGTCATGTTCATGGTCATGTTCATGGTCATGTTCATGGTCATGTTCATGGTCGTGTTCATGGTCGTGTTCATGGTCGTGTTCATGGTCGTGTTCATGGTCGTGTTCATGGTCGTGTTCATGGTCGTGTTCATGGTCGTGTTCATGGTCGTGTTCATGGTCGTGTTCATGGTCGTGTTCATGGTCGTGTTCATGGTCATGGTTGTAGTCATGGTAATGGTTGTAGTCATGGTAATGGTCGGTTCATGTTCACGGTCGTAGTCATGGTCGTGTTCATGGTCGTTTTCATGGTCATGTTCATGGTCATTGTCATGGTCGTGTTCGTGGGCGTGGTCAAGGTCGTGTTCATGGTCGTTTTCATGGTCGTGTTCATGGTCATGTTCATGGTCATGTTCATGGTCATGTTCATGGTCGTGTTCATGGTCGTGTTCATGGTCGTGTTCATGGTCGTGTTCATGGTCGTGTTCATGGTCGTGTTCATGGTCAGGGCCATGGTCATAGTCATGGTCATTGTCATGGTCGTGTTCGTGGGCGTGGTCAAGGTCGTGTTCATGGTCGTGTTCATGGTCGTGTTCATGGTCGTGTTCATGGTCGTGTTCATGGTCGTGTTCATGGTCGTGTTCATGGTCGTGTTCATGGTCGTGTTCATGGTCGTGTTCATGGTCGTGTTCATGGTCGTGTTCATGGTCGTGTTCATGGTCGTGTTCATGGTCATGGTTGTAGTCATGGTAATGGTTGTAGTCATGGTAATGGTCGGTTCATGTTCACGGTCGTAGTCATGGTCGTGTTCATGGTCGTGTTCATGGTCGTGTTCATGGTCATGGTTATGGTCAGAGCCATGGTCATAGTCATGGTCATTGTCATGGTCGTGTTCGTGGGCGTGGTCAAGGTCGTGTTCATGGTCGTTTTCATGGTCGTGTTCATGGTCATGTTCATGGTCATGTTCATGGTCATGTTCATGGTCATGTTCATGGTCATGTTCATGGTCATGTTCATGGTCATGTTCATGGTCGTGTTCATGGTCGTGTTCATGGTCGTGTTCATGGTCGTGTTCATGGTCGTGTTCATGGTCGTGTTCATGGTCGTGTTCATGGTCGTGTTCATGGTCGTGTTCATGGTCATGGTTGTAGTCATGGTAATGGTTGTAGTCATGGTAATGGTCGGTTCATGTTCACGGTCGTAGTCATGGTCGTGTTCATGGTCGTTTTCATGGTCATGTTCATGGTCATGTTCATGGTCATGTTCATGGTCATGTTCATGGTCATGTTCATGGTCATGTTCATGGTCATGTTCATGGTCATGTTCATGGTCATGTTCATGGCCATGTTCATGGTCATGTTCATGGTCATGTTCATGGTCATGTTCATGGTCATGTTCATGGTCATGTTCATGGTCATGTTCATGGTCATGTTCATGGTCATGTTCATGGTCATGTTCATGGTCATGTTCATGGTAATGTTCATGGTCATGTTCATGGTCATGTTCATGGTCATGTTCATGGTCATGTTTATGGTCATGTTCATGGTCATGTTCATGGTCATGTTCATGGTCATGTTCATGGTCGTGTTCATGGTCGTGTTCATGGTCGTGTTCATGGTCGTGTTCATGGTCGTGTTCATGGTCGTGTTCATGGTCGTGTTCATGGTCGTGTTCATGGTCGTGTTCATGGTCATGGTTGTAGTCATGGTAATGGTTGTAGTCATGGTAATGGTCGGTTCATGTTCACGGTCGTAGTCATGGTCGTGTTCATGGTCGTTTTCATGGTCATGTTCATGGTCATGTTCATGGTCATGTTCATGGTCATGTTCATGGTCATGTTCATGGTCATGTTCATGGTCATGTTCATGGTCATGTTCATGGTCATGTTCATGGTCATGTTCATGGTCATGTTCATGGTCATGTTCATGGTCATGTTCATGGTCATGTTCATGGTCATGTTCATGGTCATGTTCATGGTCATGTTCATGGACATGTTCATGGTCATGTTCATGGTCATGTTCATGGTCATGTTCATGGTCATGTTCATGGTCATGTTCATGGTCATGTTCATGGTCATGTTCATGGTCATGTTCATGGCCATGTTCATGGCCATGTTCATGGTCATGTTCATGGTCATGTTCATGGTCATGTTCATGGTCATGTTCATGGTCATGTTCATGGTCATGTTCATGGTCGTGTTCATGGTCGTGTTCATGGTCGTGTTCATGGTCGTGTTCATGGTCGTGTTCATGGTCGTGTTCATGGTCGTGTTCATGGTCGTGTTCATGGTCGTGTTCATGGTCGTGTTCATGGTCGTGTTCATGGTCGTGTTCATGGTCGTGTTCATGGTCGTGTTCATGGTCGTGTTCATGGTCGTGTTCATGGTCGTGTTCATGGTCGTGTTCATGGTCGTGTTCATGGTCGTGTTCATGGTCGTGTTCATGGTCATGGTTGTAGTCATGGTAATGGTTGTAGTCATGGTAATGGTCGGTTCATGTTCACGGTCGTAGTCATGGTCGTGTTCATGGTCGTTTTCATGGTCATGTTCATGGTCATGTTCATGGTCATGTTCATGGTCATGTTCATGGTCATGTTCATGGTCATGTTCATGGTCATGTTCATGGTCATGTTCATGGTCATGTTCATGGTCATGTTCATGGTCATGTTCATGGTCATGTTCATGGTCATGTTCATGGTCATGTTCATGGTCATGTTCATGGTCATGTTCATGGTCATGTTCATGGTCATGTTCATGGTCATGTTCATGGTCATGTTCATGGTCATGTTCATGGTCATGTTCATGGTCATGTTCATGGTCATGTTCATGGTCATGTTCATGGTCATGTTCATGGTCATGTTCATGGTCATGTTCATGGTCATGTTCATGGTCATGTTCATGGTCATGTTCATGGTCATGTTCATGGCCATGTTCATGGCCATGTTCATGGTCATGTTCATGGTCATGTTCATGGTCATGTTCATGGTCATGTTCATGGTCATGTTCATGGTCATGTTCATGGTCATGTTCATGGTAATGTTCATGGTCATGTTCATGGTCATGTTCATGGTCATGTTCATGGTCATGTTCATGGTCATGTTCATGGTCATGTTCATGGTGATGTTCATGGTCATGTTCATGGTGATGTTCATGGTCGTGTTCATGGTCGTGTTCATGGTCGTGTTCATGGTCGTGTTCATGGTCGTGTTCATGGTCGTGTTCATGGTCATGGTTGTAGTCATGGTAATGGTTGTAGTCATGGTAATGGTCGGTTCATGTTCACGGTCGTAGTCATGGTCGTGTTCATGGTCGTTTTCATGGTCATGTTCATGGTCATGTTCATGGTCATGTTCATGGTCATGTTCATGGTCATGTTCATGGTCATGTTCATGGTCATGTTCATGGTCATGTTCATGGTCATGTTCATGGTCATGTTCATGGTCATGTTCATGGTCATGTTCATGGTCATGTTCATGGTCATGTTCATGGTCATGTTCATGGACATGTTCATGGTCATGTTCATGGTCATGTTCATGGTCATGTTCATGGTCATGTTCATGGTCATGTTCATGGTCATGTTCATGGTCATGTTCATGGTCATGTTCATGGTCATGTTCATGGTCATGTTCATGGTCATGTTCATGGCCATGTTCATGGTCATGTTCATGGTCATGTTCATGGTCATGTTCATGGTCATGTTCATGGTCATGTTCATGGTCATGTTCATGGTCATGTTCATGGTCATGTTCATGGTCATGTTCATGGTCATGTTCATGGTGATGTTCATGGTCATGTTCATGGTCGTGTTCATGGTCGTGTTCATGGTCGTGTTCATGGTCGTGTTCATGGTCGTGTTCATGGTCGTGTTCATGGTCGTGTTCATGGTCGTGTTCATGGTCGTGTTCATGGTCGTGTTCATGGTCGTGTTCATGGTCGTGTTCATGGTCGTGTTCATGGTCGTGTTCATGGTCGTGTTCATGGTCATTGTTGTACTCATGGTTATGGTCTGTTCATGTTCATGGTCCTGTTCATGGTCCTGTTCATGGTCCTGTTCATGGTCATGGTTGTGGTCATGGTTATGGTCTGTTCATGTTCACGGTCGTTTTCATGGTCATGGTCATGGTCATGGTCATGTTCATGGTCGTGGTCGTGGTCGTGGTCGTGGTCGTGGTCGTGTTTGTGGTCGTGTTCATGTTCACGGTAATGGTCAGGTTCATGGTCATGGTCATGGTTGTGGTCGTGGTCGTGGTCGTGGTCGTGGTCATGGTCATGGTCATGGTCATGGTTATGGTTGTGGTCGTGCTCGTGGTCGTGGGCGTGGTCATGGTCGTGTTCATGGTCGTGTTCATGGTCGTGTTCATGGTCGTGTTCATGGTCGTGTTCATGGTCGTGTTCATGGTCGTGTTCATGGTCGTGTTCATGGTCGTGTTCATGGTCGTGTTCATGGTCATTGTTGTACTCATGGTTATGGTCTGTTCATGTTCATGGTCCTGTTCATGGTCCTGTTCATGGTCATGGTTGTGGTCATGGTTATGGTCTGTTCATGTTCACGGTCGTGGTCATGGTCATGGTCATGGTCATGGTCATGTTCATGGTCGTGGTCGTGGTCGTGGTCGTGGTCGTGGTCGTGGTCGTGGTCGTGTTTGTGGTCGTGTTCATGTTCACGGTAATGGTCATGGTCATGGTCATGTTCATGGTCGTGTTCATGGTCGTGTTCATGGTCGTGTTCATGGTCGTGTTCATGGTCGTGTTCATGGTCGTGTTCATGGTCGTGTTCATGGTCGTGTTCATGGTCGTGTTCATGGTCGTGTTCATGGTCGTGTTCATGGTCGTGTTCATGGTCGTGTTCATGGTCATGTTCATGGTCATGTTCATGGTCATGTTCATGGTCATGTTCATGGTCATGTTCATGGTCATGTTCATGGTCATGTTCATGGTCATGTTCATGGTCATGTTCATGGTCATGTTCATGGTCATGTTCATGGTCGTGTTCATGGTCGTGTTCATGGTCGTGTTCATGGTCGTGTTCATGGTCGTGTTCATGGTCGTGTTCATGGTCGTGTTCATGGTCGTGTTCATGGTCGTGTTCATGGTCGTGTTCATGGTCGTGTTCATGGTCGTGTTCATGGTCGTGTTCATGGTCGTGTTCATGGTCGTGTTCATGGTCGTGTTCATGGTTATGGTTGTAGTCATGGTAATGGTTGTAGTCATGGTAATGGTCGGTTCATGTTCACGGTCGTAGTCATGGTCGTGTTCATGGTCGTTTTCATGGTCATGTTCATGGTCATGTTCATGGTCATGTTCATGGTCATGTTCATGGTCATGTTCATGGTCATGTTCATGGTCATGTTCATGGTCATGTTCATGGTCATGTTCATGGTCATGTTCATGGTCATGTTCATGGTCATGTTCATGGTCATGTTCATGGTCATGTTCATGGTCATGTTCATGGTCATGTTCATGGTCATGTTCATGGTCATGTTCATGGTCATGTTCATGGTCATGTTCATGGTCATGTTCATGGTCATGTTCATGGCCATGTTCATGGCCATGTTCATGGCCATGTTCATGGTCATGTTCATGGCCATGTTCATGGCCATGTTCATGGTCATGTTCATGGTCATGTTCATGGTCATGTTCATGGTCATGTTCATGGTCATGTTCATGGTCATGTTCATGGTCATGTTCATGGTCATGTTCATGGTCATGTTCATGGTCATGTTCATGGTCATGTTCATGGTAATGTTCATGGTCATGTTTATGGTCATGTTCATGGTCATGTTCATGGTCATGTTCATGGTGATGTTCATGGTCATGTTCATGGTCGTGTTCATGGTCGTGTTCATGGTCGTGTTCATGGTCGTGTTCATGGTCGTGTTCATGGTCGTGTTCATGGTCGTGTTCATGGTCATGGTTGTAGTCATGGTAATGGTTGTAGTCATGGTAATGGTCGGTTCATGTTCACGGTCGTAGTCATGGTCGTGTTCATGGTCGTTTTCATGGTCATGTTCATGGTCATGTTCATGGTCATGTTCATGGTCATGTTCATGGTCATGTTCATGGTCATGTTCATGGTCATGTTCATGGTCATGTTCATGGTCATGTTCATGGTAATGTTCATGGTCATGTTCATGGTCATGTTCATGGTCATGTTCATGGTCATGTTCATGGTCATGTTCATGGTCATGTTCATGGTGATGTTCATGGTCATGTTCATGGTCGTGTTCATGGTCGTGTTCATGGTCGTGTTCATGGTCATGGTTGTAGTCATGGTAATGGTTGTAGTCATGGTAATGGTCGGTTCATGTTCACGGTCGTAGTCATGGTCGTGTTCATGGTCGTTTTCATGGTCATGTTCATGGTCATGTTCATGGTCATGTTCATGGTCATGTTCGTGGTCATGTTCATGGTCATGTTCATGGTCATGTTCATGGTCATGTTCATGGTCATGTTCATGGTCATGTTCATGGTCATGTTCATGGTCATGTTCATGGTCATGTTCATGGTCATGTTCATGGTCATGTTCATGGTCATGTTCATGGTCATGTTCATGGACATGTTCATGGTCATGTTCATGGTCATGTTCATGGTCATGTTCATGGTCATGTTCATGGTAATGTTCATGGTCGTGTTCATGGTCATGTTCATGGTCGTGTTCATGGTCGTGTTCATGGTCGTGTTCATGGTCGTGTTCATGGTCGTGTTCATGGTCGTGTTCATGGTCGTGTTCATGGTCGTGTTCATGGTCGTGTTCATGGTCGTGTTCATGGTCGTGTTCATGGTCGTGTTCATGGTCGTGTTCATGGTCGTGTTTTTTTTCGTGTTCATGGTCGTGTTCATGGTCATTGTTGTACTCATGGTTATGGTCTGTTCATGTTCATGGTCCTGTTCATGGTCCTGTTCATGGTCCTGTTCATGGTCATGGTTGTGGTCATGGTTATGGTCTGTTCATGTTCACGGTCGTGGTCATGGTCATGGTCATGGTCATGGTCATGTTCATGGTCGTGGTCGTGGTCGTGGTCGTGGTCGTGGTCGTGGTCGTGTTTGTGGTCGTGTTCATGTTCACGGTAATGGTCAGGTTCATGGTCATGGTCATGGTTGTGGTCGTGCTCGTGGTCGTGGTCGTGGTCGTGGTCGTGGTCATGGTCATGGTCATGGTCATGGTTATGGTTGTGGTCGTGCTCGTGGTCGTGGGCGTGGTCATGGTCATGGTTATGGTCAGAGCCATGGTCATAGTCATGGTCATTGTCATGGTCGTGTTCGTGGGCGTGGTCAAGGTCGTGTTCATGGTCGTTTTCATGGTCGTGTTCATGGTCATGTTCATGGTCATGTTCATGGTCATGTTCATGGTCATGTTCATGGTCATGTTCATGGTCGTGTTCATGGTCGTGTTCATGGTCGTGTTCATGGTCGTGTTCATGGTCGTGTTCATGGTCGTGTTCATGGTCGTGTTCATGGTCGTGTTCATGGTCGTGTTCATGGTCGTGTTCATGGTCGTGTTCATGGTCATGGTTGTAGTCATGGTAATGGTTGTAGTCATGGTAATGGTCGGTTCATGTTCACGGTCGTAGTCATGGTCGTGTTCATGGTCGTTTTCATGGTCATGTTCATGGTCATGTTCATGGACATGTTCATGGTCATGTTCATGGTCATGTTCATGGTCATGTTCATGGTCATGTTCATGGTCATGTTCATGGTCATGTTCATGGTCATGTTCATGGCCATGTTCATGGTCATGTTCATGGTCATGTTCATGGTCATGTTCATGGTCATGTTCATGGTCATGTTCATGGTTATGGTCAGAGCCATGGTCATAGTCATGGTCATGGTTATGGTCAGAGCCATGGTCATAGTCATGGTCATTGTCATGGTCGTGTTCGTGGGCGTGGTCAAGGTCGTGTTCATGGTCGTTTTCATGGTCGTGTTCATGGTCATGTTCATGGTCATGTTCATGGTCATGTTCATGGTCATGTTCATGGTCATGTTCATGGTCATGTTCATGGTCATGTTCATGGTCGTGTTCATGGTCGTGTTCATGGTCGTGTTCATGGTCGTGTTCATGGTCGTGTTCATGGTCGTGTTCATGGTCGTGTTCATGGTCGTGTTCATGGTCGTGTTCATGGTCATGGTTGTAGTCATGGTAATGGTTGTAGTCATGGTAATGGTCGGTTCATGTTCACGGTCGTAGTCATGGTCGTGTTCATGGTCGTTTTCATGGTCATGTTCATGGTCATGTTCATGGTCATGTTCATGGTCATGTTCATGGTCATGTTCATGGTCATGTTCATGGTCATGTTCATGGTCATGTTCATGGTCATGTTCATGGTCATGTTCATGGTCATGTTCATGGTCATGTTCATGGTCATGTTCATGGTCATGTTCATGGTCATGTTCATGGTCATGTTCATGGTCATGTTCATGGTCATGTTCATGGTCATGTTCATGGTCATGTTCATGGTCATGTTCATGGTCATGTTCATGGTCATGTTCATGGCCATGTTCATGGTCATGTTCATGGTCATGTTCATGGTCATGTTCATGGTCATGTTCATGGTCATGTTCATGGTCATGTTCATGGTCATGTTCATGGTCATGTTCATGGTCATGTTCATGGTCATGTTCATGGTAATGTTCATGGTCATGTTCATGGTCATGTTCATGGTCATGTTTATGGTCATGTTCATGGTCATGTTCATGGTGATGTTCATGGTCATGTTCATGGTCGTGTTCATGGTCGTGTTCATGGTCGTGTTCATGGTCGTGTTCATGGTCGTGTTCATGGTCGTGTTCATGGTCGTGTTCATGGTCGTGTTCATGGTCATGGTTGTAGTCATGGTAATGGTTGTAGTCATGGTAATGGTCGGTTCATGTTCACGGTCGTAGTCATGGTCGTGTTCATGGTCGTTTTCATGGTCATGTTCATGGTCATGTTCATGGTCATGTTCATGGTCATGTTCATGGTCATGTTCATGGTCATGTTCATGGTCATGTTCATGGTCATGTTCATGGTCATGTTCATGGTCATGTTCATGGCCATGTTCATGGTCATGTTCATGGTCATGTTCATGGTCATGTTCATGGTCATGTTCATGGTCATGTTCATGGTTATGGTCAGAGCCATGGTCATAGTCATGGTCATGGTTATGGTCAGAGCCATGGTCATAGTCATGGTCATTGTCATGGTCGTGTTCGTGGGCGTGGTCAAGGTCGTGTTCATGGTCGTTTTCATGGTCGTGTTCATGGTCATGTTCATGGTCATGTTCATGGTCATGTTCATGGTCATGTTCATGGTCATGTTCATGGTCATGTTCATGGTCATGTTCATGGTCGTGTTCATGGTCGTGTTCATGGTCGTGTTCATGGTCGTGTTCATGGTCGTGTTCATGGTCGTGTTCATGGTCGTGTTCATGGTCGTGTTCATGGTCGTGTTCATGGTCATGGTTGTAGTCATGGTAATGGTTGTAGTCATGGTAATGGTCGGTTCATGTTCACGGTCGTAGTCATGGTCGTGTTCATGGTCGTTTTCATGGTCATGTTCATGGTCATGTTCATGGTCATGTTCATGGTCATGTTCATGGTCATGTTCATGGTCATGTTCATGGTCATGTTCATGGTCATGTTCATGGTCATGTTCATGGTCATGTTCATGGTCATGTTCATGGTCAT
Organism: Andrena flavipes; assembly: GCA_963971345.1. NCBI lineage: Eukaryota > Metazoa > Arthropoda > Insecta > Hymenoptera > Andrenidae > Andrena > Andrena flavipes. Next base: position 45,132 of record CAXARS010000001.1, read on the forward strand.
GTTCATGGTCATGTTCATGGTCATGTTCATGGTCATGTTCATGGTCATGTTCATGGTCATGTTCATGGTCATGTTCATGGTCATGTTCATGGTCATGTTCATGGTCATGTTCATGGTCATGTTCATGGTCATGTTCATGGTCATGTTCATGGTCATGTTCATGGTCATGTTCATGGTCATGTTCATGGTCATGTTCATGGCCATGTTCATGGTCATGTTCATGGTCATGTTCATGGTCATGTTCATGGTCATGTTCATGGTCATGTTCATGGTCATGTTCATGGTCATGTTCATGGTCATGTTCATGGTCATGTTCATGGTAATGTTCATGGTCATGTTCATGGTCATGTTCATGGTCATGTTCATGGTCATGTTTATGGTCATGTTCATGGTCATGTTCATGGTGATGTTCATGGTCGTGTTCATGGTCGTGTTCATGGTCGTGTTCATGGTCGTGTTCATGGTCGTGTTCATGGTCGTGTTCATGGTCGTGTTCATGGTCGTGTTCATGGTCGTGTTCATGGTCGTGTTCATGGTCATGGTTGTAGTCATGGTAATGGTTGTAGTCATGGTAATGGTCGGTTCATGTTCACGGTCGTAGTCATGGTCGTGTTCATGGTCGTTTTCATGGTCATGTTCATGGTCATGTTCATGGTCATGTTCATGGTCATGTTCATGGTCATGTTCATGGTCATGTTCATGGTCATGTTCATGGTCATGTTCATGGTCATGTTCATGGTCATGTTCATGGTCATGTTCATGGTCATGTTCATGGTCATGTTCATGGTCATGTTCATGGTCATGTTCATGGTCATGTTCATGGTCATGTTCATGGACATGTTCATGGTCATGTTCATGGTCATGTTCATGGTCATGTTCATGGTCATGTTCATGGTCATGTTCATGGTCATGTTCATGGTCATGTTCATGGTCATGTTCATGGTCATGTTCATGGTCATGTTCATGGCCATGTTCATGGTCATGTTCATGGTCATGTTCATGGTCATGTTCATGGTCATGTTCATGGTCATGTTCATGGTCGTGTTCATGGTCGTGTTCATGGTCGTGTTCATGGTCGTGTTCATGGTCGTGTTCATGGTCGTGTTCATGGTCGTGTTCATGGTCGTGTTCATGGTCGTGTTCATGGTCGTGTTCATGGTCGTGTTCATGGTCGTGTTCATGGTCGTGTTCATGGTCGTGTTCATGGTCGTGTTCATGGTCGTGTTCATGGTCGTGTTCATGGTCGTGTTCATGGTCGTGTTCATGGTCGTGTTCATGGTCGTGTTCATGGTCGTGTTCATGGTCGTGTTCATGGTCATGGTTGTAGTCATGGTAATGGTTGTAGTCATGGTAATGGTCGGTTCATGTTCACGGTCGTAGTCATGGTCGTGTTCATGGTCGTTTTCATGGTCATGTTCATGGTCATGTTCATGGTCATGTTCATGGTCATGTTCATGGTCATGTTCATGGTCATGTTCATGGTCATGTTCATGGTCATGTTCATGGTCATGTTCATGGTCATGTTCATGGTCATGTTCATGGTCATGTTCATGGTCATGTTCATGGTCATGTTCATGGTCATGTTCATGGTCATGTTCATGGTCATGGTCATGGTCATGTTCATGGTCATGGTCATGGTCATGTTCATGGTCGTGGTCGTGGTCGTGGTCGTGGTCGTGGTCGTGGTCGTGGTCGTGGTCGTGGTCGTGTTTGTGGTCGTGTTCATGTTCACGGTAATGGTCATGGTCATGGTCATGTTCATGGTCGTGTTCATGGTCGTGTTCATGGTCGTGTTCATGGTCGTGTTCATGGTCGTGTTCATGGTCGTGTTCATGGTCGTGTTCATGGTCGTGTTCATGGTCGTGTTCATGGTCGTGTTCATGGTCGTGTTCATGGTCGTGTTCATGGTCGTGTTCATGGTCGTGTTCATGGTCGTGTTCATGGTCGTGTTCATGGTCGTGTTCATGGTCATGTTCATGGTCATGTTCATGGTCATGTTCATGGTCATGTTCATGGTCATGTTCATGGTCATGTTCATGGTCATGTTCATGGTCATGTTCATGGTCATGTTCATGGTCATGTTCATGGTCGTGTTCATGGTCGTGTTCATGGTCGTGTTCATGGTCGTGTTCATGGTCGTGTTCATGGTCGTGTTCATGGTCGTGTTCATGGTCGTGTTCATGGTCGTGTTCATGGTCGTGTTCATGGTCGTGTTCATGGTCGTGTTCATGGTCGTGTTCATGGTCGTGTTCATGGTCGTGTTCATGGTCGTGTTCATGGTCGTGTTCATGGTTATGGTTGTAGTCATGGTAATGGTTGTAGTCATGGTAATGGTCGGTTCATGTTCACGGTCGTAGTCATGGTCGTGTTCATGGTCGTTTTCATGGTCATGTTCATGGTCATGTTCATGGTCATGTTCATGGTCATGTTCATGGTCATGTTCATGGTCATGTTCATGGTCATGTTCATGGTCATGTTCATGGTCATGTTCATGGTCATGTTCATGGTCATGTTCATGGTCATGTTCATGGTCATGTTCATGGTCATGTTCATGGTCATGTTCATGGTCATGTTCATGGTCATGTTCATGGTCATGTTCATGGTCATGTTCATGGTCATGTTCATGGTCATGTTCATGGTCATGTTCATGGTCATGTTCATGGTCATGTTCATGGTCATGTTCATGGTCATGTTCATGGTCATGTTCATGGTCATGTTCATGGTCATGTTCATGGCCATGTTCATGGTCATGTTCATGGTCATGTTCATGGTCATGTTCATGGTCATGTTCATGGTCATGTTCATGGTCATGTTCATGGTCATGTTCATGGTCATGTTCATGGTCATGTTCATGGTCATGTTCATGGTAATGTTCATGGTCATGTTCATGGTCATGTTCATGGTCATGTTCATGGTCATGTTTATGGTCATGTTCATGGTCATGTTCATGGTGATGTTCATGGTCGTGTTCATGGTCGTGTTCATGGTCGTGTTCATGGTCGTGTTCATGGTCGTGTTCATGGTCGTGTTCATGGTCGTGTTCATGGTCGTGTTCATGGTCATGGTTGTAGTCATGGTAATGGTTGTAGTCATGGTAATGGTCGGTTCATGTTCACGGTCGTAGTCATGGTCGTGTTCATGGTCGTTTTCATGGTCATGTTCATGGTCATGTTCATGGTCATGTTCATGGTCATGTTCATGGTCATGTTCATGGTCATGTTCATGGTCATGTTCATGGTCATGTTCATGGTCATGTTCATGGTCATGTTCATGGTCATGTTCATGGTCATGTTCATGGTCATGTTCATGGTCATGTTCATGGACATGTTCATGGTCATGTTCATGGTCATGTTCATGGTCATGTTCATGGTCATGTTCATGGTCATGTTCATGGTCATGTTCATGGTCATGTTCATGGTCATGTTCATGGCCATGTTCATGGTCATGTTCATGGTCATGTTCATGGTCATGTTCATGGTCATGTTCATGGTCATGTTCATGGTCGTGTTCATGGTCGTGTTCATGGTCGTGTTCATGGTCGTGTTCATGGTCGTGTTCATGGTCGTGTTCATGGTCGTGTTCATGGTCGTGTTCATGGTCGTGTTCATGGTCATGGTTGTAGTCATGGTAATGGTTGTAGTCATGGTAATGGTCGGTTCATGTTCACGGTCGTAGTCATGGTCGTGTTCATGGTCGTTTTCATGGTCATGTTCATGGTCATGTTCATGGTCATGTTCATGGTCATGTTCATGGTCATGTTCATGGTCATGTTCATGGTCATGTTCATGGTCATGTTCATGGTCATGTTCATGGTCATGTTCATGGTCATGTTCATGGTCATGTTCATGGTCATGTTCATGGTCATGTTCATGGTCATGTTCATGGTCATGTTCATGGTCATGTTCATGGTCATGTTCATGGACATGTTCATGGTCATGTTCATGGTCATGTTCATGGTCATGTTCATGGTCATGTTCATGGTCATGTTCATGGTCATGTTCATGGTCATGTTCATGGTCATGTTCATGGCCATGTTCATGGTCATGTTCATGGTCATGTTCATGGTCATGTTCATGGTCATGTTCATGGTTATGGTCAGAGCCATGGTCATAGTCATGGTCATGGTTATGGTCAGAGCCATGGTCATAGTCATGGTCATTGTCATGGTCGTGTTCGTGGGCGTGGTCAAGGTCGTGTTCATGGTCGTTTTCATGGTCGTGTTCATGGTCATGTTCATGGTCATGTTCATGGTCATGTTCATGGTCATGTTCATGGTCATGTTCATGGTCATGTTCATGGTCATGTTCATGGTCATGTTCATGGTCGTGTTCATGGTCGTGTTCATGGTCGTGTTCATGGTCGTGTTCATGGTCGTGTTCATGGTCGTGTTCATGGTCGTGTTCATGGTCGTGTTCATGGTCGTGTTCATGGTCATGGTTGTAGTCATGGTAATGGTTGTAGTCATGGTAATGGTCGGTTCATGTTCACGGTCGTAGTCATGGTCGTGTTCATGGTCGTTTTCATGGTCATGTTCATGGTCATGTTCATGGTCATGTTCATGGTCATGTTCATGGTCATGTTCATGGTCATGTTCATGGTCATGTTCATGGTCATGTTCATGGTCATGTTCATGGTCATGTTCATGGTCATGTTCATGGTCATGTTCATGGTCATGTTCATGGTCATGTTCATGGTCATGTTCATGGTCATGTTCATGGTCATGTTCATGGTCATGTTCATGGTCATGTTCATGGTCATGTTCATGGTCATGTTCATGGTCATGTTCATGGTCATGTTCATGGTCATGTTCATGGTCATGTTCATGGTCATGTTCATGGTCATGTTCATGGTCATGTTCATGGCCATGTTCATGGTCATGTTCATGGTCATGTTCATGGTCATGTTCATGGCCATGTTCATGGTCATGTTCATGGTCATGTTCATGGTCATGTTCATGGTCATGTTCATGGTCATGTTCATGGTCATGTTCATGGTCATGTTCATGGTCATGTTCATGGTCATGTTCATGGTCATGTTCATGGTAATGTTCATGGTCATGTTCATGGTCATGTTCATGGTCATGTTCATGGTCATGTTCATGGTCATGTTCATGGTGATGTTCATGGTGATGTTCATGGTCATGTTCATGGTCGTGTTCATGGTCGTGTTCATGGTCGTGTTCATGGTCGTGTTCATGGTCGTGTTCATGGTCGTGTTCATGGTCGTGTTCATGGTCGTGTTCATGGTCATGGTTGTAGTCATGGTAATGGTTGTAGTCATGGTAATGGTCGGTTCATGTTCATGGTCGTGTTCATGGTCGTTTTCATGGTCATGTTCATGGTCATGTTCATGGTCATGTTCATGGTCATGTTCATGGTCATGTTCATGGTCATGTTCATGGTCATGTTCATGGTCATGTTCATGGTCATGTTCATGGTCATGTTCATGGTCATGTTCATGGTCATGTTCATGGTCATGTTCATGGACATGTTCATGGTCATGTTCATGGTCATGTTCATGGTCATGTTCATGGTCATGTTCATGGTAATGTTCATGGTCATGTTCATGGTCATGTTCATGGTCGTGTTCATGGTCGTGTTCATGGTCGTGTTCATGGTCGTGTTCATGGTCGTGTTCATGGTCGTGTTCATGGTCGTGTTCATGGTCGTGTTCATGGTCGTGTTCATGGTCGTGTTCATGGTCGTGTTCATGGTCGTGTTCATGGTCCTGTTCATGGTCCTGTTCATGGTCATGGTTGTGGTCATGGTTATGGTCTGTTCATGTTCACGGTCGTGGTCATGGTCATGGTCATGGTCATGGTCATGTTCATGGTCGTGGTCGTGGTCGTGGTCGTGGTCGTGGTCGTGGTCGTGGTCGTGTTTGTGGTCGTGTTCATGTTCACGGTAATGGTCAGCTTCATGGTCATGGTCATGGTTGTGGTCGTGCTCGTGGTCGTGGTCGTGGTCGTGGTCGTGGTCATGGTCATGGTCATGGTCATGGTTATGGTTGTGGTCGTGCTCGTGGTCGTGGGCGTGGTCATGGTCATGGTTATGGTCAGAGCCATGGTCATAGTCATGGTCATTGTCATGGTCGTGTTCGTGGGCGTGGTCAAGGTCGTGTTCATGGTCGTTTTCATGGTCGTGTTCATGGTCGTGTTCATGGTCGTGTTCATGGTCGTGTTCATGGTCGTGTTCATGGTCGTGTTCATGGTCGTGTTCATGGTCGTGTTCATGGTCGTGTTCATGGTCGTGTTCATGGTCGTGTTCATGGTCGTGTTCATGGTCATGGTTGTAGTCATGGTAATGGTTGTAGTCATGGTAATGGTCGGTTCATGTTCACGGTCGTAGTCATGGTCGTGTTCATGGTCGTGTTCATGGTCGTGTTCATGGTCATGGTTATGGTCAGAGCCATGGTCATAGTCATGGTCATTGTCATGGTCGTGTTCGTGGGCGTGGTCAAGGTCGTGTTCATGGTCGTGTTCATGGTCGTGTTCATGGTCGTGTTCATGGTCGTGTTCATGGTCGTGTTCATGGTCGTGTTCATGGTCGTGTTCATGGTCGTGTTCATGGTCGTGTTCATGGTCGTGTTCATGGTCATGGTTGTAGTCATGGTAATGGTTGTAGTCATGGTAATGGTCGGTTCATGTTCACGGTCCTAGTCATGGTCGTGTTCATGGTCGTGTTCATGGTCGTGTTCATGGTCATGTTCATGGTCATGGTTGTGGTCATGGTTATGGTCTGTTCATGTTCACGGTCGTGGTCATGGTCATGGTCATGGTCATGGTTATGTTCATGGTCGTGGTCGTGGTCGTGGTCGTGTTTGTGGTCGTGTTCATGTTCACGGTAATGGTCAGGTTCATGGTCATGGTCATGGTTGTGGTCGTGCTCGTGGTCGTGGTCGTGGTCGTGGTCGTGGTCATGGTCATGGTCATGGTCATGGTTATGGTTGTGGTCGTGCTCGTGGTCGTGGGCGTGGTCATGGTCATGGTTATGGTCAGAGCCATGGTCATAGTCATGGTCATTGTCATGGTCGTGTTCGTGGGCGTGGTCAAGGTCGTGTTCATGGTCGTTTTCATGGTCGTGTTCATGGTCATGTTCATGGTCATGTTCATGGTCATGTTCATGGTCATGTTCATGGTCGTGTTCATGGTCGTGTTCATGGTCGTGTTCATGGTCGTGTTCATGGTCGTGTTCATGGTCGTGTTCATGGTCGTGTTCATGGTCGTGTTCATGGTCGTGTTCATGGTCGTGTTCATGGTCGTGTTCATGGTCATGGTTGTAGTCATGGTAATGGTTGTAGTCATGGTAATGGTCGGTTCATGTTCACGGTCGTAGTCATGGTCGTGTTCATGGTCGTTTTCATGGTCATGTTCATGGTCATGTTCATGGTCATGTTCATGGTCATGTTCATGGTCATGTTCATGGTCATGTTCATGGTCATGTTCATGGTCATGTTCATGGTCATGTTCATGGTCATGTTCATGGTCATGTTCATGGTCATGTTCATGGTCATGTTCATGGTCATGTTCATGGACATGTTCATGGTCATGTTCATGGTCATGTTCATGGTCATGTTCATGGTCATGTTCATGGTCATGTTCATGGTCATGTTCATGGTCATGTTCATGGCCATGTTCATGGTCATGTTCATGGTCATGTTCATGGTCATGTTCATGGTCATGTTCATGGTCATGTTCATGGTTATGGTCAGAGCCATGGTCATAGTCATGGTCATGGTTATGGTCAGAGCCATGGTCATAGTCATGGTCATTGTCATGGTCGTGTTCGTGGGCGTGGTCAAGGTCGTGTTCATGGTCGTTTTCATGGTCGTGTTCATGGTCATGTTCATGGTCATGTTCATGGTCATGTTCATGGTCATGTTCATGGTCATGTTCATGGTCATGTTCATGGTCATGTTCATGGTCATGTTCATGGTCATGTTCATGGTCGTGTTCATGGTCGTGTTCATGGTCGTGTTCATGGTCGTGTTCATGGTCGTGTTCATGGTCGTGTTCATGGTCGTGTTCATGGTCGTGTTCATGGTCGTGTTCATGGTCATGGTTGTAGTCATGGTAATGGTTGTAGTCATGGTAATGGTCGGTTCATGTTCACGGTCGTAGTCATGGTCGTGTTCATGGTCGTTTTCATGGTCATGTTCATGGTCATGTTCATGGTCATGTTCATGGTCATGTTCATGGTCATGTTCATGGTCATGTTCATGGTCATGTTCATGGTCATGTTCATGGTCATGTTCATGGTCATGTTCATGGTCATGTTCATGGTCATGTTCATGGTCATGTTCATGGTCATGTTCATGGTCATGTTCATGGTCATGTTCATGGTCATGTTCATGGTCATGTTCATGGTCATGTTCATGGTCATGTTCATGGTCATGTTCATGGTCATGTTCATGGTCATGTTCATGGTCATGTTCATGGTCATGTTCATGGTCATGTTCATGGTCATGTTCATGGTCATGTTCATGGTCATGTTCATGGTCATGTTCATGGCCATGTTCATGGTCATGTTCATGGCCATGTTCATGGTCATGTTCATGGTCATGTTCATGGTCATGTTCATGGTCATGTTCATGGTCATGTTCATGGTCATGTTCATGGTCATGTTCATGGTCATGTTCATGGTCATGTTCATGGTCATGTTCATGGTAATGTTCATGGTCATGTTCATGGTCATGTTCATGGTCATGTTCATGGTCATGTTTATGGTCATGTTCATGGTCATGTTCATGGTGATGTTCATGGTCATGTTCATGGTCGTGTTCATGGTCGTGTTCATGGTCGTGTTCATGGTCGTGTTCATGGTCGTGTTCATGGTCGTGTTCATGGTCGTGTTCATGGTCGTGTTCATGGTCGTGTTCATGGTCATGGTTGTAGTCATGGTAATGGTTGTAGTCATGGTAATGGTCGGTTCATGTTCACGGTCGTAGTCATGGTCGTGTTCATGGTCGTTTTCATGGTCATGTTCATGGTCGTGTTCATGGTCATGTTCATGGTCATGTTCATGGTCATGTTCATGGTCATGTTCATGGTCATGTTCATGGTCATGTTCATGGTCATGTCCATGGTCATGTTCATGGTCATGTTCATGGACATGTTCATGGACATGTTCATGGTCATGTTCATGGTCATGTTCATGGTCATGTTCATGGTCATGTTCATGGTCATGTTCATGGTCATGTTCATGGTCATGTTCATGGTCATGTTCATGGTCATGTTCATGGCCATGTTCATGGTCATGTTCATGGTCATGTTCATGGTCATGTTCATGGTCATGTTCATGGTCATGTTCATGGTCATGTTCATGGTCATGTTCATGGTCATGTTCATGGTCATGTTCATGGTCATGTTCATGGTGATGTTCATGGTGATGTTCATGGTCATGTTCATGGTCGTGTTCATGGTCGTGTTCATGGTCGTGTTCATGGTCGTGTTCATGGTCGTGTTCATGGTCGTGTTCATGGTCGTGCTCATGGTCGTGCTCATGGTCGTGTTCATGGTCGTGTTCATGGTCGTGTTCATGGTCGTGTTCATGGTCGTGTTCATGGTCGTGTTCATGGTCGTGTTCATGGTCGTGTTCATGGTCGTGTTCATGGTCGTGTTCATGGTCGTGTTCATGGTCGTGTTCATGGTCGTGTTCATGGTCCTGTTCATGGTCGTGTTCATGGTCGTGTTCATGGTCGTGTTCATGGTCGTGTTCATGGTCGTGTTCATGGTCATGGTTGTGGTCATGTTCATGGTCGTGTTCATGGTCGTGTTCATGGTCGTGTTCATGGTCGTGTTCATGGTCGTGTTCATGGTCGTGTTCATGGTCGTGTTCATGGTCGTGTTCATGGTCGTGTTCATGGTCGTGTTCATCATCGTGTTCATGGTCGTGTTCATGATCGTGTTCATGGTCGTGTTCATGGTCTTGTTCATGGTCGTGTTCATGGTCGTGTTCATGGTCGTGTTCATTATCGTGTTCATGGTCATGGTTATGGTCTGTTCATGTTCACGGTCGTGGTCATGGTCAGGGTCATGGTCATGGTCATGGTTGTGGTCGTGCTCGTGGTCGTGGTCGTGGTCGTGGTCGTGGTCATGGTCATGGTCATGGTCATGGTTATGGTTGTGGTCGTGCTCGTGGTCGTGGTCGTGGTCATGGTCATGGTTATGGTCAGAGACATGGTCATAGTCATGGTCATTGTCATTGTCGTGTTCGTGGGCGTGGTCAAGGTCGTGTTCATGGTCGTGTTCGTGGTCGTGTTCATGGTCGTGTTCATGATCGTGTTCATGGTCGTGTTCATGGTCGTGTTCATGGTCGTGTTCATGGTCGTGTTCATGGTCGTGTTCATGGTCCTGTTCATGGTCATGTTCATGGTCATGTTCATGGTCATGTTCATGGTCGTGTTCATGGTCGTGTTCATGGTCGTGTTCATGGTCGTGTTCATGGTCGTGTTCATGGTCGTGTTCATGGACGTGTTCATGGTCGTGTTCATTATCGTGTTCATGGTCATGGTTATGGTCTGTTCATGTTCACGGTCGTGGTCATGGTCAGGGTCATGGTCATGGTCATGGTTGTGGTCGTGCTCGTGGTCGTGGTCGTGGTCGTGGTCGTGGTCGTGGTCATGGTCATGGTCATGGTCATGGTTATGGTTGTGGTTGTGCTCGTGGTCGTGGTCGTGGTCATTGTCATGGTTATGGTCAGAGACATGGTCATAGTCATGGTCATTGTCATTGTCGTGTTCGTGGGCGTGGTCAAGGTCGTGTTCATGGTCGTGTTCGTGGTCGTGTTCATGGTCGTGTTCATGGTAGTGTTCATGGTCGTGGTCATGGTCGTGTTCATGGTCGTGTTCATGGTCGTGTTCATGGTCGTGTTCATGGTCGTGGTCATGGTCGTGTTCATGGTCGTGTTCATGGTCGTGTTCATGGTCGTGTTCATGGTCGTGTTCATGGTCGTGTTCATGGTCGTGTTCATGGTCGTGTTCATGGTCGTGTTCATGGTCATGGTTATGGTCTGTTCATGTTCACGGTCGTGGTCATGGTTGTGGTCGTGCTCGTGGTCGTGGTCGTGGTCGTGGTCATGGTCATGGTCATGGTCATGGTTATGGTTGTGGTCGTGCTCGTGGTCGTGGTCGTGGTCGTGGTCATGGTCATGGTTATGGTCAGAGACATGGTCATAGTCATGGTCATTGTCATTGTCGTGTTCGTGGGCGTGGTCAAGGTCGTGTTCATGGTCGTGTTCGTGGTCGTGTTCATGGTCGTGTTAATGGTCGTGTTCATGGTCGTGTTCATGGTCGTGTTCATTATCGTGTTCATGGTCATGGTTATGGTCTGTTCATGTTCACGGTCGTGGTCATGGTCAGGGTCATGGTCATGGTCATGGTTGTGGTCGTGCTCGTGGTCGTGGTCGTGGTCGTGGTCGTGGTCGTGGTCGTGGTCATGGTCATGGTCATGGTCATGGTTATGGTTGTGGTCGTGCTCGTGGTCGTGGTCGTGGTCATGGTCATGGTTATGGTCAGAGACATGGTCATAGTCATGGTCATTGTCATTGTCGTGTTCGTGGGCGTCGTCAAGGTCGTGTTCATGGTCGTGTTCGTGGTCGTGTTCATGGTCGTGTTCATGGTCGTGTTCATTGTCGTGTTCATGGTCGTGTTCATGGTCCTGTTCATGGTCGTGTTCATGGTCGTGTTCATGGTCGTGTTCATGGTCGTGTTCACGGTCGTGTTCACGGTCGTGTTCACGGTCGTGTTCATGGTCGTGTTCATGGTCGTGTTCATGGTCGTGTTCATGGTCGTGTTCATGGTCGTGTTCATGGTCGTGTTCATGGTCGTGTTCATGGTCGTGTTCATGGTCGTGTTCATGGTCGTGTTCATGGTCCTGTTCATGGTCATGTTCATGGTCATGTTCATGGTCATGTTCATGGTCGTGTTCATGGTCGTGTTCATGGTCGTGTTCATGGTCGTGTTCATGGTCGTGTTCATGGTCCTGTTCATGGTCATGTTCATGGTCATGTTCATGGTCATGTTCATGGTCGTGTTCATGGTCGTGTTCATGGTCGTGTTCATGGTCGTGTTCATGGTCGTGTTCATGGTCGTGTTCATGGTCGTGTTCATGGTCGTGTTCATGGTCGTGTTCATGGTCGTGTTCATGGTCGTGTTCATGGTCGTGTTCATGGTCGTGTTCATGGTCGTGTTCATGGTCGTGTTCATGGTCTTGTTCATGGTCGTGTTCATGGTCGTGTTCATGGTCGTGTTCATTATCGTGTTCATGGTCATGGTTATGGTCTGTTCATGTTCACGGTCGTGGTCATGGTCAGGGTCATGGTCATGGTCATGGTTGTGGTCGTGCTCGTGGTCGTGTTCGTGGTCGTGTTCATGGTCGTGTTCATGGTCGTGTTCATGGTCGTGTTCATGGTCGTGTTCATGGTCGTGTTCATGGTCGTGTTCATTATCGTGTTCATGGTCATGGTTATGGTCTGTTCATGTTCACGGTCGTTGTTATGGTCAGGGTCATGGTCATGGTCATGGTTGTGGTCGTGCTCGTGGTCGTGGTCGTGGTCGTGGTCGTGGTCATGGTCATGGTCATGGTCATGATTATGGTTGTGGTCGTGCTCGCGGTCGTGGTCGTGGTCATGGTCATGGTTATGGTCAGAGACATGGTCATAGTCATGGTCATTGTCATTGTCGTGTTCGTGGGCGTGGTCAAGGTCGTGTTCATGGTCGTGTTCGTGGTCGTGTTCATGGTCGTGTTCATTGTCGTGCTCATGGTCGTGTTCATGGTCGTGTTCATGGTCGTGTTCATGGTCGTGTTCATGGTCGTGTTCATGGTCGTGTTCATGGTCGTGTTCATGGTCGTGTTCATGGTCGTGTTCATGATCGTGTTCATGGTCGTGTTCATGGTCGTGTTCATGGTCGTGTTCATTAACGTGTTCATGGTCATGGTTATGGTCTGTTCATGTTCACGGTCGTGGTCATGGTCAGGGTCATGGTCATGGTCATGGTTGTGGTCGTGCTCGTGGTCGTGTTCGTGGTCGTGTTCGTGGTCGTGTTCATGGTCGTGTTCATGGTCGTGTTCATGGTCGTGTTCATGGTCGTGTTCATGGTCGTGTTCATGGTCGTGTTCATGGTCGTGTTCATGGTCATGTTCATGGTCGTGTTCATGGTCGTGTTCATTATCGTGTTCATGGTCATGGTTATGGTCTGTTCATGTTCACGGTCGTTGTCATGGTCAGGGTCATGGTCATGGTCATGGTTGTGGTCGTGCTCGTGGTCGTGGTCGTGGTCGCGGTCGTGGTCATGGTCATGGTCATGATTATGGTTGTGGTCGTGCTCGCGGTCGTGGTCGTGGTCATGGTCATGGTTATGGTCAGAGACATGGTCATAGTCATGGTCATTGTCATTGTCGTGTTCGTGGGCGTGGTCAAGGTCGTGTTCATGGTCGTGTTCGTGGTCGTGTTCATGGTCGTGTTCATTGTCGTGCTCATGGTCGTGTTCATGGTCGTGTTCATGGTCGTGTTCATGGTCGTGTTCATGGTCGTGTTCATGGTCGTGTTCATGGTCGTGTTCATGGTCGTGTTCATGGTCGTGTTCATGGTCGTGTTCATGGTCATGTTCATGGTCGTGTTCATGGTCGTGTTCATTATCGTGTTCATGGTCATGGTTATGGTCTGTTCATGTTCACGGTCGTTGTCATGGTCAGGGTCATGGTCATGGTCATGGTTGTGGTCGTGCTCGTGGTCGTGGTCGTGGTCGCGGTCGTGGTCATGGTCATGGTCATGGTCATGGTTATAGTTGTGGTCGTGCTCGTGGTCGTGGTCGTGGTCATGGTCATGGTTATGGTCAGAGACATGGTCATAGTCATGGTCATTGTCATTGTCGTGTTCGTGGGCGTGGTCAAGGTCGTGTTCGTGGTCGTGTTCGTGGTCGTGTTCATGGTCGTGTTCATGGTCGTGTTCATGGTCGTGTTCATGGTCGTGTTCATGGTCCTGTTCATGGTCGTGTTCATGGTCGTTTCATGATCGTGTTCATGGTCGTGTTCATGGTCGTGTTCATGGTCGTGTTCATGGTCGTGTTCATGGTCGTGTTCATGGTCGTGTTCATGGTCGTGTTCATGGTCCTGTTCATGGTCGTGTTCATGGTCGTGTTCATGGTCGTGTTCATGGTCGTGTTCATGGTCGTGTTCATGGTCGTGTTCATGGTCGTGTTCATGGTCGTGTTCATGGTCGTGTTCATGGTCGTGTTCATGGTCGTGTTCATGGTCGTGTTCATGGTCGTGTTCATAGTCGTGTTCATGGTCGTGTTCATGGTCGTGTTCATGGTCGTGTTCATGGTCGTGTTCATGGTCGTGTTCATGGTCGTGTTCATTATCGTGTTCATGGTCGTGTTCATGGTCGTGTTCATGGTCGTGTTCATGGTCGTGTTCATGGTCGTGTTCATGGTCGTGTTCATGGTCGTGTTCATGGTCGTGTTCATGGTCGTGTTCATGGTCGTGTTCATGGTCGTGTTCATGGTCGTGTTCATGGTCGTGTTCATGGTCGTGTTCATGGTCGTGTTCATGGTCGTGTTCATGGTCGTGTTCATGGTCGTGTTCATGGTCGTGTTCATGGTCGTGTTCATGATCGTGTTCATGGTCGTGTTCATGGTCGTGTTCATGGTCGTGTTCATGGTCGTGTTCATGGTCGTGTTCATGGTCGTGTTCATGGTCGTGTTCATGGTCGTGTTCATGATCGTGTTCATGGTCGTGTTCATGGTCGTGTTCATGGTCGTGTTCATGGTCGTGTTCATGGTCGTGTTCATGGTCGTGTTCATGGTCGTGTTCATGGTCGTGTTCATGGTCGTGTTCATGGTCGTGTTCATGGTCATGGTTATGGTCTGTTCATGTTCACGGTCGTGGTCATGGTCAGGGTCATGGTCATGGTCATGGTTGTGGTCGTGCTCGTGGTCGTGGTCGTGGTCGTGGTCGTGGTCATGGTCATGGTCATGGTCATGGTTATGGTTGTGGTCGTGCTCGTGGTCGTGGTCGTGTTCATGGTCGTGTTCATGGTCGTGTTCATATTCGCGTTCATGGTCGCGTTCATGGTCGCGTTCATGGTCGCGTTCATGGTCGCGTTCATGGTCGCGTTCATGGTCGCGTTCATGGTCGTGTTCATGGTCGTGTTCATGGTCGTGTTCATGGTCGTGTTCATGGTCGTGTTCATGGTCGTGTTCATGGTCGTGTTCATGGTCGTGTTCATGGTCGTGTTCATGGTCGTGTTCATGGTCGTGTTCATGGTCGTGTTCATGGTCGTGTTCATGGTCGTGTTCATGGTCGTGTTCATGGTCGTGTTCATGGTCGTGTTCATGGTCGTGTTCATGGTCGTGTTCATGGTCGTGTTCATGGTCGTGTTCATGGTCGTGTTCATGGTCGTGTTCATGGTCGTGTTCATGGTCTTGGTTATGGTCTGTTCATGTTCACGGTCGTGGTCATGGTCAGGGTCATGGTCATGGTCATGGTTGTGGTCGTGCTCGTGGTCGTGGTCGTGGTCGTGGTCGTGGTCATGGTCATGGTCATGGTCATGGTTATGGTTGTGGTCGTGCTCGTGGTCGTGGTCGTGGTCATGGTCATGGTTATGGTCAGAGACATGGTCATAGTCATGGTCATTGTCACTGTCGTGTTCGTGGGCGTGGTAAAGGTCGTGTTCATGGTCGTGTTCATGGTCGTGTTCATGGTCCTGTTCATGGTTGTGTTCATGGTCGTGTTCATGGTCGTGTTCATGGTCGTGTTCATGGTCGTGTTCATGGTCGTGTTCATGGTCGTGTTCATGGTCGTGTTCATGGTCGTGTTCATGGTCGTGTTCATGGTCGTGTTCATGGTCGAGTTCATGGTCGTGTTCATGGTCGTGTTCATGGTCATGTTCATGGTCATGATCATGGTCATGTTCATGGTCATGTTCATGGTCATGTTCATGGTCATGATCATGGTCATGTTCATGGTCATGTTCATGGTCGTGTTCATGGTCATGTTCATGGTCGTGTTCATGGTCGTGTTCATGGTCGTGTTCATGGTCGTGTTCATGGTCGTGTTCATGGTCGTGTTCATGGTCGTGTTCATGGTCGTGTTCATGGTCGTGTTCATGGTCGTGTTCATGGTCGTGTTCATGGTCGTGTTCATGGTCGTGTTCATGGTCATTGTTGTACTCATGGTTATGGTCTGTTCATGTTCATGGTCCTGTTCATGGTCCTGTTCATGGTCCTGTTCATGGTCATGGTTGTGGTCATGGTTATGGTCTGTTCATGTTCACGGTCGTGGTCATGGTCATGGTCATGGTCATGGTCATGTTCATGGTCGTGGTCGTGGTCGTGGTCGTGGTCGTGGTCGTGGTCGTGGTCGTGGTCGTGGTCGTGGTCGTGTTTGTGGTCGTGTTCATGTTCACGGTAATGGTCAGGTTCATGGTCATGGTCATGGTTGTGGTCGTGCTCGTGGTCGTGCTCGTGGTCGTGGTCGTGGTCATGGTCATGGGCATGGTCATGGTTATGGTTGTGGTCGTGCTCGTGGTCGTGGGCGTGGTCATGGTCATGGTTATGGTCAGAGCCATGGTCATAGTCATGGTCATTGTCATGGTCGTGTTCGTGGGCGTGGTCAAGGTCGTGATCATGGTCGTTTTCATGGTCGTGTTCATGGTCGTGTTCATGGTCGTGTTCATGGTCGTGTTCATGGTCGTGTTCATGGTCGTGTTCATGGTCGTGTTCATGGTCGTGTTCATGGTCGTGTTCATGGTCGTGTTCATGGTCGTGTTCATGGTCGTGTTCATGGTCGTGTTCATGGTCGTGTTCATGGTCGTGTTCATGGTCGTGTTCATGGTCGTGTTCATGGTCGTGTTCATGGTCATTGTTGTACTCATGGTTATGGTCTGTTCATGTTCATGGTCCTGTTCATGGTCCTGTTCATGGTCCTGTTCATGGTCATGGTTGTGGTCATGGTTATGGTCTGTTCATGTTCACGGTCGTGGTCATGGTCATGGTCATGGTCATGGTCATGTTCATGGTCGTGGTCGTGGTCGTGGTCGTGGTCGTGGTCGTGGTCGTGGTCGTGTTTGTGGTCGTGTTCATGTTCACGGTAATGGTCATTTTCATGGTCATGGTCATGGTTGTGGTCGTGGTCGTGTTTGTGGTCGTGTTCATGTTCACGGTAATGGTCATTTTCATGGTCATGGTCATGGTTGTGGTCGTGCTCGTGGTCGTGGTCGTGGTCGTGGTCGTGGTCATGGTCATGGTCATGGTCATGGTTATGGTTGTGGGCGTGCTCGTGGTCGTGGGCGTAGTCATGGTCATGGTTATGGTCAGAGCCATGGTCATAGTCATGGTCATTGTCATGGTCGTGTTCGTGGGCGTGGTCGTGGTCGTGGTCGTGGTCGTGGTCGTGGTCGTGTTTGTGGTCGTGTTCATGTTCACGGTAATGGTCAGGTTCATGGTCATGGTCATGGTTGTGGTCGTGCTCGTGGTCGTGGTCGTGGTCGTGGTCGTGGTCATGGTCATGGTCATGGTCATGGTTATGGTTGTGGTCGTGCTCGTGGTCGTGGGCGTGGTCATGGTCATGGTTATGGTCAGAGCCATGGTCATAGTCATGGTCATTGTCATGGTCGTGTTCGTGGGCGTGGTCAAGGTCGTGTTCATGGTCGTTTTCATGGTCGTGTTCATGGTCGTGTTCATGGTCGTGTTCATGGTCGTGTTCATGGTCGTGTTCATGGTCGTGTTCATGGTCGTGTTCATGGTCATGTTCATGGTCATGTTCATGGTCGTGTTCATGGTCATGTTCATGGTCGTGTTCATGGTCGTGTTCATGGTCGTGTTCATGGTCGTGTTCATGGTCGTGTTCATGGTCGTGTTCATGGTCGTGTTCATGGTCGTGTTCATGGTCGTGTTCATGGTCGTGTTCATGGTCGTGTTCATGGTCGTGTTCATGGTCGTGTTCATGGTCATTGTTGTACTCATGGTTATGGTCTGTTCATGTTCATGGTCCTGTTCATGGTCCTGTTCATGGTCCTGTTCATGGTCATGGTTGTGGTCATGGTTATGGTCTGTTCATGTTCACGGTCGTGGTCATGGTCATGGTCATGGTCATGGTCATGTTCATGGTCGTGGTCGTGGTCGTGGTCGTGGTCGTGGTCGTGGTCGTGTTTGTGGTCGTGTTCATGTTCACGGTAATGGTCAGGTTCATGGTCATGGTCATGGTTGTGGTCGTGCTCGTGGTCGTGCTCGTGGTCGTGGTCGTGGTCATGGTCATGGGCATGGTCATGGTTATGGTTGTGGTCGTGCTCGTGGTCGTGGGCGTGGTCATGGTCATGGTTATGGTCAGAGCCATGGTCATAGTCATGGTCATTGTCATGGTCGTGTTCGTGGGCGTGGTCAAGGTCGTGATCATGGTCGTTTTCATGGTCGTGTTCATGGTCGTGTTCATGGTCGTGTTCATGGTCGTGTTCATGGTCGTGTTCATGGTCGTGTTCATGGTCGTGTTCATGGTCGTGTTCATGGTCGTGTTCATGGTCGTGTTCATGGTCGTGTTCATGGTCGTGTTCATGGTCGTGTTCATGGTCGTGTTCATGGTCGTGTTCATGGTCGTGTTCATGGTCGTGTTCATGGTCGTGTTCATGGTCATGGTTATGGTCTGTTCATGTTCACGGTCGTGGTCATGGTCAGGGTCATGGTCATGGTCATGGTTGTGGTCGTGCTCGTGGTCGTGGTCGTGGTCGTGGTCGTGGTCATGGTCATGGTCATGGTCATGGTTATGGTTGTGGTCGTGCTCGTGGTCATGGTCGTGTTCATGGTCGTGTTCATGGTCGTGTTCATGGTCGTGTTCATGGTCGTGTTCATGGTCGTGTTCATGGTCGTGTTCATGGTCGTGTTCATGGTCGTGTTCATGGTCATGGTTATGGTCTGTTCATGTTCACGGTCGTGGTCATGGTCAGGGTCATGGTCATGGTCATGGTTGTGGTCGTGCTCGTGGTCGTGGTCGTGGTCGTGGTCGTGGTCATGGTCATGGTCATGGTCATGGTTATGGTTTTGGTCGTGCTCGTGGTCGTGGTCGTGGTCATGGTCATGGTTATGGTCAGAGACATGGTCATAGTCATGGTCATTGTCACTGTCGTGTTCGTGGGCGTGGTAAAGGTCGTGTTCATGGTCGTGTTCATGGTCGTGTTCATGGTCCTGTTCATGGTTGCGTTCATGGTCGTGTTCATGGTCGTGTTCATGGTCGTGTTCATGGTCGTGTTCATGGTCGTGTTCATGGTCGTGTTCATGGTCGTGTTCATGGTCGTGTTCATGGTCGTGTTCATGGTCATTGTTGTACTCATGGTTATGGTCTGTTCATGTTCATGGTCCTGTTCATGGTCCTGTTCATGGTCATGGTTGTGGTCATGGTTATGGTCTGTTCATGTTCACGGTCGTGGTCATGGTCATGGTCATGGTCATGGTCATGTTCATGGTCGTGGTCGTGGTCGTGGTCGTGGTCGTGGTCGTGGTCGTGGTCGTGTTTGTGGTCGTGTTCATGTTCACGGTAATGGTCAGGATCATGGTCATGGTCATGGTTGTGGTCGTGCTCGTGGTCGTGCTCGTGGTCGTGGGCGTGGTCATGGTCGTGTTCATGGTCGTGTTCATGGTCGTGTTCATGGTCGTGTTCATGGTCGTGTTCATGGTCGTGTTCATGGTCGTGTTCATGGTCGTGTTCATGGTCGTGTTCATGGTCGTGTTCATGGTCGTGTTCATGGTCGTGTTCATGGTCGTGTTCATGGTCATTGTTGTACTCATGGTTATGGTCTGTTCATGTTCATGGTCCTGTTCATGGTCCTGTTCATGGTCCTGTTCATGGTCATGGTTGTGGTCATGGTTATGGTCTGTTCATGTTCACGGTCGTGGTCATGGTCATGGTCATGGTCATGGTCATGTTCATGGTCGTGGTCGTGGTCGTGGTCGTGGTCGTGGTCGTGGTCGTGGTCGTGGTCGTGGTCGTGGTCGTGGTCGTGGTCGTGGTCGTGTTTGTGGTCGTGTTCATGTTCACGGTAATGGTCAGGTTCATGGTCATGGTCATGGTTGTGGTCGTGCTCGTGGTCGTGCTCGTGGTCGTGGTCGTGGTCATGGTCATGGTCATGGTCATGGTTATGGTTGTGGTCGTGCTCGTGGTCGTGGGCGTGGTCATGGTCATGGTTATGGTCAGAGCCATGGTCATAGTCATGGTCATTGTCATGGTCGTGTTCGTGGGCGTGGTCAAGGTCGTGATCATGGTCGTTTTCATGGTCGTGTTCATGGTCGTGTTCATGGTCGTGTTCATGGTCGTGTTCATGGTCGTGTTCATGGTCGTGTTCATGGTCGTGTTCATGGTCGTGTTCATGGTCGTGTTCATGGTCGTGTTCATGGTCGTGTTCATGGTCGTGTTCATGGTCGTGTTCATGGTCGTGTTCATGGTCGTGTTCATGGTCGTGTTCATGGTCATTGTTGTACTCATGGTTATGGTCTGTTCATGTTCATGGTCCTGTTCATGGTCCTGTTCATGGTCCTGTTCATGGTCCTGTTCATGGTCATGGTTGTGGTCATGGTTATGGTCTGTTCATGTTCACGGTCGTGGTCATGGTCATGGTCATGGTCATGGTCATGTTCATGGTCGTGGTCGTGGTCGTGGTCGTGGTCGTGGTCGTGGTCGTGGTCGTGTTTGTGGTCGTGTTCATGTTCACGGTAATGGTCATTTTCATGGTCATGGTCATGGTTGTGGTCGTGCTCGTGGTCGTGGTCGTGGTCGTGGTCGTGGTCATGGTCATGGTCATGGTCATGGTTATGGTTGTGGTCGTGCTCGTGGTCGTGGGCGTAGTCATGGTCATGGTTATGGTCAGAGCCATGGTCATAGTCATGGTCATTGTCATGGTCGTGTTCGTGGGCGTGGTCGTGGTCGTGGTCGTGGTCGTGGTCGTGGTCGTGTTTGTGGTCGTGTTCATGTTCACGGTAATGGTCAGGTTCATGGTCATGGTCATGGTTGTGGTCGTGCTCGTGGTCGTGGTCGTGGTCGTGGTCGTGGTCATGGTCATGGTCATGGTCATGGTTATGGTTGTGGTCGTGCTCGTGGTCGTGGGCGTGGTCATGGTCATGGTTATGGTCAGAGCCATGGTCATAGTCATGGTCATTGTCATGGTCGTGTTCGTGGGCGTGGTCAAGGTCGTGTTCATGGTCGTTTTCATGGTCGTGTTCATGGTCGTGTTCATGGTCGTGTTCATGGTCGTGTTCATGGTCGTGTTCATGGTCGTGTTCATGGTCGTGTTCATGGTCGTGTTCATGGTCGTGTTCATGGTCGTGTTCATGGTCGTGTTCATGGTCGTGTTCATGGTCGTGTTCATGGTCGTGTTCATGGTCGTGTTCATGGTCGTGTTCATGGTCGTGTTCATGGTCGTGTTCATGGTCGTGTTCATGGTCGTGTTCATGGTCATTGTTGTACTCATGGTTATGGTCTGTTCATGTTCATGGTCCTGTTCATGGTCCTGTTCATGGTCCTGTTCATGGTCATGGTTGTGGTCATGGTTATGGTCTGTTCATGTTCACGGTCGTGGTCATGGTCATGGTCATGGTCATGGTCATGTTCATGGTCGTGGTCGTGGTCGTGGTCGTGGTCGTGGTCGTGGTCGTGGTCGTGTTTGTGGTCGTGTTCATGTTCACGGTAATGGTCATTTTCATGGTCATGGTCATGGTTGTGGTCGTGCTCGTGGTCGTGGTCGTGGTCGTGGTCGTGGTCATGGTCATGGTCATGGTCATGGTTATGGTTGTGGTCGTGCTCGTGGTCGTGGGCGTGGTCATGGTCATGGTTATGGTCAGAGCCATGGTCATAGTCATGGTCATTGTCATGGTCGTGTTCGTGGGCGTGGTCAAGGTCGTGTTCATGGTCGTTTTCATGGTCGTGTTCATGGTCGTGTTCATGGTCGTGTTCATGGTCGTGTTCATGGTCGTGTTCATGGTCGTGTTCATGGTCGTGTTCATGGTCGTGTTCATGGTCATTGTTGTACTCATGGTTATGGTCTGTTCATGTTCATGGTCCTGTTCATGGTCCTGTTCATGGTCCTGTTCATGGTCATGGTTGTGGTCATGGTTATGGTCTGTTCATGTTCACGGTCGTGGTCATGGTCATGGTCATGGTCATGGTCATGTTCATGGTCGTGGTCGTGGTCGTGGTCGTGGTCGTGGTCGTGGTCGTGGTCGTGGTCGTGTTTGTGGTCGTGTTCATGTTCACGGTAATGGTCAGGTTCATGGTCATGGTCATGGTTGTGGTCGTGCTCGTGGTCGTGCTCGTGGTCGTGGGCGTGGTCATGGTCGTGTTCATGGTCGTGTTCATGGTCGTGTTCATGGTCGTGTTCATGGTCGTGTTCATGGTCGTGTTCATGGTCGTGTTCATGGTCGTGTTCATGGTCGTGTTCATGGTCGTGTTCATGGTCGTGTTCATGGTCGTGTTCATGGTCATTGTTGTACTCATGGTTATGGTCTGTTCATGTTCATGGTCCTGTTCATGGTCCTGTTCATGGTCCTGTTCATGGTCATGGTTGTGGTCATGGTTATGGTCTGTTCATGTTCACGGTCGTGGTCATGGTCATGGTCATGGTCATGGTCATGTTCATGGTCGTGGTCGTGGTCGTGGTCGTGGTCGTGGTCGTGGTCGTGGTCGTGGTCGTGGTCGTGGTCGTGTTTGTGGTCGTGTTCATGTTCACGGTAATGGTCAGGTTCATGGTCATGGTCATGGTTGTGGTCGTGCTCGTGGTCGTGGTCGTGGTCGTGGTCGTGGTCATGGTCATGGTCATGGTCATGGTTATGGTTGTGGTCGTGCTCGTGGT
The DNA here is from genome assembly GCA_963971345.1 of Andrena flavipes. Classification (NCBI taxonomy): domain Eukaryota; kingdom Metazoa; phylum Arthropoda; class Insecta; order Hymenoptera; family Andrenidae; genus Andrena; species Andrena flavipes. The sequence goes on from CAXARS010000001.1 coordinate 67,961, forward strand.
CGTGGGCGTGGTCATGGTCATGGTTATGGTCAGAGCCATGGTCATAGTCATGGTCATTGTCATGGTCGTGTTCGTGGGCGTGGTCAAGGTCGTGATCATGGTCGTTTTCATGGTCGTGTTCATGGTCGTGTTCATGGTCGTGTTCATGGTCGTGTTCATGGTCGTGTTCATGGTCGTGTTCATGGTCGTGTTCATGGTCGTGTTCATGGTCGTGTTCATGGTCGTGTTCATGGTCGTGTTCATGGTCGTGTTCATGGTCGTGTTCATGGTCGTGTTCATGGTCGTGTTCATGGTCGTGTTCATGGTCGTGTTCATGGTCGTGTTCATGGTCGTGTTCATGGTCGTGTTCATGGTCGTGTTCATGGTCGTGTTCATGGTCGTGTTCATGGTCGTGTTCATGGTCATGGTTATGGTCTGTTCATGTTCACGGTCGTGGTCATGGTCAGGGTCATGGTCATGGTCATGGTTGTGGTCGTGCTCGTGGTCGTGGTCGTGGTCGTGGTCGTGGTCATGGTCATGGTCATGGTCATGGTTATGGTTGTGGTCGTGCTCGTGGTCATGGTCGTGTTCATGGTCGTGTTCATGGTCGTGTTCATGGTCGTGTTCATGGTCGCGTTCATGGTCGTGTTCATGGTCGTGTTCATGGTCGTGTTCATGGTCGTGTTCATGGTCGTGTTCATGGTCGTGTTCATGGTCGTGTTCATGGTCGTTTTCATGGTCGTGTTCATGGTCGTGTTCATGGTCGTGTTCATGGTCATGGTTATGGTCGTGTTTACGGTCGTGGTCATGGTCAGGGTCATGGTCATGGTCATGGTTGTGGTCGTGCTCGTGGTCGTGGTCGTGGTCGTGGTCGTGGTCATGGTCATGGTCATGGTCATGGTCATGGTTATTGTTGTGGTCGTGCTCGTGGTCGTGGTCGTGGTCGTGGTCGTGGTCATGGTCATGGTCATGGTCATGGTTATGGTTGTGGTCGTGCTCGTGGTCGTGGTCGTGGTCATGGTCATGGTTATGGTCAGAGACATGGTCATAGTCATGGTCATTGTCACTGTCGTGTTCGTGGGCGTGGTAAAGGTCGTGTTCATGGTCGTGTTCATGGTCGTGTTCATGGTCCTGTTCATGGTTGCGTTCATGGTCGTGTTCATGGTCGTGTTCATGGTCGTGTTCATGGTCGTGTTCATGGTCGTGTTCATGGTCGTGTTCATGGTCGTGTTCATGGTCGTGTTCATGGTCGTGTTCATGGTCGTGTTCATGGTCGAGTTCATGGTCGTGTTCATGGTCGTGTTCATGGTCATGTTCATGGTCATGATCATGGTCATGTTCATGGTCATGTTCATGGTCATGTTCATGGTCATGATCATGGTCATGTTCATGGTCATGTTCATGGTCGTGTTCATGGTCATGTTCATGGTCGTGTTCATGGTCGTGTTCATGGTCGTGTTCATGGTCGTGTTCATGGTCGTGTTCATGGTCGTGTTCATGGTCGTGTTCATGGTCGTGTTCATGGTCGTGTTCATGGTCGTGTTCATGGTCGTGTTCATGGTCGTGTTCATGGTCGTGTTCACGGTCGTTGTCATGGTCGTGTTCATGGTCGTGTTCATGGTCGTGTTCATGGTCGTGTTCATGGTCGTGTTCATGGTCGTGTTCATGGTCGTGTTCATGGTCGTGTTCATGGTCGTGTTCATGGTCGTGTTCATGGTCGTGTTCATGGTCGTGTTCATGGTCGTGTTCATGGTCGTGTTCATGGTCGTGTTCATGGTCGTGTTCATGGTCGTGTTCATGGTCGTGTTCATGGTCGTGTTCATGGTCGTGTTCATGGTCGTGTTCATTATCGTGTTCATGGTCATGGTTATGGTCTGTTCATGTTCACGGTCGTTGTCATGGTCGTGTTCATGGTCGTGTTCATGGTCGTGTTCATGGTCGTGTTCATGGTCGTGTTCATGGTCGTGTTCATGGTCCTGTTCATGGTCCTGTTCATGGTCGTGTTCATGGTCGTGTTCATGGTCGTGTTCATGGTCGTGTTCATGGTCGTGTTCATGGTCCTGTTCATGGTCCTGTTCATGGTCGTGTTCATGGTCGTGTTCATGGTCGTGTTCATGGTCGTGTTCATGATCGTGTTCATGGTCGTGTTCATGGTCGTGTTCATGGTCGTGTTCATTAACGTGTTCATGGTCATGGTTATGGTCTGTTCATGTTCACGGTCGTGGTCATGGTCAGGGTCATGGTCATGGTCATGGTTGTGGTCGTGCTCGTGGTCGTGTTCGTGGTCGTGTTCGTGGTCGTGTTCATGGTCGTGTTCATGGTCGTGTTCATGATCGTGTTCATGGTCGTGTTCATGGTCGTGTTCATGGTCGTGTTCATGGTCGTGTTCATGGTCGTGTTCATGGTCGTGTTCATGGTCGTGTTCATGGTCATGTTCATGGTCGTGTTCATGGTCGTGTTCATTATCGTGTTCATGGTCATGGTTATGGTCTGTTCATGTTCACGGTCGTTGTCATGGTCGTGTTCATGGTCGTGTTCATGGTCGTGTTCATGGTCGTGTTCATGGTCGTGTTCATGGTCCTGTTCATGGTCCTGTTCATGGTCGTGTTCATGGTCGTGTTCATGGTCGTGTTCATGGTCGTGTTCATGGTCGTGGTCATGGTCCTGTTCATGGTCCTGTTCATGGTCGTGTTCATGGTCGTGTTCATGGTCGTGTTCATGGTCGTGTTCATGGTCGTGTTCATGGTCGTGTTCATGGTCGTGTTCATGGTCGTGTTCATGGTCGTGTTCATGGTCGTGTTCATGGTCGTGTTCATGGTCGTGTTCATGGTCGTGTTCATGGTCGTGTTCATGGTCGTGTTCATGGTCGTGTTCATGGTCCTGTTCATGGTCCTGTTCATGGTCGTGTTCATGGTCGTGTTCATGGTCGTGTTCATGGTCGTGTTCATGATCGTGTTCATGGTCGTGTTCATGGTCGTGTTCATGGTCGTGTTCATTAACGTGTTCATGGTCATGGTTATGGTCTGTTCATGTTCACGGTCGTGGTCATGGTCAGGGTCATGGTCATGGTCATGGTTGTGGTCGTGCTCGTGGTCGTGTTCGTGGTCGTGTTCGTGGTCGTGTTCATGGTCGTGTTCATGGTCGTGTTCATGGTCGTGTTCATGATCGTGTTCATGGTCGTGTTCATGGTCGTGTTCATGGTCGTGTTCATGGTCGTGTTCATGGTCGTGTTCATGGTCGTGTTCATGGTCGTGTTCATGGTCATGTTCATGGTCGTGTTCATGGTCGTGTTCATTATCGTGTTCATGGTCATGGTTATGGTCTGTTCATGTTCACGGTCGTTGTCATGGTCGTGTTCATGGTCGTGTTCATGGTCGTGTTCATGGTCGTGTTCATGGTCGTGTTCATGGTCGTGTTCATGGTCCTGTTCATGGTCCTGTTCATGGTCGTGTTCATGGTCGTGTTCATGGTCGTGTTCATGGTCGTGTTCATGGTCGTGGTCATGGTCCTGTTCATGGTCCTGTTCATGGTCGTGTTCATGGTCGTGTTCATGGTCGTGTTCATGGTCGTGTTCATGGTCGTGTTCATGGTCGTGTTCATGGTCGTGTTCATGGTCGTGTTCATGGTCGTGTTCATGGTCGTGTTCATGGTCGTGTTCATGGTCGTGTTCATGGTCGTGTTCATGGTCGTGTTCATGGTCGTGTTCATGGTCGTGTTCATGGTCGTGTTCATGGTCGTGTTCATGGTCGTGTTCATGGTCGTGTTCATGGTCGTGTTCATGGTCGTGTTCATGGTCGTGTTCATGGTCGTGTTCATGGTCGTGTTCATGGTCGTGTTCATGGTCGTGTTCATGGTCGTGTTCATGGTCGTGTTCATGGTCGTGTTCATGGTCGTGTTCATGGTCGTGTTCATGGTCGTGTTCATGGTCTTGTTCATGGTCGTGTTCATGGTCGTGTTCATGGTCGTGTTCATTATCGTGTTCATGGTCATGGTTATGGTCTGTTCATGTTCACGGTCGTGGTCATGGTCAGGGTCATGGTCATGGTCATGGTTGTGGTCGTGCTCGTGGTCGTGTTCGTGGTCGTGTTCATGGTCGTGTTCATGGTCGTGTTCATGGTCGTGTTCATGGTCGTGTTCATGGTCGTGTTCATTATCGTGTTCATGGTCATGGTTATGGTCTGTTCATGTTCACGGTCGTTGTTATGGTCAGGGTCATGGTCATGGTCATGGTTGTGGTCGTGCTCGTGGTCGTGGTCGTGGTCGTGGTCGTGGTCATGGTCATGGTCATGGTCATGATTATGGTTGTGGTCGTGCTCGTGGTCGTGGTCGTGGTCATGGTCATGGTTATGGTCAGAGACATGGTCATAGTCATGGTCATTGTCATTGTCGTGTTCGTGGGCGTGGTCAAGGTCGTGTTCATGGTCGTGTTCGTGGTCGTGTTCATGGTCGTGTTCATTGTCGTGCTCATGGTCGTGTTCATGGTCGTGTTCATGGTCGTGTTCATGGTCGTGTTCATGGTCGTGTTCATGGTCGTGTTCATGGTCGTGTTCATGGTCGTGTTCATGGTCGTGTTCATGATCGTGTTCATGGTCGTGTTCATGGTCGTGTTCATGGTCGTGTTCATGGTCTTGTTCATGGTCGTGTTCATGGTCGTGTTCATGGTCGTGTTCATTATCGTGTTCATGGTCATGGTTATGGTCTGTTCATGTTCACGGTCGTGGTCATGGTCAGGGTCATGGTCATGGTCATGGTTGTGGTCGTGCTCGTGGTCGTGTTCGTGGTCGTGTTCATGGTCGTGTTCATGGTCGTGTTCATGGTCGTGTTCATGGTCGTGTTCATGGTCGTGTTCATGGTCGTGTTCATGGTCGTGTTCATTATCGTGTTCATGGTCATGGTTATGGTCTGTTCATGTTCACGGTCGTTGTTATGGTCAGGGTCATGGTCATGGTCATGGTTGTGGTCGTGCTCGTGGTCGTGGTCGTGGTCGTGGTCGTGGTCATGGTCATGGTCATGGTCATGATTATGGTTGTGGTCGTGCTCGTGGTCGTGGTCGTGGTCATGGTCATGGTTATGGTCAGAGACATGGTCATAGTCATGGTCATTGTCATTGTCGTGTTCGTGGGCGTGGTCAAGGTCGTGTTCATGGTCGTGTTCGTGGTCGTGTTCATGGTCGTGTTCATTGTCGTGCTCATGGTCGTGTTCATGGTCCTGTTCATGGTCGTGTTCATGGTCGTGTTCATGGTCGTGTTCATGGTCGTGTTCATGGTCGTGGTCATGGTCCTGTTCATGGTCCTGTTCATGGTCGTGTTCATGGTCGTGTTCATGGTCGTGTTCATGGTCGTGTTCATGGTCGTGTTCATGGTCGTGTTCATGGTCGTGTTCATGGTCGTGTTCATGGTCGTGTTCATGGTCGTGTTCATGGTCGTGTTCATGGTCGTGTTCATGGTCGTGTTCATGGTCGTGTTCATGGTCGTGTTCATGGTCCTGTTCATGGTCCTGTTCATGGTCGTGTTCATGGTCGTGTTCATGGTCGTGTTCATGGTCGTGTTCATGATCGTGTTCATGGTCGTGTTCATGGTCGTGTTCATGGTCGTGTTCATTAACGTGTTCATGGTCATGGTTATGGTCTGTTCATGTTCACGGTCGTGGTCATGGTCAGGGTCATGGTCATGGTCATGGTTGTGGTCGTGCTCGTGGTCGTGTTCGTGGTCGTGTTCGTGGTCGTGTTCATGGTCGTGTTCATGGTCGTGTTCATGGTCGTGTTCATGATCGTGTTCATGGTCGTGTTCATGGTCGTGTTCATGGTCGTGTTCATGGTCGTGTTCATGGTCGTGTTCATGGTCGTGTTCATGGTCGTGTTCATGGTCATGTTCATGGTCGTGTTCATGGTCGTGTTCATTATCGTGTTCATGGTCATGGTTATGGTCTGTTCATGTTCACGGTCGTTGTCATGGTCGTGTTCATGGTCGTGTTCATGGTCGTGTTCATGGTCCTGTTCATGGTCCTGTTCATGGTCGTGTTCATGTTCGTGTTCATGGTCGTGTTCATGGTCGTGTTCATGGTCGTGGTCATGGTCCTGTTCATGGTCCTGTTCATGGTCGTGTTCATGGTCGTGTTCATGGTCGTGTTCATGGTCGTGTTCATGGTCGTGTTCATGGTCGTGTTCATGGTCGTGTTCATGGTCGTGTTCATGGTCGTGTTCATGGTCGTGTTCATGGTCGTGTTCATGGTCGTGTTCATGGTCGTGTTCATGGTCGTGTTCATGGTCGTGTTCATGGTCGTGTTCATGGTCTTGTTCATGGTCGTGTTCATGGTCGTGTTCATGGTCGTGTTCATTATCGTGTTCATGGTCATGGTTATGGTCTGTTCATGTTCACGGTCGTGGTCATGGTCAGGGTCATGGTCATGGTCATGGTTGTGGTCGTGCTCGTGGTCGTGTTCGTGGTCGTGTTCATGGTCGTGTTCATGGTCGTGTTCATGGTCGTGTTCATGGTCGTGTTCATGGTCGTGTTCATTATCGTGTTCATGGTCATGGTTATGGTCTGTTCATGTTCACGGTCGTTGTTATGGTCAGGGTCATGGTCATGGTCATGGTTGTGGTCGTGCTCGTGGTCGTGGTCGTGGTCGTGGTCGTGGTCATGGTCATGGTCATGGTCATGATTATGGTTGTGGTCGTGCTCGTGGTCGTGGTCGTGGTCATGGTCATGGTTATGGTCAGAGACATGGTCATAGTCATGGTCATTGTCATTGTCGTGTTCGTGGGCGTGGTCAAGGTCGTGTTCATGGTCGTGTTCGTGGTCGTGTTCATGGTCGTGTTCATTGTCGTGCTCATGGTCGTGTTCATGGTCGTGTTCATGGTCGTGTTCATGGTCGTGTTCATGGTCGTGTTCATGGTCGTGTTCATGGTCGTGTTCATGGTCGTGTTCATGGTCGTGTTCATGATCGTGTTCATGGTCGTGTTCATGGTCGTGTTCATGGTCGTGTTCATTAACGTGTTCATGGTCATGGTTATGGTCTGTTCATGTTCACGGTCGTGGTCATGGTCAGGGTCATGGTCATGGTCATGGTTGTGGTCGTGCTCGTGGTCGTGTTCGTGGTCGTGTTCGTGGTCGTGTTCATGGTCGTGTTCATGGTCGTGTTCATGGTCGTGTTCATGGTCGTGTTCATGGTCGTGTTCATGGTCGTGTTCATGGTCGTGTTCATGGTCATGTTCATGGTCGTGTTCATGGTCGTGTTCATTATCGTGTTCATGGTCATGGTTATGGTCTGTTCATGTTCACGGTCGTTGTCATGGTCAGGGTCATGGTCATGGTCATGGTTGTGGTCGTGCTCGTGGTCGTGGTCGTGGTCGCGGTCGTGGTCATGGTCATGGTCATGGTCATGGTTATGGTTGTGGTCGTGCTCGTGGTCGTGGTCGTGGTCATGGTCATGGTTATGGTCAGAGACATGGTCATAGTCATGGTCATTGTCATTGTCGTGTTCGTGGGCGTGGTCAAGGTCGTGTTCATGGTCGTGTTCGTGGTCGTGTTCATGGTCGTGTTCATGGTCGTGCTCATGGTCGTGTTCATGGTCGTGTTCATGGTCGTGTTCATGGTCGTGTTCATGGTCGTGTTCATGGTCGTGTTCATGGTCGTGTTCATGGTCCTGTTCATGGTCGTGTTCATGGTCGTGTTCATGGTCGTGTTCATGGTCGTGTTCATGGTCATGTTCATGGTCATGTTCATGGTCATGTTCATGGTCATGTTCATGGTCGTGTTCATGGTCGTGTTCATGGTCGTGTTCATGGTCGTGTTCATGGTCGTGTTCATGGTCGTGTTCATGGTCGTGTTCATGGTCGTGTTCATGGTCGTGTTCATGGTCGTGTTCATGGTCGTGTTCATGGTCGTGTTCATGGTCGTGTTCATGGTCGTGTTCATGGTCGTGTTCATGGTCGTGTTCATGGTCGTGTTCATGGTCGTGTTCATGGTCGTGTTCATGGTCGTGTTCATGATCGTGTTCATGGTCGTGTTCATGGTCGTGTTCATGGTCGTGTTCATGGTCGTGTTCATGGTCGTGTTCATGGTCGTGTTCATGGTCGTGTTCATGGTCGTGTTCATGGTCGTGTTCATGTTCGTGTTCATGGTCGTGTTCATGGTCGTGTTCATGGTCGTGTTCATGGTCGTGTTCATGGTCGTGTTCATGGTCGTGTTCATGGTCATGGTTATGGTCTGTTCATGTTCACGGTCGTGGTCATGATCAGGGTCATGGTCATGGTCATGGTTGTGGTCGTGCTCGTGGTCGTGGTCGTGGTCGTGGTCGTGGTCATGGTCATGGTCATGGTCATGGTTATGGTTGTGGTCGTGCTCGTGGTCGTGGTCGTGGTCATGGTCATGGTTATGGTCAGAGACATGGTCATAGTCATGGTCATTGTCACTGTCGTGTTCGTGGGCGTGGTAAAGGTCGTGTTCATGGTCGTGTTCATGGTCGTGTTCATGGTCCTGTTCATGGTTGTGTTCATGGTCGTGTTCATGGTCGTGTTCATGGTCGTGTTCATGGTCGTGTTCATGGTCGTGTTCATGGTCGTGTTCATGGTCGTGTTCATGGTCGTGTTCATGGTCGTGTTCATGGTCGTGTTCATGGTCGAGTTCATGGTCGTGTTCATGGTCGTGTTCATGGTCGTGTTCATGGTCATGATCATGGTCATGTTCATGGTCATGTTCATGGTCATGTTCATGGTCGTGTTCATGGTCGTGTTCATGGTCGTGTTCATGGTCGTGTTCATGGTCGTGTTCATGGTCGTGTTCATGGTCGTGTTCATGGTCGTGTTCATGGTCGTGTTCATGGTCGTGTTCATGGTCGTGTTCATGGTCGTGTTCATGGTCGTGTTCATGGTCGTGTTCATGGTCGTGTTCATGGTCGTGTTCATGGTCGTGTTCATGGTCGTGTTCATGGTCGTGTTCATGGTCGTGTTCATGGTCGTGTTCATGGTCGTGTTCATGGTCGTGTTCATGGTCGTGTTCATGGTCGTGTTCATGGTCCTGTTCATGGTTGTGTTCATGGTCGTGTTCATGGTCCTGTTCATGGTCGTGTTCATGGTCGTGTTCATGGTCGTGTTCATGGTCGTGTTCATGGTCGTGTTCATGGTCGTGTTCATGGTCGTGTTCATGGTCGTGTTCATGGTCGAGTTCATGGTCGTGTTCATGGTCGTGTTCATGGTCATGTTCATGGTCATGATCATGGTCATGTTCATGGTCATGTTCATGGTCATGTTCATGGTCATGTTCATGGTCATGATCATGGTCATGTTCATGGTCGTGTTCATGGTCGTGTTCATGGTCGTGTTCATGGTCCTGTTCATGGTCGTGTTCATGGTCGTGTTCATGGTCGTGTTCATGGTCGTGTTCATGGTCGTGTTCATGGTCGTGTTCATGGTCGTGTTCATGGTCGTGTTCATGGTCGTGTTCATGGTCGTGTTCATGGTCGTGTTCATGGTCGTGTTCATGGTCGTGTTCATGGCCGTGTTCATGGTCGTGTTCATGGTTGTGGTCGTGCTCGTGGTCGTGGTCGTGGTCGTGGTCGTGGTCATGGTCATGGTCATGGTCATGGTTATTTTTGTGGTCGTGCTCGTGGTCGTGGTCGTGGTCATGGTCATGGTTATGGTCAGAGACATGGTCATAGTCATGGTCATTGTCATTGTCGTGTTCGTGGGCGAGGTCAAGACCGTGTTCATGGTCGTGTTCATGGTCGTGTTCATGGTCGTGTTCATGGTCGTGTTCATGGTCGTGTTCATGGTCGTGTTCATGGTCGTGTTCATGGTCGTGTTCATGGTCGTGTTCATGGTCGTGTTCATGGTCGCGTTCATGGTCGCGTTCATGGTCGCGTTCATGGTCGCGTTCATGGTCGTGTTCATGGTCGTGTTCATGGTCGTGTTCATGGTCGTGTTCATGGTCGTGTTCATGGTCGTGTTCATGGTCGTGTTCATGGTCGTGGTCATGGTCCTGTTCATGGTCCTGTTCATGGTCGTGTTCATGGTCGTGTTCATGGTCGTGTTCATGGTCGTGTTCATGGTCGTGTTCATGGTCGTGTTCATGGTCGTGTTCATGGTCGTGTTCATGGTCGTGTTCATGGTCGTGTTCATGGTCGTGTTCATGGTCGTGTTCATGGTCGTGTTCATGGTCGTGTTCATGGTCGTGTTCATGGTCCTGTTCATGGTCCTGTTCATGGTCGTGTTCATGGTCGTGTTCATGGTCGTGTTCATGGTCGTGTTCATGATCGTGTTCATGGTCGTGTTCATGGTCGTGTTCATGGTCGTGTTCATTAACGTGTTCATGGTCATGGTTATGGTCTGTTCATGTTCACGGTCGTGGTCATGGTCAGGGTCATGGTCATGGTCATGGTTGTGGTCGTGCTCGTGGTCGTGTTCGTGGTCGTGTTCGTGGTCGTGTTCATGGTCGTGTTCATGGTCGTGTTCATGGTCGTGTTCATGATCGTGTTCATGGTCGTGTTCATGGTCGTGTTCATGGTCGTGTTCATGGTCGTGTTCATGGTCGTGTTCATGGTCGTGTTCATGGTCCTGTTCATGGTCGTGTTCATGGTCGTGTTCATGTTCGTGTTCATGGTCGTGTTCATGGTCGTGTTCATGGTCGTGTTCATGATCGTGTTCATGGTCGTGTTCATGGTCATGGTTATGGTCTGTTCATGTTCACGGTCGTGGTCAGGGTCAGGGTCATGGTCATGGTCATGGTTGTGGTCGTGCTCGTGGTCGTGGTCGTGGTCGTGGTCGTGGTCATGGTCATGGTCATGGTCATGGTTATTTTTGTGGTCGTGCTCGTGGTCGTGGTCGTGGTCATGGTCATGGTTATGGTCAGAGACATGGTCATAGTCATGGTCATTGTCATTGTCGTGTTCGTGGGCGAGGTCAAGACCGTGTTCATGGTCGTGTTCATGGTCGTGTTCATGGTCGTGTTCATGGTCGTGTTCATGGTCGTGTTCATGGTCGTGTTCATGGTCGTGTTCATGGTCGCGTTCATGGTCGTGTTCATGGTCGCGTTCATGGTCGCGTTCATGGTCGCGTTCATGGTCGCGTTCATGGTCGTGTTCATGGTCGTGTTCATGGTCGTGTTCATGGTCGTGTTCATGGTCGTGTTCATGGTCGTGTTCATGGTCGTGTTCATGGTCGTGTTCATGGTCGTGTTCATGGTCGTGTTCATGGTCGTGTTCATGGTCGTGTTCATGGTCGTGTTCATGGTCGTGTTCATGGTCCTGTTCATGGTCGTGTTCATGGTCGTGTTCATGGTCGTGTTCATGGTCGTGTTCATGGTCGTGTTCATGGTCGTGTTCATGGTCGTGTTCATGGTCGTGTTCATGGTCGTGTTCATGGTCGTGTTCATGGTCGTGTTCATGGTCGTGTTCATGGTCGTGTTCATGGTCGTGTTCATGGTCGTGTTCATGGTCGTGTTCATGGTCCTGTTCATGGTCGTGTTCATGGTCGTTTCATGATCGTGTTCATGGTCGTGTTCATGGTCGCGTTCATGGTCGTGTTCATGGTCGTGTTCATGGTCGTGTTCATGGTCGTGTTCATGGTCGTGTTCATGGTCGTGTTCATGGTCCTGTTCATGGTCGTGTTCATGGTCGTGTTCATGGTCGTGTTCATGGTCGTGTTCATGGTCGTGTTCATGGTCGTGTTCATGGTCGTGTTCATGGTCGTGTTCATGGTCATGGTTATGGTCGTGTTCACGGTCGTGGTCATGGTCGTGGTCGTGGTCATGGTCATGGTTATGGTCAGAGACATGGTCATAGTCATGGTCATTGTCACTGTCGTGTTCGTGGGCGTGGTAAAGGTCGTGTTCATGGTCGTGTTCATGGTCGTGTTCATGGTCCTGTTCATGGTTGTGTTCATGGTCGTGTTCATGGTCGTGTTCATGGTCGTGTTCATGGTCATGGTTATGGTCTGTTCATGTTCACGGTCGTGGTCAGGGTCAGGGTCATGGTCATGGTCATGGTTGTGGTCGTGCTCGTGGTCGTGGTCGTGGTCGTGGTCATGGTTATGGTCAGAGACATGGTCATGTTCATGGTCGTGTTCATGGTCGTGTTCATGGTCGTGTTCATGGTCGTGTTCATGGTCGTGTTCATGGTCGTGTTCATGGTCGTGTTCATGGTCCTGTTCATGGTTGTGTTCATGGTCGTGTTCATGGTCGTGTTCATGGTCGTGTTCATGGTCATGGTTATGGTCTGTTCATATTCACGGTCGTGGTCAGGGTCAGGGTCATGGTCATGGTCATGGTTGTGGTCGTGCTCGTGGTCGTGGTCATGGTCATGGTCATGGTTGTGGTCGTGCTCGTGGTCGTGGTCGTGGTCGTGGTCATGGTTATGGTCAGAGACATGGTCATGTTCATGGTCGTGTTCATGGTCGTGTTCATGGTCGTGTTCATGGTCGTGTTCATGGTCGTGTTCATGGTCGTGTTCATGGTCGTGTTCATGGTCATGGTTATGGTCGTGTTCACGGTCGTGGTCATGGTCAGGGTCATGGTCGTGGTCGTGGTCATGGTCATGGTTATGGTCAGAGACATGGTCATAGTCATGGTCATTGTCACTGTCGTGTTCGTGGGCGTGGTAAAGGTCGTGTTCATGGTCGTGTTCATGGTCGTGTTCATGGTCCTGTTCATGGTTGTGTTCATGGTCGTGTTCATGGTCGTGTTCATGGTCGTGTTCATGGTCATGGTTATGGTCTGTTCATGTTCACGGTCGTGGTCAGGGTCAGGGTCATGGTCATGGTCATGGTTGTGGTCGTGCTCGTGGTCGTGGTCGTGGTCGTGGTCATGGTTATGGTCAGAGACATGGTCATGTTCATGGTCGTGTTCATGGTCGTGTTCATGGTCGTGTTCATGGTCGTGTTCATGGTCGTGTTCATGGTCGTGTTCATGGTCGTGTTCATGGTCGTGTTCATGGTCGTGTTCATGGTCGTGTTCATGGTCGTGTTCATGGTCGTGTTCATGGTCGTGTTCATGGTCGTGTTCATGGTCGTGTTCATGGTCGCGTTCATGGTCGCGTTCATGGTCGCGTTCATGGTCGCGTTCATGGTCGTGTTCATGGTCGTGTTCATGGTCGTGTTCATGGTCGTGTTCATGGTCGTGTTCATGGTCGTGTTCATGGTCGTGTTCATGGTCGTGTTCATGGTCGTGTTCATGGTCGTGTTCATGGTCGTGTTCATGGTCGTGTTCATGGTCGTGTTCATGGTCGTGTTCATGGTCGTGTTCATGGTCGTGTTCATGGTCCTGTTCATGGTCGTGTTCATGGTCGTGTTCATGTTCGTGTTCATGGTCGTGTTCATGGTCGTGTTCATGGTCGTGTTCATGGTCGTGTTCATGGTCGTGTTCATGGTCGTGTTCATGGTCGTGTTCATGGTCGTGTTCATGGTCGTGTTCATGGTCGTGTTCATGGTCGTGTTCATGGTCGTTTCATGATCGTGTTCATGGTCGTGTTCATGGTCGCGTTCATGGTCGTGTTCATGGTCATGTTCATGGTCGTGTTCATGTTCGTGTTCATGGTCGTGTTCATGGTCGTGTTCATGGTCCTGTTCATGGTCGTGTTCATGGTCGTGTTCATGGTCGTGTTCATGGTCGTGTTCATGGTCGTGTTCATGATCGTGTTCATGGTCGTGTTCATGGTCGTGTTCATGGTCGTGTTCATGGTCGTGTTCATGGTCGTGTTCATGGTCGTGTTCATGGTCGTGTTCATGGTCGTGTTCATGGTCGTGTTCATGGTCGTGTTCATGGTCCTGTTCATGGTCGTGTTCATGGTCGTGTTCATGTTCGTGTTCATGGTCGTGTTCATGGTCGTGTTCATGGTCGTGTTCATGATCGTGTTCATGGTCGTGTTCATGGTCATGGTTATGGTCTGTTCATGTTCACGGTCGTGGTCAGGGTCAGGGTCATGGTCATGGTCATGGTTGTGGTCGTGCTCGTGGTCGTGGTCGTGGTCGTGGTCGTGGTCATGGTCATGGTCATGGTCATGGTCATGGTTATTTTTGTGGTCGTGCTCGTGGTCGTGGTCGTGGTCATGGTCATGGTTATGGTCAGAGACATGGTCATAGTCATGGTCATTGTCATTGTCGTGTTCGTGGGCGAGGTCAAGACCGTGTTCATGGTCGTGTTCATGGTCGTGTTCATGGTCGTGTTCATGGTCGTGTTCATGGTCGTGTTCATGGTCGTGTTCATGGTCGTGTTCATGGTCGTGTTCATGGTCGTGTTCATGGTCGTGTTCATGGTCGCGTTCATGGTCGCGTTCATGGTCGCGTTCATGGTCGCGTTCATGGTCGCGTTCATGGTCGTGTTCATGGTCGTGTTCATGGTCGTGTTCATGGTCGTGTTCATGGTCGTGTTCATGGTCGTGTTCATGGTCGTGTTCATGGTCGTGTTCATGGTCGTGTTCATGGTCGTGTTCATGGTCGTGTTCATGGTCGTGTTCATGGTCGTGTTCATGGTCGTGTTCATGGTCGTGTTCATGGTCCTGTTCATGGTCGTGTTCATGGTCGTGTTCATGGTCGTGTTCATGGTCGTGTTCATGGTCGTGTTCATGGTCGTGTTCATGGTCGTGTTCATGGTCGTGTTCATGGTCGTGTTCATGGTCGTGTTCATGGTCGTGTTCATGGTCGTGTTCATGGTCGTGTTCATGGTCGTGTTCATGGTCGTGTTCATGGTCGTGTTCATGGTCGTGTTCATGGTCCTGTTCATGGTCGTGTTCATGGTCGTTTCATGATCGTGTTCATGGTCGTGTTCATGGTCGCGTTCATGGTCGTGTTCATGGTCATGTTCATGGTCGTGTTCATGGTCGTGTTCATGGTCGTGTTCATGGTCGTGTTCATGGTCCTGTTCATGGTCGTGTTCATGGTCGTGTTCATGGTCGTGTTCATGGTCGTGTTCATGGTCGTGTTCATGGTCGTGTTCATGGTCGTGTTCATGGTCGTGTTCATGGTCATGGTTATGGTCGTGTTCACGGTCGTGGTCATGGTCGTGGTCGTGGTCATGGTCATGGTTATGGTCAGAGACATGGTCATAGTCATGGTCATTGTCACTGTCGTGTTCGTGGGCGTGGTAAAGGTCGTGTTCATGGTCGTGTTCATGGTCGTGTTCATGGTCCTGTTCATGGTTGTGTTCATGGTCGTGTTCATGGTCGTGTTCATGGTCGTGTTCATGGTCATGGTTATGGTCTGTTCATGTTCACGGTCGTGGTCAGGGTCAGGGTCATGGTCATGGTCATGGTTGTGGTCGTGCTCGTGGTCGTGGTCGTGGTCGTGGTCATGGTTATGGTCAGAGACATGGTCATGTTCATGGTCGTGTTCATGGTCGTGTTCATGGTCGTGTTCATGGTCGTGTTCATGGTCGTGTTCATGGTCGTGTTCATGGTCGTGTTCATGGTCGTGTTCATGGTCGTGTTCATGGTCGTGTTCATGGTCGTGTTCATGGTCGTGTTCATGGTCGTGTTCATGGTCGCGTTCATGGTCGCGTTCATGGTCGCGTTCATGGTCGTGTTCATGGTCGTGTTCATGGTCGTGTTCATGGTCGTGTTCATGGTCGTGTTCATGGTCGTGTTCATGGTCGTGTTCATGGTCGTGTTCATGGTCGTGTTCATGGTCGTGTTCATGGTCATGGTTATGGTCGTGTTTACGGTCGTGGTCATGGTCAGGGTCATGGTCATGGTCATGGTTGTGGTCGTGCTCGTGGTCGTGGTCGTGGTCGTGGTCGTGGTCATGGTCATGGTCATGGTCATGGTCATGGTTATTGTTGTGGTCGTGCTCGTGGTCGTGGTCGTGGTCGTGTTCATGGTCGTGTTCATGGTCGTGTTCATGGTCATAGTCATGGTCATTGTCATAGTCGTCTTCGTGGGCGTGGTCAAGGTCGTGTTCATGGTCGTGTTCATGGTCGTGTTCGTGGGCGTGGTCAAGGTCGTGTTCATGGTCGTGTTCATGGTCGTGTTCATGGTCGTGTTCATGGTCGTGTTCATGGTCGTGTTCATGGTCGTGTTCATGGTCGTGTTCATGGTCGTGTTCATGGTCGTGTTCATGGTCGTGTTCATGGTCGTGTTCATGGTCGTGTTCATGGTCGTGTTCATTATCGTGTTCATGGTCATGGTTATGGTCTGTTCATGTTCACGGTCGTGGTCATGGTCAGGGTCATGGTCATGGTCATGGTTGTGGTCGTGCTCGTGGTCGTGGTCGTGGTCGTGTTCATGGTCGTGTTCATGGTCGTGTTCATGGTCGTGTTCATGGTCGTGTTCATGGTCGTGTTCATGGTCGTGTTCATGGTCGTGTTCATGGTCGTGTTCATGGTCGTGTTCATGGTCGTGTTCATGGTCGTGTTCATGGTCGTGTTCATGGTCGTGTTCATGGTCGTGTTCATGGTCGTGTTCATGGTCGTGTTCATGGTCGTGTTCATGGTCGCGTTCATGGTCGCGTTCATGGTCGCGTTCATGGTCGCGTTCATGGTCGTGTTCATGGTCGTGTTCATGGTCGTGTTCATGGTCGTGTTCATGGTCGTGTTCATGGTCGTGTTCATGGTCGTGTTCATGGTCGTGTTCATGGTCGTGTTCATGGTCGTGTTCATGGTCGTGTTCATGGTCGTGTTCATGGTCGTGTTCATGGTCGTGTTCATGGTCGTGTTCATGGTCGTGTTCATGGTCCTGTTCATGGTCGTGTTCATGGTCGTGTTCATGTTCGTGTTCATGGTCGTGTTCATGGTCGTGTTCATGGTCGTGTTCATGGTCGTGTTCATGGTCGTGTTCATGGTCGTGTTCATGGTCGTGTTCATGGTCGTGTTCATGGTCGTGTTCATGGTCGTGTTCATGGTCGTGTTCATGGTCGTTTCATGATCGTGTTCATGGTCGTGTTCATGGTCGCGTTCATGGTCGTGTTCATGGTCATGTTCATGGTCGTGTTCATGTTCGTGTTCATGGTCGTGTTCATGGTCGTGTTCATGGTCCTGTTCATGGTCGTGTTCATGGTCGTGTTCATGGTCGTGTTCATGGTCGTGTTCATGGTCGTGTTCATGATCGTGTTCATGGTCGTGTTCATGGTCGTGTTCATGGTCGTGTTCATGGTCGTGTTCATGGTCGTGTTCATGGTCGTGTTCATGGTCGTGTTCATGGTCGTGTTCATGGTCGTGTTCATGGTCGTGTTCATGGTCCTGTTCATGGTCGTGTTCATGGTCGTGTTCATGTTCGTGTTCATGGTCGTGTTCATGGTCGTGTTCATGGTCGTGTTCATGATCGTGTTCATGGTCGTGTTCATGGTCATGGTTATGGTCTGTTCATGTTCACGGTCGTGGTCAGGGTCAGGGTCATGGTCATGGTCATGGTTGTGGTCGTGCTCGTGGTCGTGGTCGTGGTCGTGGTCGTGGTCATGGTCATGGTCATGGTCATGGTCATGGTTATTTTTGTGGTCGTGCTCGTGGTCGTGGTCGTGGTCATGGTCATGGTTATGGTCAGAGACATGGTCATAGTCATGGTCATTGTCATTGTCGTGTTCGTGGGCGAGGTCAAGACCGTGTTCATGGTCGTGTTCATGGTCGTGTTCATGGTCGTGTTCATGGTCGTGTTCATGGTCGTGTTCATGGTCGTGTTCATGGTCGTGTTCATGGTCGTGTTCATGGTCGTGTTCATGGTCGTGTTCATGGTCGCGTTCATGGTCGCGTTCATGGTCGCGTTCATGGTCGCGTTCATGGTCGCGTTCATGGTCGTGTTCATGGTCGTGTTCATGGTCGTGTTCATGGTCGTGTTCATGGTCGTGTTCATGGTCGTGTTCATGGTCGTGTTCATGGTCGTGTTCATGGTCGTGTTCATGGTCGTGTTCATGGTCGTGTTCATGGTCGTGTTCATGGTCGTGTTCATGGTCGTGTTCATGGTCGTGTTCATGGTCGTGTTCATGGTCGTGTTCATGGTCCTGTTCATGGTCGTGTTCATGGTCGTGTTCATGGTCGTGTTCATGGTCGTGTTCATGGTCGTGTTCATGGTCGTGTTCATGGTCGTGTTCATGGTCGTGTTCATGGTCGTGTTCATGGTCGTGTTCATGGTCGTGTTCATGGTCGTGTTCATGGTCGTGTTCATGGTCGTGTTCATGGTCGTGTTCATGGTCGTGTTCATGGTCGTGTTCATGGTCCTGTTCATGGTCGTGTTCATGGTCGTTTCATGATCGTGTTCATGGTCGTGTTCATGGTCGCGTTCATGGTCGTGTTCATGGTCATGTTCATGGTCGTGTTCATGGTCGTGTTCATGGTCGTGTTCATGGTCGTGTTCATGGTCCTGTTCATGGTCGTGTTCATGGTCGTGTTCATGGTCGTGTTCATGGTCGTGTTCATGGTCGTGTTCATGGTCGTGTTCATGGTCGTGTTCATGGTCGTGTTCATGGTCATGGTTATGGTCGTGTTCACGGTCGTGGTCATGGTCGTGGTCGTGGTCATGGTCATGGTTATGGTCAGAGACATGGTCATAGTCATGGTCATTGTCACTGTCGTGTTCGTGGGCGTGGTAAAGGTCGTGTTCATGGTCGTGTTCATGGTCGTGTTCATGGTCCTGTTCATGGTTGTGTTCATGGTCGTGTTCATGGTCGTGTTCATGGTCGTGTTCATGGTCATGGTTATGGTCTGTTCATGTTCACGGTCGTGGTCAGGGTCAGGGTCATGGTCATGGTCATGGTTGTGGTCGTGCTCGTGGTCGTGGTCGTGGTCGTGGTCATGGTTATGGTCAGAGACATGGTCATGTTCATGGTCGTGTTCATGGTCGTGTTCATGGTCGTGTTCATGGTCGTGTTCATGGTCGTGTTCATGGTCGTGTTCATGGTCGTGTTCATGGTCGTGTTCATGGTCGTGTTCATGGTCGTGTTCATGGTCGTGTTCATGGTCGTGTTCATGGTCGTGTTCATGGTCGCGTTCATGGTCGCGTTCATGGTCGCGTTCATGGTCGTGTTCATGGTCGTGTTCATGGTCGTGTTCATGGTCGTGTTCATGGTCGTGTTCATGGTCGTGTTCATGGTCGTGTTCATGGTCGTGTTCATGGTCGTGTTCATGGTCGTGTTCATGGTCATGGTTATGGTCGTGTTTACGGTCGTGGTCATGGTCAGGGTCATGGTCATGGTCATGGTTGTGGTCGTGCTCGTGGTCGTGGTCGTGGTCGTGGTCGTGGTCATGGTCATGGTCATGGTCATGGTCATGGTTATTGTTGTGGTCGTGCTCGTGGTCGTGGTCGTGGTCGTGTTCATGGTCGTGTTCATGGTCGTGTTCATGGTCATAGTCATGGTCATTGTCATAGTCGTCTTCGTGGGCGTGGTCAAGGTCGTGTTCATGGTCGTGTTCATGGTCGTGTTCGTGGGCGTGGTCAAGGTCGTGTTCATGGTCGTGTTCATGGTCGTGTTCATGGTCGTGTTCATGGTCGTGTTCATGGTCGTGTTCATGGTCGTGTTCATGGTCGTGTTCATGGTCGTGTTCATGGTCGTGTTCATGGTCGTGTTCATGGTCGTGTTCATGGTCGTGTTCATGGTCGTGTTCATTATCGTGTTCATGGTCATGGTTATGGTCTGTTCATGTTCACGGTCGTGGTCATGGTCAGGGTCATGGTCATGGTCATGGTTGTGGTCGTGCTCGTGGTCGTGGTCGTGGTCGTGTTCATGGTCGTGTTCATGGTCGTGTTCATGGTCGTGTTCATGGTCGTGTTCATGGTCGTGTTCATGGTCGTGTTCATGGTCGTGTTCATGGTCGTGTTCATGGTCGTGTTCATGGTCGTGTTCATGGTCGTGTTCATGGTCGTGTTCATGGTCGTGTTCATGGTCGTGATCATGGTCGTGTTCATGGTCGTGTTCATGGTCGCGTTCATGGTCGTGTTCATGGTCGTGTTCATGGTCGTGTTCATGGTCGTGTTCATGGTCGTGTTCATGGTCGCGTTCATGGTCGTGTTCATGGTCGTGTTCATGGTCGTGTTCATGGTCGTGTTCATGGTCGTGTTCATGGTCGTGTTCATGGTCGTGTTCATGGTCGTTTTCATGGTCGTGTTCATGGTCGTGTTCATGGTCGTGTTCATGGTCATGGTTATGGTCGTGTTTACGGTCGTGGTCATGGTCAGGGTCATGGTCATGGTCATGGTTGTGGTCGTGCTCGTGGTCGTGGTCGTGGTCGTGGTCGTGGTCATGGTCATGGTCATGGTCATGGTCATGGTTATTGTTGTGGTCGTGCTCGTGGTCGTGGTCGTGGTCGTGTTCATGGTCGTGTTCATGGTCGTGTTCATGGTCATAGTCATGGTCATTGTCATAGTCGTGTTCGTGGGCGTGGTCAAGGTCGTGTTCATGGTCGTGTTCATGGTCGTGTTCATGGTCGTGTTCATGGTCGTGTTCATGGTCGTGTTCATGGTCGTGTTCATTATCGTGTTCATGGTCATGGTTATGGTCTGTTCATGTTCACGGTCGTGGTCATGGTCAGGGTCATGGTCATGGTCATGGTTGTGGTCGTGTTCGTGGGCGTGGTCAAGGTCGTGTTCATGGTCGTGTTCATGGTCGTGTTCGTGGGCGTGGTCAAGGTCGTGTTCATGGTCGTGTTCATGGTCGTGTTCATGGTCGTGTTCATGGTCGTGTTCATGGTCGTGTTCATGGTCGTGTTCATGGTCGTGTTCATGGTCGTGTTCATGGTCGTGTTCATGGTCCTGTTCATGGTCATGATCATGGTCATGTTCATGGTCATGTTCATGGTCATGTTCATGGTCATGATCATGGTCATGTTCATGGTCATGTTCATGGTCATGTTCATGGTCGTGTTCATTATCGTGTTCATGGTCATGGTTATGGTCTGTTCATGTTCACGGTCGTGGTCATGGTCAGGGTCATGGTCATGGTCATGGTTGTGGTCGTGCTCGTGCTCGTGGTCATGGTCAGGGTCATGGTCGTGGTCGTGGTCATGGTCATGGTTATGGTCAGAGACATGGTCATAGTCATGGTCATTGTCACTGTCGTGTTCGTGGGCGTGGTAAAGGTCGTGTTCATGGTCGTGTTCATGGTCGTGTTCATGGTCCTGTTCATGGTTGTGTTCATGGTCGTGTTCATGGTCGTGTTCATGGTCGTGTTCATGGTCATGGTTATGGTCTGTTCATGTTCACGGTCGTGGTCAGGGTCAGGGTCATGGTCATGGTCATGGTTGTGGTCGTGCTCGTGGTCGTGGTCGTGGTCGTGGTCATGGTTATGGTCAGAGACATGGTCATGTTCATGGTCGTGTTCATGGTCGTGTTCATGGTCGTGTTCATGGTCGTGTTCATGGTCGTGTTCATGGTCGTGTTCATGGTCGTGTTCATGGTCGTGTTCATGGTCGTGTTCATGGTCGTGTTCATGGTCGTGTTCATGGTCGTGTTCATGGTCGTGTTCATGGTCGTGTTCATGGTCGTGTTCATGGTCGTGTTCATGGTCGTGTTCATGGTCGTGTTCATGGTCGTGTTCATGGTCGTGTTCATGGTCGTTTTCATGGTCGTGTTCATGGTCGTGTTCATGGTCGTGTTCATGGTCATGGTTATGGTCGTGTTTACGGTCGTGGTCATGGTCAGGGTCATGGTCATGGTCATGGTTGTGGTCGTGCTCGTGGTCGTGGTCGTGGTCGTGGTCGTGGTCGTGGTCATGGTCATGGTCATGGTCATGGTCATGGTTATTGTTGTGGTCGTGCTCGTGGTCGTGGTCGTGGTCGTGTTCATGGTCGTGTTCATGGTCGTGTTCATGGTCATAGTCATGGTCATTGTCATAGTCGTGTTCGTGGGCGTGGTCAAGGTCGTGTTCATGGTCGTGTTCATGGTCGTGTTCATGGTCGTGTTCATGGTCGTGTTCATGGTCGTGTTCATGGTCGTGTTCATTATCGTGTTCATGGTCATGGTTATGGTCTGTTCATGTTCACGGTCGTGGTCATGGTCAGGGTCATGGTCATGGTCATGGTTGTGGTCGTGTTCGTGGGCGTGGTCAAGGTCGTGTTCATGGTCGTGTTCATGGTCGTGTTCGTGGGCGTGGTCAAGGTCGTGTTCATGGTCGTGTTCATGGACGTGTTCATGGTCGTGTTCATGGTCGTGTTCATGGTCGTGTTCATGGTCGTGTTCATGGTCGTGTTCATGGTCGTGTTCATGGTCGTGTTCATGGTCGTGTTCATGGTCGTGTTCATGGTCCTGTTCATGGTCATGATCATGGTCATGTTCATGGTCATGTTCATGGTCATGTTCATGGTCATGATCATGGTCATGTTCATGGTCATGTTCATGGTCATGTTCATGGTCGTGTTCATTATCGTGTTCATGGTCATGGTTATGGTCTGTTCATGTTCACGGTCGTGGTCATGGTCAGGGTCATGGTCATGGTCATGGTTGTGGTCGTGCTTGTGCTCGTGGTCGTGGTCGTGGTCGTGGTCGTGGTCGTGGTCATGGTCATTGTCATTGTCGTGTTCGTGGGCGTGGTCAAGGTCGTGTTCATGGTCGTGTTCGTGGTCGTGTTCATGGTCGTGTTCATGGTCGTGTTCATGGTCGTGTTCATGGTCGTGTTCATGGTCGTGTTCATGGTCGTGTTCATGGTCGTGTTCATGGTCGTGTTCATGGTCGTGTTCATGGTCGTGTTCATGGTCGTGTTCATGGTCGTGTTCATGGTCGTGTTCATGGTCGTGTTCATGGTCGTGTTCATGGTCGTGTTCATGGTCGTGTTCATGGTCGTGTTCATGGTCGTGTTCATGGTCATGTTCATGGTCTTGTTCATGGTCATGTTCATGGTCATGTTCATGGTCATGTTCATGGTCATGTTCATGGTCATGTTCATGGTCATGTTCATGGTCATGTTCATGGTCATGTTCATGGTCATGTTCATGGTCATGTTCATGGTCATGTTCATGGTCATGTTCATGGTCATGTTCATGGTGTTACGTTCGGAACGTAAAATTTTTCTTTTTTGGGTCAGGGTATTGATCAACAACGCCTAGCGTTATTTGAAATCCCTCGTTGATCATATTCCTGCCCATTAATATTTTTGATAGAACAAAAATCCCTTCCTTGGAGCGTCGCCGTCTCGACGTATTGCCGTCCCGCGATACAGATAAGGCGGTGCTGACGCAGCGGCGTTCTCACCAGATAGTCGCGTTCGAAAAGACCAGTGGCTCTCCTTCTGTGCCGAATCCGTCCTGTGTAAGCGGCAGGGGTGCGTTTCAACAATGCCTCGCAGCATTGTGGGAGAACCCTCGTTGAGAACACCTCTGACCGTCGCGTTAAACATTGTAACATAATCAGTAACGGCTACAGCAGGAATGCGCAGACTGGATCACTTCTTAGAAGATTGACGGAATTGTATATCCTACATCCGGTGCAGGGAACCGCGCCTTCCCACGGTTTTGTCGCACGTGCAAGTTATTATTTAATTAAAAATTATTGTTAAAATTGAATACCCAACACAATTTCTGATAGTCTAACGACTGTGGGATTCCCCTAGTCAGAAATTATGTATATGAAATTATGCACATTGAGAGAGTGGCTCTCAGGTGTGCGAAATTGTATGGTTTTCGAGATGTGGAATGTCATGTTTTCCTGTGCATACAAATATCGATCATATATTGAATCGGGAATCTGATGGAGGTACGTGAGCATACACACACACACCGCCTCGTTAAGTAGACGGGCCCATGGTAGCATAGCCGAGCGATAAAATGCAGCGTAAGCATTTTCGGTACGGACCCACTCTGGACGTTGCCGAGAGCGTGAAGCTGCGACACTCTGTGACGATAAATCGTGAGGTGCGTGTCGCTGGGTCCGCAAGTGTTTTAGAGATAGAGTTCTCCGGTCTACTGTGTAACCGCGTGAAAGACTCAACTTTGCGAAACAAAATCTACTAAACTTTGCTTACAAAATATATATATCTATTCAATTAACGATTTAATTTAAATTTTCATTCATTTCGTTCACTTAGAATTATTGTTATCCGCTTCATAGTTCAATTTGCGTGTATCTTATCCATAATCAAGTGTGTGCGTGTTCGCGTCTTATTCCTCTTTCTGATTCAGGTATACCAACGCTCAGAATTATCCAAGCACAAAAAGGGAATCCAAATTATATTGTCATTTATATTATTGTGACTGTCTGGTGAGTTGCACTTTTTATCTCTTTCTGTATATTATATTACATTGTTAATATTCATTCGTATGTAATGACAATGTCTGACAATCAAAGCATTGTGGGATTCCCCTAGTCAGGAGTTATTCATTGAATATTTCCATACTTTATTATGTTCTTTTGATTCCTTCAGTATTTCGACATTAAAGCTTTATTATTCATTAAATTATACTCATTAATTACCTGTCCGATTCCTTTGAAAAGACCCGTATGGGACTAGAGCACCAACGATCCCTAAATCTACCCCTTATCCTTCTGATAAGGTACATGGACAACTAAAATAAAAAGAATTGACTGTTACAACTGCGGCGAGCCTCCATGCCATTCTATATTCAATACAACAAATTCTGATAGTCTAACGACTGTGGGATACCCCTAATCAGAATTTGGCTGTCTAAAACGCGCCGCTCGAACACTAAGGGCCGCGGCACGTAACAGATCTGGTGGCAGCGGTGGGATACTAGGAATTTCCTTGTAAAAATTCCTGGGTGCTCATATTCATTGAAATCGGATAGAATTTATGAAATTTCTTTATTTTACTAATTTATCCATGTGGTCGTGGTAACGCTGGTTCGTTATATGATATTTATTGACTAGTTCTGTACATATATTTAAACATGGCTCAAGACGCAAGCGCAATGATGACCTCCATGGCGGAGTGCTTGACTATTCAGAATAGTACTTTAAATATCCCTTACTTTGATGGGAAGGGCGTTCCTCTAAAAGACTTTGTACAAGATGTGCAAAATAGCGCAAGTATAGTGCCTCCTGCATTAGAGGGATCATTTCTAAAATCGGTATTAGGGAAATTGAAGGGTCCAGCCCGCGATAGCACTTATGGAAAAACATTTAATACAGTTAATGAACTAATCAAACATTTATAGGGTAGATTTGCACCGGGTAAAAATTATCCTTACTATCAACACGAAATAGAGAATATTCGGATGAAAAAGGAGGAATCAGTTAGCGATTTTTATGACAGATTAAACATATTAATTAGCGGAGCTCGAGTTGCGTTAGAGGATAGTTATGGGGATAAGGCAGAACAAATGCTATTACCATTAAAAGAATGTGGATTGGAAGCTTATATTCGCGGACTTCCAGATGAAATAGCGCGTTCAGTAGATGCGCGCGACCCTAAAACTTTAGACGACGCGAGAAAATTTGCAGTACGCATAGAAACGCGAATGAAATCCGGAATATTACCTTTAAATGAAACTCAAAAAGTGTCATTTAATCAGAATAATAGTTATTCTCGATCATCGAATCCTTACTATCAGGATTACGCTAACCGCCAATCTATGAATCCTCCTCACTATCAAAATTATGCAATTCGAAACGAAGAAGAGAAACGTTCTCCGAGTCCCAGTCCAGACGTAAGCGGATTACCAATTGGAATTTTGAAACCCCCATCACGCAATCATTTTTACGATCCACCGGGATTTCCCCCACATCCGTACTACTCACCTTATTTTTATCCGCCAATGCCATATCCTAATTATTACCCTTACTATCATTATAATGCAAACAGTAATGAGCCTTCACGTTCAGCAAGAGATGGATATTCGCAAGGGCCTAGACCAAGATCTCCATCTCCCATTCCTTCAACAACGAGACCGGGTTCTCCATATAATAGAAATACTAAACCCGAAGATAGAACCGATCATTTAAACGCACAAATGACCCGACGGACGGACGCGACATCGAGTCATTCGGAAAAAGAGCGTCATGCAACAGTAAAATTTCTGGCAAACCAAGAAAAATCGTAACGGTAGAAAAACCCGAATCCCCATTAGTAAAAATGATGGGTAAGGAGTTGAATATGGGTTGTGCATATTTCCTCGTAGATACAGGAGCGGATATAAACATAATCAAATTAAGCGCCCTTGACGACAATGTTTCAGTCGCGCTTCACGAATCAGTTGCTATTTCAGGAATAACTCCGGATACAACAGAGACTTTAGGTACCACAATAATTACATTATTAGGCAAACCCGTAAAATTTCATGTCGTAAGATCTTCATTTGTACTGCGTTGTGATGGTATATTAGGTAAAGAGTATCTCACACAAGAACAGGCTGAAATCTCCTTCACCCATAACACATTGGTAACACGAAGCGATCCTATTAAACCCATACCTTTTATCGGTTATGATCCAGGACCTCGTAGTGTAGGACACCAACTTTTGTATTTAAAAGCACGTACTAGACAAGCGGTTGCCATTGACGTTACGAATCATGATCTGAAAGAGGGATATCTACCTAAAATTGAAACAATGGATGGCTTGTACATTGGCGAAGCTGTTGTGTCTGTAAATGACCGAGGTTCATGTCACGTCTTTGCCGTTAATACGACGGATAAGGATGTCGAAGTCGAAATTCCGCCACAAGAATTAATACCTTTCGAGTATCATAACTTCCCCGAAGAAGAGCAAAATTATTTCGATTCTGATACGGAAGATGAGACCTTGCCAATCGCGGAAGATAGAGTTTTAGAAATCATAAAAAAATTGCGTCTCGATCATTTGAACGAAGAAGAACGGGATCATGTAATTAAAATCATTAAAGAATTTCCAGAGCGATTCCACTTGCCTTGTGATAAATTACCATGTACTTCATACATTAAGCATAGAATCCCCACAGTAGATGATGTTCCTGTAAATACGCGACAGTATCGTTTTCCTCCGGTTCATAAAGATGAAATAGAAAAACAGGTCCGGAATAAATTAAACAATGGAATAATAGCACCTTCAAATTCACCATATAATTCACCCATTTGGATTGTACCTAAAAAACCGGATTCTAAAGGTAATCTGAGATGGAGAATAGTCATAGATTTCCGTAATCTTAACGAAAAAACTATTGGCGATGCATATCCATTACCAAACATTACCGATATACTCGATCATTTAGGTGAAGCCCGATATTTTTCCACGTTTGACTTAGCAAGCGGATTTCAACAAATTGAAATGGATCCAAAAGATAGACAAAAAACAGCCTTCACAACCCCAAATGGTCATTATGAATATATCCGAATGCCGGAAGGTCTCAAAAATGCTCCAGCGACTTTTCAAAGATTAATGGATCAAGTTCTACGCGGATTACAGGGTGTAGAAGTTTTCGTTTATTTGGATGATATTGTGGTATATGCCAAAAATTTAGAAGAACATGAAAAGAAAATTCGTCGTTTATTTACGCGTTTGGCCGATGCTAAATTAACCTTACAACCGGATAAGTGCGAGTTCCTCAAAATAGAAGTTGCATACCTAGGGCATGTTATTAGTCGGGCAGGTGTAAAACCGGATCCCAAAAAGATTAGTGCAGTAAAGAATTTTCCTCGCCCGAAAAATCAGAAAAATATTAGGCAATTCCTAGGTCTAGCAGGATATTATAGACGCTTTATCAAAAACTTCGCAGAAAAGGCTAAACCGTTGTCAGATTTGCTGAAGAAAAATTCTACTTTCACTTGGGGAAAGGAGCAAAAGAAAGGATTTTTGGAATTGCGAAAAGCACTTTGTAAAAGCCCCATACTACAATATCCAAATTTCGATAGTCAATTCACTTTAACTACAGATGCATCAGACTATGCTATAGGTGCTGTACTCAGTCAAGAAATTGATGGTCAAGATCTACCAGTTGCATACCTTTCTAGAATTTTAACTAAACCAGAACAAAATTATTTCACTACAGAAAAGGAATGTTTGGCAGTCCTTTATGCAATTTTACACTTCAGACCATATTTATACGGCCGAAAATTTACTCTCGTCAGTGATCATGAACCGTTAAGATGGATTAATTCAATAAAAGATCCGGGACAAAGATTGATCCGCTGGCGACTAAAATTGCGAGATTACGAGTACGAATTTATTCATAAGGCAGGAAAATTAAACACAAATGCTGATGCCTTATCAAGGAATCCAGTCATAGTAAATGAATTATGTTCGTCTGATGATTTCAGTTTATCAGATTCCTCTGATGATGCAAAGTTGGAGTTAGCACCTGATTGCCCAAAATTATTACCAATAAATAAACCCTCAACAACGAGTAAACGAACACCGACATCTTCGGAATCTGAAGCTTCCAAACCCAAGGGAAGAATAGCTAGTTTACCCGGAAAATCAAACATAGGAAGGCCAGTAGGTTCAAGACTTAAGTCGAAACAACCTGTACCTTTAGATACCAGTGCAATAGCAACTAGAACGCGAGCAAAGACTGAAGTTACTGAAGCTCCGGGACCATCAAAAACACAAGAATTAGGTAGATCACAAGAACTTTCTCTAGTAGAGGACGACGATTCCGATGACGAACAGTCAGATCCGCCTATATTCCGTCAACGTAGGAGTACCCTGCCGAATCTGGGATTTCATCCTAAACAGATGGTGGAGAATCCTAGAATCCCAGATTCACAAGGTGCAGTGGCCGGTACGGAATTGCGGGAAAAGGGGAGCGAGTCCGAAGTAGATAGAACTATAGCCATTAACTTACCCGAAATTCACGATAGTGATACAGGTGATCAGAACAAACAGAAGTCCACATTCATAGATTTAGACGAGTTACAAGAGTCTTTCAGTAGATTTGAAAAATCACTATTGGATAAAAGCGCTCAATTACAGGAACTTGAGGAAGAAGTTGTTTTATTGGAAGCCCTTTCTGAAGGAGATACTGTAGAGGAAAATAGACAGGAAATATTACGAGATTTGGATCCATATGATGACGATACTGGGGACGAGGAATTAAATAGACGAATAGAAAAATTACTACAACAAGCTAGGAATTCCGAAAAAGGTTGTCTTTCAAATCCAAGGCGTGAGGAAACAGCCAGTAAAGCACCTCAGCTGAAAAATATTCCGGAAGAATCAGAACTAGAAACAACTGCAATAGGAGTAACTGATAGCTCCATCATTAACAGACCTAGATACAGTTCAATTTTACCTACCCCGACCGTAGATCCAAACCCCATAGCACTTTCGACACCATTTCCAAATCCAACAGCTGATCAAACTCCCAAGGAGGGAGGTAGGGAACCTAGCGCTCAAAAATCTACACCTAGACAACTTTTCCCACAAATCTCAAATTCATCATCCATATACATTCCGGATGCTGATTACATACCTCCGGATATGGAATCAGGATTTCGCTACAAAAGAAAAGATACCGTAATCTCTACGAGACAAAATCTAACATATTACAGATCGAACTATGTACATTTCATTTCTTCCGATTGCGAACTTGTTACACCAGTGAGTATATTGCTCTCCGACCTAGGCATTATCAATGCTAACGACTTGAAAGAGGCAAAGCCCAGAGTAGGACAAATATTAATAACAAAACGCGGTAAAAATAGAATATTTAGCGTAGTCATAAAAAGGAAACATTTTGATAAAATTTCTACTCGGGATTTGGAACTTGGCCTACAGAACCTAAGGAAAATTCTTTCAGATTTAGATATAAAGGGTCTAAGAATCTCACAGAATGGCGACTTTACAGACGAATTACCTCAAGGTACGTTAATAGAAATATTAAGGAATACATTTGAGGACAGCAATATCGAAATAGCCCTTTGTTACGGTAACACTCAGGTACCTCCGGAAGAACTTCGTCTGAAAATCATTTCAGAGTTACATGAAAGTTTGGTAGGAGGACACAAGGGTTTAACAAAGACATATTGCAGAATTCGAGAACGATTTTATTGGTCAGGTATGCGTAACGATATCCAAAATTATATCCGTACTTGCAACAGTTGCCAGAATCAAAAATTAGTACGAACTAAAACTCGCGAACCAATGTTAATTACTGACACTCCATTGGAGCCATTTTCCAAAGTATCATTGGATACTGTGGGTCCTTTACCCACTACTCCCAGCGGAAACAAACATATTCTAACTATGCAAGATAATTTGACAAAATATTGCATAGCTGTCCCTGTCCCAGATATAAAAGCTGAAACAATAGCTCATGCATTGGTAACTAATCTTATATTGCAGTATGGAACACCACGTGCAATACTAACGGATAGAGGGACTAGTTTCATTAATAAGATAATTCAGAACTTAGCTAAAATTTTCAAAATTCAACATGTCACTACATCTGGGTATAGACCCCAAACCAATGGTGCATTGGAAAGAAGTCATATAGTGTTAACGGAATACATTAGCCATTACATGAATGATTTTGACGACTGGGATAGATTAGTACCCTTTGCTATGTTTTCTTATAATACATCTGTCCATGAAGCCACAAATTTTACCCCGTATGAACTAGTTTTTGGCAAACTTGCACGTTGTCCAAGTTCCTTCACGAGCGACGAGAATTTAGTCACATACAATTCATATTTACATGATTTAATAACGAGACTTTCGGAAATGCAAGTAATAGCAGGACAAAATTTGGTTCAGGCAAAAGAAAGATCAAAATTGTATTACGACAGGAACGCCCGTCCCTTCAAAGGAAAAATAGGAGATATGGTACGTGTTTTGGTAGAACCAAAAAGAGGAAAATTTGCCAAGCGTTACCACGGACCATATAAGATTATTGGGATACTGGAAGGAAATAATGTTTTGTTAAGAGATGAAGCTGGTAAAATGCTCACTAAACATGTCGATAAATTACAATTAAATTGGAGTCCTGATTGATTTGACTGATTCAGGTTGAGAGATGACGCTGATCCGATTGATATTCTTTCTTACTCTGCAACACATCGCGCGGACCCAGGAACTATACAGACTGACACGTACGGATTCAAACCCGGGTTTATACTTTGAGAAGATAAACGCCATTAGATTTCAAAGAGCTGATTGGCGATTCATACTAGTTATAGATATAGATAAAATAATAGCTGAATTTCCATCTGAAGTCGGGAATATTGAACAAACTCGCAGTTTATGCCTTAATTTTCCAACCCCAATACAATGCGATTCCTTGTTACGGACAAAGTACTTAAACAATATGGTACTAGAAGCATCAGATTTACGAATGGAACTTATAGAATTGAGTAGAGAAATTAAGAGTCCAGAATATGAATCACATAATCTGCCTAAAGCTATCACACGCAGAAATGCACCTTTCGGATTCATCGGTTCGATTAGCCATGCCTTGTTTGGAACCTTGGACACTGATGATGCTGAATATATTAACAAGGAAATAGATAAGATATATGCTGATCAGAGGAAGATTACCCAACTTATGAAAAATCAAACACATATAATCATAAGCGATCTGCATAAAGTTCATAGAACATTCAACCGAATTGCCGCAGAAATAAAAACCAATAGACAGAGAATTTCCGAATTAGAAATGCAAATAGATAAACAGTTAGCCTTGAATTATAGCCTAGCAATGAGTCAATATTCAGCATCTGTTGAAACCTCTTTAAGTCATTACATTACTGCAACGCAACGCTTCATCTTGGCTTTGAGCACTGCGCGCAACGGAAAATTACATCCATCGCTATTGAGCGGATCTAGTTTCAGAACAATAATAAACGAGATACATAATTCAATGGTTGATCTCGAACTTCCTATACCACGGGACCATCAACGAATCGAAGATTTAGTCAGGATATCTCGTGTCGCTTTGAAATATATAACAGGAAAGATAGTCGTTGGTAAATCCCCGAGGTTGAATTTTGTTCTTTCGGAGTTGGTTAATTTTGCAACAGAGTGCCGACTGAAGGACCACCCTCGTTAGGGAAAATATTCAATTTATTCAATTTATTCAAAACGTAATTAAACGAAATTAACAGTGTATAATAAGAGAACTGTGATCTGGTATGTATGATGCTATGGACTCGTGAATATGGTCTATCTCTACTGAGTGTCAAGGTTGTTCTGAATTTTCTCTCGACCTCGTGACTCCTCGCAACCGCTCCACCCTCCTTCGTGGTGATCGGAAAATCGCCTTGCCCAATCAGCATCGTGAGGCCCGTAATCACCCCTCCATTCCGACTTCAGTAGTCTGTGTAAGGTGGTGTTCGGGGCATCAACTCCCACTCCTTGGGGCACAGTCCGGCACCGAGGTGGGAAAACCCTTAGGCCCCTGACGTCAGCAGCAGCCCCTTCAAATGGCGATAAATCGAGGCTATGTTTGGACCCATGGTGTTTATGAGGCTCGGGTCGTGGTGGCCTGGTCTATGTCCTCTTCGAATGACACGAGGTCGAGAGTGCAATATAAACTCCTTTGTGAAGAATTTATGTGTCCGTTAACTTTCTCCAACTAAATGTCGCGAGCGGCTGGTCTGTACAATATAATCCTAAATAATCCTAAACATTCCGCCCACCTTGAACCTACAGGCGTTCAATGGTTATTAAGAGGATAAATGACCTTACATATACTCGGGCTCATTTAAGAAGGAACTTAATTCGCGCATGTAAAATGCGCTCATTCGCTCCGAGGGAGCGTTTGTTTGTGGTATAGCCAATAGTAACTTGTTTTGTCGCCAACATGTGCAGAACCGATCTAAACTCGTCGGTCGGCAAGTTCCTTCTTAAATGAGCTCGAGTATAGATAGCTTAGATGCTAAGTACAACTAACAATGATACATGTTAAATTCAAACATTACTGCTTATTTTAAGTATAGATGCGGAACACAGATAAGTAAAGAACACACAAGGAATAGATACAATGCAAAAGAGTCTTAGAGTTAATTGAGTAAAACAACAAACACACTTCAAACAGTCATAAGTACTAAAGTTGGTGGTTACAAATCCACAATTGTTCTCTAATGAACTAGCACAGTGACACTATGTTGCGGTGTCTTCTGTTGCCAATGGAAGCATACATAGCTTTACCACTGGACGTTTGACCACTCCATCAGCAACTCGAAGGGATGCTACCCGAGCAATCCCGTCTGTTCCAACATGTAGATCGACGATCCTTCCCAACTGCCATTGTAGAGGAGGAAGATTGTCCTCGCATATGATCACCAGCGCGCCAATTGTAAGAGCCTTCGATGAGTTTGAGCGCCATTTGTTACGTTGCTGCAACTCATGTAAGTACTCCTGGCGCCAACGTTTCCAGAAATGTTGGATTGTTTGCTGAATAAGTTGATATCTATTCAACCTATTCTGCCGTAAATGGAGCAAGTCCGGTTGAGGTAGAGCCGTGATGGCATCTCCGATTAAAAAATGACCCGGAGTTAAGGGTGTAAGGTCTTGTGGGTCATTTGACAAAGGATGGAGAGGACGGAAGTTAAGACAAGCTTCTACCTGTGTAAGAACCGTGTACAATTCTTCAAAAGTTAATCTCTGTTCACCGATGACTCTTTTCAAATGATGCTTCACCGACTTAACTGCGCTCTCCCAAAGACCTCCAAAGTGTGGCGAACGTGGTGGGATCAGGTGCCATTGTATCTGTTCATGAGCCAATAATGCGTGGACCCGATCATTATGGTGTTTATCACGCAACAAAATCCCTAGCTCATTAAGCTCATTTCGAGCTCCAATAAAATTTGTGCCGTTGTCAGAATAAATACAGTGACTCCGTCCCCTTCGTGCTATAAACCGATGCAGACAATTAAGAAAGGCATCGGTGGTAAGATCCGTTGCCAGTTCAACATGTACCGCCTTTGTTACAAAACAGACAAATAGGCATATATATGCCTTGTGCGTGACCCGAGTTCGCCCCTTATCCTTGATTTGGAACGGACCTGCATAATCCACCCCGCAAGTAGTGAAAGCCCGCGCAGGGGTTACCCGAGCGGAAGGTAAATTACCCATCAAATACCTGGCACCGGTGGGATTCGTTTTGAAACATCTTATGCATCGATGCAGGATTTTTTTAACTACGCGTTTACCCGATATTGGCCAAAATCGTGTACGCAATGAAGCTAGCGTGTGCTGGCAACCAGCATGCAACAATCTGCGATGCTCATGTTCAACCAAAAGAATCGTGAGTGGATGATCTGAAGGTAGAATCATTGGGTGTTTCTGATCATATACAACAGGGGCGTTTACTAGTCTACCGCCCACCTTGAGGATACCATCCTTATCAAGAAATGGGTTGAGCGATACCAACTTTCCCTTGTCAGGTAGAGATTTTTTAGACGTCAAGAATTTGATCTCGGTTGCGAATGACTCTACTTGTGCAATCTTCACTAGTGCTCTCTCTGCTTCAGAAATTTCATCTGCAGTTAAAAATTGCTTATCTGTCACCGTTGTCATTGGGGAAGCTACGACGTTACAAATTCTATCCCTGAGCATTCTAATGAATCGAAAACAACGCGCAATGGCCCTACGCAATATCGAATAGTTCGAGCAACTGTCAAAGAAACCATGGCCCAGTGCGATTGATGTACCTGCTGTAGCGTAGCAGATGATCTGCGGCTGCCGTTCTTCAGGCACACTTTCCATTGTATCTTCTACAGTAGGCCAATTCTCGATTTTACGCGACAACCACCCCGGACCAAACCACCAAAGATCACTGTCAACCAAATTGCAAGGGCTAGCACCGCGTGAAATAATATCTGCAGGATTTTCCTCAGAAATTACGTGACTCCAGTTTTCCGCGGGCGTTAATCGCTGAATCTCCGAAGTACGATTGGCTACGAATGTTTTCCACCTTGTAGGCGGATTCTGAATCCACGCTAACACTATCGTAGAATCAGACCAATAATGCTCATGCATTATGTTCATCTGAAGAACACGTTTAACCTTATCCGCTAACTGTGCAAGAACGAGAGCGGCGCATAATTCTAATCGCGGCAATGAAACGGACTTTAACGGTGCTACTCGCGATTTAGCACATAGTAGACGCACAGCCCATGTGCCGTCCTCACGTAAGGATCGAAGGTACACGCAAGCTCCATACGCCTTTTCTGACGCATCGGAGAAACCATGCAATTCTACTCGCTCAACATTATCGAATGAAACACGGCGTGGAATAGATATTATATGAACTTGATCTAGTTCGTTCTGAAGCACTGACCAGAGAGTGTGCAAGTCTTGTGGTAGAGTCTCATCCCAACCTACATGTATCTGCCATAATCGTTGCATAAGAATCTTAGCCTTGACTACTACCGGTCCAATCAAACCAAGAGGATCGAAAATTCTAGCAATTTGAGACAGAATAGTACGTTTAGATATTGATTTTATTGATCGAGCATTCACAGAATACTTTAGTTCGTCGGGCTGAGTTAACCACAACAACCCTAATGTCTTCGGGTCTTTGTCCCCGGTGTGAAACGTGATTTCATCATGTGAATCCGGTGATTGTGGTAACGTTCTCTGGTCATTACTTGCCCATTTATGTAACGGAAAACCTGCCTGTTCTAAAACTAGTGTCAGCTGGTGACGCAAGTGTTGTGCTTCTGCAATAGTCTCGCACCCGGTTAATAAATCGTCCACGTAAAAATCGTTCAAAATGACTTGAGCCGCTATCGGAAATTGCTCAGCCTGGTCGTGTCCTATCTGATTTAATACGCGGGTTGCCAAATACGGAGCTGAAGCCGTGCCATACGTAATCGTGTTTAACTCATACGTGTCCATAGAGTGTTTAGTGTCAAACCGCCAAAGAATTCGTTGAAATCTTCGGTCTTCGCGACGCACGCGAATCTGCCGATACATTTTTTCAACGTCGGCAGATAAAATGTATCTATGTTTGCGAAAACGTATCAATATTGCAAATAAGTCGCTCTGGACAGTTGGACCAATGATTTGTGTCTCATTTAATGAAACTCCCGAAGATGTCTTCGCGGAACCGTCAAAAACAACACGAACCTTGGTCGTTGTACTAGAGTCCTTAAAAACCGCGTGATGAGGCAAATAGTAGTGTTGTTCTGTAGGGCGTGTCTGTTCATCTATACGTGTCATGTGCCCTAATTTTTCATATTCCGACATGAAATCTATGTACTGTTGTTTCAATATAGGTTGTCGGACAAATTTCCTCTCCATTGCCAGCAAGCGTTTCTCAGCTTGGGTTCTGGATTCTCCTAAATTAGCGATATTATTGTTAAATGGAATGTTAACAACGTAACGTCCGTCATGGTCACGTACAGTTGTTTCCCTAAAGTGTCGTTCGCAATCGTCTAATACAGAATTTGTTTGATTATCCCCAGTGGAAATTCTATCTTCAACCTCCCAAAATTGCTCAATGGCGTGATGTAACTCATCATTTGCCGTGACATGATATGAGTTAATCTGTCTTGTCGGAGTATTCAAAGGCCAGTTTAAACTTCCCCCAAGTACCCAACCAAGATGAGTCTTTTGCCATACCAAACCAGCACTCACCTTGTGTTGGCCGATGCACAGCAATTGCCAAAAGAGTGCGGCCCCCATTAACAAATCAATACGCTTAGGTTCCGCAAACCGTGGGTCAGCTAGCACGATGCCAGCAGGCACTGCGATATCTGCCTGGTTAAGCGGCACGTTCGGCATATTGTCAGTAATGTGTGGAATGACTAAGCATGACAAATCTGAACGAAAACTACCTGACCTAGCGCGAACCACTACCTGCGCCCTTGACTTAATCGAGGTAATTGCTCTACCTAAACCCCCGACCGAAGTGACAACGCTTGTCTGTAGAATGTTTAATTTCTTGCAAAATTGTTCCGAAATGAAGTGAGCTTGTGATCCCGCATCTAATAACGTGTAGCATTCATGTTTATTGCCGTTCCTATCCTCTACATAAACTAACGCTGTTGACAGTATCGTACAGTTTGATGATGAAATTCGTGTATTCGAAACGTACGACTGTATGCTCGGTTCCCCTGTCTTAGATTGAGAAGCAACTTCGGATTTATCAGTAATGCCCGCTGGAGCAGTCCCGATCGACCTGTCCCGATGTAACAACGTATGGTGTTTCCGGCCACATTTCCGGCACGCTCCGCGAGTACAAACTTTGACGCTATGTCCCAATTGCAGACAATTAAAACAACACTGCAGCCTTTTTATTGTTTCATGCATTTCTGCATGAGGCATGGATCTCAAAGTCTCACATTGATACAACAAATGTTCACCCTTACAAAACAAACATGTGCTTGGAGCACTTGCAACATGGGACGCAATAGTGGTCTGTGGTTTATTCCTATGCTTGATTGATTCGACAGCGTTACCTGAAGACGGCCCACCGGCTGCCTGTTTATGAGTGACAGTCCTTTCGAGAAACTTGGACCGTTTCTCGAGAAACTCAATAAAATTACTAAAAGTCGGGCTTTCCGACATACGGAGGAGACATTTCTCCCATTCTATACCCGTTACTGAATCTAATTTTTTCGACAACGTCAGTACTATGATTGTATCCCAATGTCCAACTGGTTGACCGAGAGCGCTTAGTGCATGAATGTGATTCTGAGCGTCATCCACGAATTCTCTAAGTGTTGTGGCCGACGGCTTTTTCAAAGGAGTCAATTCAAGAAGTGCGTTGGCATGGTGATGGATCAATGCTTGAGGATCCTCGTATCTATTTTTCAAACTAGCCCATGCCGCTCTATAATGCATCTCAGAGACACCCAATTTTTCTATATTGCGAGCTGCTGCGCCCTTCAATGCGGAATTCAAATAATGAAAACGTTGCAGATCGTTCAATGTTTCATTATTGTGAATTAATGATATGAATGTATCTCGAAACCGCAACCATTTACTATAGTTCCCGTCAAATACGGGCAATAAAATAGTGGGTAATAGCGGCATACCCGCCTGTTCAGTAATACCCGGTGACGCTATAACCGGTGCTGCAGTATTTGATACGGTTGCTGGTAAAGCTTCACGCATGGTATTAAGACACCTCTCAACGGAAGCCATCACGTTGAAATATGTTGTTTCAAACGTGTTTCGTTCCTCGAAATGGACCTTTTCTAACTCCGTTTCTACTACTAATATCTCGATTTCGGATTGTATGGCGTCGAACTTGGTATATAACCCTTCATTAGCCTTCGCCCGTTTCTCTAGTGCAATTAAGTCGGTGTCGCTAGCAGAATTGTCAACAAATTTCTTGAACATCGTTAATTTCGACTTACACGATGCGCGTGCAGCGACAAGTGGCTTCAACTTAGTTGCGATATCCATTATACACGATATACACAGTAGAAGCTTAGGGAGGACTTACGAAAGAAGGAAGGAACTGCTGATACTGATGGCTTGTTTCGTCCACGGACGCCGAGAAGACCGTCGTCGACCACGTGTCCGGTATCGCTTGCTTGATCGTCCAGGAAAGTGATGCTCCGTGATGCAGCTGTGCACTGCTGCTTCCAGAACTCGTTCAGTCCTTGATGACGATTGTGCCCTTGTCCTTCACTTCACAATTTTAATCCTCGTGGCAAATGTTGAAACAATCGTCGATGTAGCACTAAATTGTTTCCGAGTAGAGTACACGAGTCCCAAAGATGACTACTTCGTTAGAATAATCCGGCTCGAAGGACCATTGGTAAATCCCCGAGGTTGAATTTTGTTCTTTCGGAGTTGGTTAATTTTGCAACAGAGTGCCGACTGAAGGACCACCCTCGTTAGGGAAAATATTCAATTTATTCAATTTATTCAAAACGTAATTAAACGAAATTAACAGTGTATAATAAGAGAACTGTGATCTGGTATGTATGATGCTATGGACTCGTGAATATGGTCTATCTCTACTGAGTGTCAAGGTTGTTCTGAATTTTCTCTCGACCTCGTGACTCCTCGCAACCGCTCCACCCTCCTTCGTGGTGATCGGAAAATCGCCTTGCCCAATCAGCATCGTGAGGCCCGTAATCACCCCTCCATTCCGACTTCAGTAGTCTGTGTAAGGTGGTGTTCGGGGCATCAACTCCCACTCCTTGGGGCACAGTCCGGCACCGAGGTGGGAAAACCCTTAGGCCCCTGACGTCAGCAGCAGCCCCTTCAAATGGCGATAAATCGAGGCTATGTTTGGACCCATGGTGTTTATGAGGCTCGGGTCGTGGTGGCCTGGTCTATGTCCTCTTCGAATGACACGAGGTCGAGAGTGCAATATAAACTCCTTTGTGAAGAATTTATGTGTCCGTTAACTTTCTCCAACTAAGTGTCGCGAGCGGCTGGTCTGTACAATATAATCCTAAATAATCCTAAACAGTCGTGACAGTACAAATACCATTAGTAAATCGTATTGAATATGACCTGTACAGAATACACATATTACCAATTCCTCAGTATTTAAACAATAGTCTCGACGATAGTAGCAACAGAACCACAATTTCGGCTTTCATCTTACCAGAATTTCCATATTTAGGAATAAGTAATGACCACTCTAAATTCTTTGGATCAGATGAAACATTCATAGATTCCTGTACCTGGGCATGGCATTACTACATTTGTCCACAGGACGTCCCATTGCAGGACGTGGCTCACCGAACTTGTGAAACTGCATTATTACTTCAACCAGATCCGAAATTCTTACGCTTGTGTAATATTAGAATCATGCCGTATCACGTACCTGCCTGGCGAAAATTAACTACACTTGGCGGATGGTTATACTCATTTGAACAACCCGAACCGATGCAGATACTATGCGATCGGAAAAATAATGCCCACACCACCATAGTTGGAACAGGAATTTTGGAAATACATCCAGATTGTTTTGCAAAAACACGATATCACACCTTGTTAGGATCAAAAACGTATCTGAGCAAGGATTCTTACTATTATATCCCTAATATGTTACTGAACATTAGTTTGATATCACCAAAAATCTATCAGTATTCCAAGGAGAAACACACTACAGTGAACCTATTCTCAAATGACATTAACAAACTGGAACGCACATCTGATTCCTTGTACGAAATTGAAGCCCAACTAGAAGAAATTGGAGAACATCACCGAGCAAGAAGATCGCATTTGTCATTGACGTATGGAACAATAGCGGCACAGGCCTTAATTATAATAGTATTGATGATCTACTATTTCTGGAATCCACTGAAGACCTTATGCAAGATACGGTTCTTGAGGAAACGGGGTCCGAAACACGATCCTGAGGAAGCTTCAGCAAATCAACCTGTTGCAATACCGTTGCAAGAATCGTCTATTTCAGAAAACAGACCACCGTTACCTATTCAGAGGGCGATGATAAACTGCTAGAAATATGTCTAATAGCAAACCCTGACAGTCTAAGGACTATGGGAATCCCCTTGTCAGAAATTGTTGTTAGCTGCGATTTTTCTAATGATCTTTCCGTTCCTTCTTTATGTTTTGTTATTTTATAATTTTTTGTGTTACTTGACTGTCTGTAGTGCATTAGCGAAATGGCATCATCCAGCCACTACAATCAAAATTTCGCAGAACGGCGATTATTTGTCAGCCGTTTGGCGCCATATACAAAAAGGGAGAAGCTGCTCGAAATATTCCGCCCGTATGGAGTTGAGCATGCGGTGGTGACGAGAAAACCAACGGGAAACCAGGCATTTTTAACGTTCGGAACATCAGACGGAGCAAAGAAGGCTTTGGCTGCGGCGGACGTCGGACTAATATGCCATAAGAGGAAGTTGAGGGTGCTGATGGCGGATTCGTGGCACAGCACCAAGCTAATTCCCCCACGACCTGACGTGAACCCATTCCCTGGCATAGATTTGCGTGAACGGATTCCACTTCCAATAGAATGTATTTCTAAAATAGCCAGTTATTTGCCGTTTGCAGACAGGAGCCGTCTAGAAATGGTCTCTAGAAGGTGGCGACTTCGCCATATCGACCTGAATGACTGGTGCAGGCCAAATGCATGGGAAGGGACGATAGTGAGCACGGAGTCATTTTACTGGCTCATGAAGAGAGCAGGTAGTCAACTAAAAAGCATACGGATAAATGAGGAACCATTGGCAAAATGTTTGAGACCCCAGGTTATTTCCATTGCCATAAGGAGTTGTCCTGAACTGAAAACAATAGATCTAACTGCTGTGACGATCCGACCATCGGCTCTGAGAGACCTGGAGTTAGGGGCACCACGCCTTACTTGCCTCAAACTGGGGAAATGTGAGGGTCCCGTGGATCCTGAACTCTTTAAGGTGCTGGCCCTAGCAGGAAGTCTGAAGTCCTTCTGTGTTGCGAACACAGATATCACTGGGAAGTCCCTTCCGGCAATCAACAAAAATTTAGAGACGTTTTCTCTCCACCGCTGTGAACAATTAAAACCCTTAAACCTAGCAATCACTCTCCAAGGATTACGGAATCTGAATTACTTAAAGATCAGTATTTGTAAAAATCTAATAGACCACAGTATTTTGCAGGCGTTAATCAACAACTCAGACCTACAGACGACCCTGACGAACTTGGAGTTGCACTTCTGCAGTTTCGAGGAGCCCATGCCTGAAGTGGAAATGGAGGAAGGCAACGAGGCAGTTGAAAGGGGAGATTTTGTCGAGCTGGAGCCAGGTCCCGTAGAGATGGCTGTCTCCTTCCCCTCAAAATACCGGAATATAACAGCCCTTAGTCTTACATTCTGTGGATGGGTTGCTTCTGGCCTTGTCTCGGAGATTGGCCTGTACATGGGGGAAATAACGTCCTTGAATCTTAGTGGTTGTACAAACGTCAAAGGGGAATTCGTCCTGGAACCACTCCGGAAATTGCAAAAACTGAAGACGCTAAACATCAACTACATGCATCCGACTGTCGGGGGATGGGTACTGCAATTCCTCAAGGGCTTGATAGAGGTCCACTGCAGAGAAAACCAAGGTATCACTGACGAGGACATCTGCGGCTTGCTACGGCAGTGTCCAGAAATAGTCACAGTCGATGTGGAGAGCTGCCCAACCATCAGTAAAACCGTATTGAACTGTGCGTACGAGGTGGTGACAGGCGGTCATCGGACAGGGCAAATACACCTATATGTCGGGGGCACCAACATTACTCGGTACACCAAATATAAACGTAATGATTACCTACGCGTCACACACGAC
Source organism: Andrena flavipes (assembly GCA_963971345.1). NCBI lineage: Eukaryota > Metazoa > Arthropoda > Insecta > Hymenoptera > Andrenidae > Andrena > Andrena flavipes. The sequence goes on from CAXARS010000001.1 coordinate 109,892, forward strand.
TTGATGTATGAGCCTTTATTTCAGCCCGAATAATTTGTAACGGGATTGCATTGCGACAATGTGCAAACATTATGGGAATTCCCTAGTCCAATGCAACCCGAGCCTATACTTCTATATATTCCTAAGCGCTACTGTACCTTATATACCTTCAGTATACATCGTCGGGGACGACGATGGTTCCAAGGAGGGAGGGATGTTACGTTCGGAACGTAAAATTTTTCTTTTTTGGGTCAGGGTATTGATCAACAACGCCTAGCGTTATGGGAAATCCCTCGTTGATCATATTCCTGCCCATTAATATTTTTGATAGAACAAAAATCCCTTCCTTGGAGCGTCGCCGTCTCGACGTATTGCCGTCCCGCGATACAGATAAGGCGGTGCTGACGCAGCGGCGTTCTCACCAGATAGTCGCGTTCGAAAAGACCAGTGGCTCTCCTTCTGTGCCGAATCCGTCCTGTGTAAGCGGCAGGGGTGCGTTTCAACAATGCCTCGCAGCATTGTGGGAGAACCCTCGTTGAGAACACCTCTGACCGTCGCGTTAAACATTGTAACATAATCAGTAACGGCTACAGCAGGAATGCGCAGACTGGATCACTTCTTAGAAGATTGACGGAATTGTATATCCTACATCCGGTGCAGGAACCGCGCCTTCCCACGGTTTTGTCGCACGTGCAAGTTATTATTTAATTAAAAATTATTGTTAAAATTGAATACCCAACACAATTTCTGATAGTCTAACGACTGTGGGATTCCCCTAGTCAGAAATTATGTATATGAAATTATGCACATTGAGAGAGTGGCTCTCAGCTGTGCGAAATTGTATGGTTTTCGAGATGTGGAATGTCATGTTTTCCTGTGCATACAAATATCGATCATATATTGAATCGGGAATCTGATGGAGGTACGTGAGCATACACACACACACCGCCTCGTTAAGTAGACGGGCCCATGGTAGCATAGCCGAGCGATAAAATGCAGCGTAAGCATTTTCGGTACGGACCCACTCTGGACGTTGCCGAGAGCGTGAAGCTGCGACACTCTGTGACGATAAATCGTGAGGTGCGTGTCGCTGGGTCCGCAAGTGTTTTAGAGATAGAGTTCTCCGGTCTACTGTGTAACCGCGTGAAAGACTCAACTTTGCGAAACAAAATCTACTAAACTTTGCTTACAAAATATATATATCTATTCAATTAACGATTTAATTTAAATTTTCATTCATTTCGTTCACTTAGAATTATTGTTATCCGCTTCATAGTTCAATTTGCGTGTATCTTATCCATAATCAAGTGTGTGCGTGTTCGCGTCTTACTCCTCTTTCTGATTCAGGTATACCAACGCACAGAATTATCCAAGCACAAAAAGGGAATCCAAATTATATTGTCATTTATATTATTGTGACTGTCTGGTGAGTTGCACTTTTTATCTCTTTCTGTATATTATATTACATTGTTAATATTCATTCGTATGTAATGACAATGTCTGACAATCAAAGCATTGTAGGATTCCCCTAGTCAGGAGTTATTCATTGAATATTTCCATACTTTATTATGTTCTTTTGATTCCTTCAGTATTTCGACATTAAAGCTTTATTATTCATTAAATTATACTCATTAATTACCTGTCCGATTCCTTTGAAAAGACCCGTATGGGACTAGAGCACCAACGATCCCTAAATCTACCCCTTATCCTTCTGATAAGGTACATGGACAACTAAAATAAAAAGAATTGACTGTTACAACTGCGGCGAGCCTCCATGCCATTCTATATTCAATACAACAAATTCTGATAGTCTAACGACTATGGGATACCCCTAATCAGAATTTGGCTGTCTAAAACGCGCCGCTCGAACACTAAGGGCCGCGGCACGTAACAATGGTCATGTTCATGGTCATGTTCATGGTCGTGTTCATGGTCGTGTTCATGGTCGTGTTCATGGTCGTGTTCATGGTCGTGTTCATGGTCGTGTTCATGGTCGTGTTCATGGTCGTGTTCATGGTCGTGTTCATGGTCGTGTTCATGGTCGTGTTCATGGTCATTGTTGTACTCATGGTTATGGTCTGTTCATGTTCATGGTCCTGTTCATGGTCCTGTTCATGGTCATGGTTGTGGTCATGGTTATGGTCTGTTCATGTTCACGGTCGTGGTCATGGTCATGGTCATGGTCATGGTCATGTTCATGGTCGTGGTCGTGGTCGTGGTCGTGGTCGTGGTCGTGGTCGTGGTCGTGTTTGTGGTCGTGTTCATGTTCACGGTAATGGTCAGGTTCATGGTCATGGTCATGGTTGTGGTCGTGCTCGTGGTCGTGGTCGTGGTCGTGGTCGTGGTCATGGTCATGGTCATGGTCATGGTTATGGTTGTGGTCGTGCTCGTGGTCGTGGGCGTGGTCATGGTCATGGTTATGGTCAGAGCCATGGTCATAGTCATGGTCATTGTCATGGTCGTGTTCGTGGGCGTGGTCAAGGTCGTGTTCATGGTCGTTTTCATGGTCGTGTTCATGGTCGTGTTCATGGTCGTGTTCATGGTCGTGTTCATGGTCGTGTTCATGGTCGTGTTCATGGTCGTGTTCATGGTCGTGTTCATGGTCGTGTTCATGGTCGTGTTCATGGTCGTGTTTATGGTCGTGTTCATGGTCGTGTTCATGGTCGTGTTCATGGTCGTGTTCATGGTCGTGTTCATGGTCGTGTTCATGGTCGTGTTCATGGTCGTGTTCATGGTCGTGTTCATGGTCGTGTTCATGGTCGTGTTCATGGTCGTGTTCATGGTCGTGTTCATGGTCGTGTTCATGGTCGTGTTCATGGTCGTGTTCATGGTCGTGTTCATGGTCGTGTTCATGGTCGTGTTCATGGTCGTGTTCATGGTCGTGTTCATGGTCGTGTTCATGGTCGTGTTCATGGTCGTGTTCATGGTCGTGTTCATGGTCGTGTTCATGGTCGTGTTCATGGTCGTGTTCATGGTCGTGTTCATGGTCGTGTTCATGGTCGTGTTCATGGTCGTGTTCATGGTCGTGTTCATGGTCGTGTTCATGGTCGTGTTCATGGTCGTGTTCATGGTCGTGTTCATGGTCGTGTTCATGGTCGTGTTCATGGTCGTGTTCATGGTCGTGTTCATGGTCATTGTTGTACTCATGGTTATGGTCTGTTCATGTTCATGGTCCTGTTCATGGTCCTGTTCATGGTCCTGTTCATGGTCATGGTTGTGGTCATGGTTATGGTCTGTTCATGTTCACGGTCGTGGTCATGGTCATGGTCATGGTCATGGTCATGTTCATGGTCGTGGTCGTGGTCGTGGTCGTGGTCGTGGTCGTGGTCGTGTTTGTGGTCGTGTTCATGTTCACGGTAATGGTCAGGTTCATGGTCATGGTCATGGTTGTGGTCGTGCTCGTGGTCGTGGTCGTGGTCGTGGTCGTGGTCATGGTCATGGTCATGGTCATGGTTATGGTTGTGGTCGTGCTCGTGGTCGTGGGCGTGGTCATGGTCATGGTTATGGTCAGAGCCATGGTCATAGTCATGGTCATTGTCATGGTCGTGTTCGTGGGCGTGGTCAAGGTCGTGTTCATGGTCGTTTTCATGGTCGTGTTCATGGTCGTGTTCATGGTCGTGTTCATGGTCGTGTTCATGGTCGTGTTCATGGTCGTGTTCATGGTCGTGTTCATGGTCATTGTTGTACTCATGGTTATGGTCTGTTCATGTTCATGGTCCTGTTCATGGTCCTGTTCATGGTCCTGTTCATGGTCATGGTTGTGGTCATGGTTATGGTCTGTTCATGTTCACGGTCGTGGTCATGGTCATGGTCATGGTCATGGTCATGTTCATGGTCGTGGTCGTGGTCGTGGTCGTGGTCGTGGTCGTGGTCGTGGTCGTGGTCGTGGTCGTGTTTGTGGTCGTGTTCATGGTCGTGTTCATGGTCGTGTTCATGGTCGTGTTCATGGTCGTGTTCATGGTCGTGTTCATGGTCGTGTTCATGGTCGTGTTCATGGTCGTGTTCATGGTCGTGTTCATGGTCGTGTTCATGGTCGTGTTCATGGTCGTGTTCATGGTCGTGTTCATGGTCATTGTTGTACTCATGGTTATGGTCTGTTCATGTTCATGGTCCTGTTCATGGTCCTGTTCATGGTCCTGTTCATGGTCATGGTTGTGGTCATGGTTATGGTCTGTTCATGTTCACGGTCGTGGTCATGGTCATGGTCATGGTCATGGTCATGGTCATGTTCATGGTCGTGGTCGTGGTCGTGGTCGTGGTCGTGGTCGTGTTTGTGGTCGTGTTCATGTTCACGGTAATGGTCAGGTTCATGGTCATGGTCATGGTTGTGGTCGTGCTCGTGGTCGTGGTCGTGGTCATGGTCATGGTCATGGTCATGGTTATGGTTGTGGTCGTGCTCGTGGTCGTGGGCGTGGTCATGGTCATGGTTATGGTCAGAGCCATGGTCATAGTCATGGTCATTGTCATGGTCGTGTTCGTGGGCGTGGTCAAGGTCGTGTTCATGGTCGTTTTCATGGTCGTGTTCATGGTCGTGTTCATGGTCGTGTTCATGGTCGTGTTCATGGTCGTGTTCATGGTCGTGTTCATGGTCGTGTTCATGGTCATTGTTGTACTCATGGTTATGGTCTGTTCATGTTCATGGTCCTGTTCATGGTCCTGTTCATGGTCCTGTTCATGGTCATGGTTGTGGTCATGGTTATGGTCTGTTCATGTTCACGGTCGTGGTCATGGTCATGGTCATGGTCATGGTCATGTTCATGGTCGTGGTCGTGGTCGTGGTCGTGGTCGTGGTCGTGGTCGTGGTCGTGGTCGTGTTTGTGGTCGTGTTCATGTTCACGGTAATGGTCAGGTTCATGGTCATGGTCATGGTTGTGGTCGTGCTCGTGGTCGTGCTCGTGGTCGTGGGCGTGGTCATGGTCGTGTTCATGGTCGTGTTCATGGTCGTGTTCATGGTCGTGTTCATGGTCGTGTTCATGGTCGTGTTCATGGTCGTGTTCATGGTCGTGTTCATGGTCGTGTTCATGGTCGTGTTCATGGTCGTGTTCATGGTCGTGTTCATGGTCATTGTTGTACTCATGGTTATGGTCTGTTCATGTTCATGGTCCTGTTCATGGTCCTGTTCATGGTCCTGTTCATGGTCATGGTTGTGGTCATGGTTATGGTCTGTTTATGTTCACGGTCGTGGTCATGGTCATGGTCATGGTCATGGTCATGTTCATGGTCGTGGTCGTGGTCGTGGTCGTGGTCGTGGTCGTGGTCGTGGTCGTGTTTGTGGTCGTGTTCATGTTCACGGTAATGGTCAGGTTCATGGTCATGGTCATGGTTGTGGTCGTGGTCGTGGTCAGGTTCATGGTCATGGTCATGGTTGTGGTCGTGCTCGTGGTCGTGGTCGTGGTCGTGGTCATGGTCATGGTCATGGTCATGGTCAAGGTTATGGTTGTGGTCGTGCTCGTGGTCATGGTCATGGTCATGGTCATGGTTATGGTTGTGGTCGTGCTCGTGGTCGTGGGCGTGGTCATGGTCATGGTTATGGTCAGAGCCATGGTCATAGTCATGGTCATTGTCATGGTCGTGTTCGTGGGCGTGGTCAAGGTCGTGATCATGGTCGTTTTCATGGTCGTGTTCATGGTCGTGTTCATGGTCGTGTTCATGGTCGTGTTCATGGTCGTGTTCATGGTCGTGTTCATGGTCGTGTTCATGGTCGTGTTCATGGTCGTGTTCATGGTCGTGTTCATGGTCGTGTTCATGGTCGTGTTCATGGTCGTGTTCATGGTCGTGTTCATGGTCGTGTTCATGGTCGTGTTCATGGTCATGTTCATGGTCGTGTTCATGGTCGTGTTCATGGTCGTGTTCATGGTCGTGTTCATGGTCGTGTTCATGGTCGTGTTCATGGTCGTGTTCATGGTCATTGTTGTACTCATGGTTATGGTCTGTTCATGTTCATGGTCCTGTTCATGGTCCTGTTCATGGTCCTGTTCATGGTCATGGTTGTGGTCATGGTTATGGTCTGTTCATGTTCACGGTCGTGGTCATGGTCATGGTCATGGTCATGGTCATGTTCATGGTCGTGGTCGTGGTCGTGGTCGTGGTCGTGGTCGTGGTCGTGGTCGTGTTTGTGGTCGTGTTCATGTTCACGGTAATGGTCAGGTTCATGGTCATGGCCATGGTTGTGGTCGTGCTCGTGGTCGTGGTCGTGGTCGTGGTCGTGGTCATGGTCATGGTCATGGTCATGGTTATGGTTGTGGTCGTGCTCGTGGTCGTGGGCGTAGTCATGGTCATGTTTATGGTCAGAGCCATGGTCATAGTCATGGTCATTGTCATGGTCGTGTTCGTGGGCGTGGTCAAGGTCGTGTTCATGGTCGTTTTCATGGTCGTGTTCATGGTCGTGTTCATGGTCGTGTTCATGGTCGTGTTCATGGTCGTGTTCATGGTCGTGTTCATGGTCGTGTTCATGGTCGTGTTCATGGTCGTGTTCATGGTCGTGTTCATGGTCGTGTTCATGGTCGTGATCATGGTCGTGTTCATGGTCGTGTTCATGGTCGTGTTCATGGTCGTGTTCATGGTCGTGTTCATGGTCGTGTTCATGGTCGTGTTCATGGTCGTGTTCATGGTCGTGTTCATGGTCGTGTTCATGGTCGTGTTCATGGTCGTGTTCATGGTCGTGTTCATGGTCGTGTTCATGGTCGTGTTCATGGTCGTGTTCATGGTCATTGTTGTACTCATGGTTATGGTCTGTTCATGTTCATGGTCCTGTTCATGGTCCTGTTCATGGTCCTGTTCATGGTCCTGTTCATGGTCATGGTTGTGGTCATGGTTATGGTCTGTTCATGTTCACGGTCGTGGTCATGGTCATGGTCATGGTCATGGTCATGTTCATGGTCGTGGTCGTGGTCGTGGTCGTGGTCGTGGTCGTGGTCGTGTTTGTGGTCGTGTTCATGTTCACGGTAATGGTCAGGTTCATGGTCATGGTCATGGTTGTGGTCGTGCTCGTGGTCGTGGTCGTGGTCGTGGTCGTGGTCATGGTCATGGTCATGGTCATGGTTATGGTTGTGGTCGTGCTCGTGGTCGTGGGCGTGGTCATGGTCGTGTTCATGGTCGTGTTCATGGTCGTGTTCATGGTCGTGTTCATGGTCGTGTTCATGGTCGTGTTCATGGTCGTGTTCATGGTCGTGTTCATGGTCGTGTTCATGGTCGTGTTCATGGTCATTGTTGTACTCATGGTTATGGTCTGTTCATGTTCATGGTCCTGTTCATGGTCCTGTTCATGGTCCTGTTCATGGTCATGGTTGTGGTCATGGTTATGGTCTGTTCATGTTCACGGTCGTGGTCATGGTCATGGTCATGGTCATGGTCATGTTCATGGTCGTGGTCGTGGTCGTGGTCGTGGTCGTGGTCGTGGTCGTGGTCGTGGTCGTGGTCGTGTTTGTGGTCGTGTTCATGTTCACGGTAATGGTCAGGTTCATGGTCATGGTCATGGTTGTGGTCGTGCTCGTGGTCGTGGTCGTGGTCGTGGTCGTGGTCATGGTCATGGTCATGGTCATGGTTATGGTTGTGGTCGTGCTCGTGGTCGTGGGCGTGGTCATGGTCGTGTTCATGGTCGTGTTCATGGTCGTGTTCATGGTCGTGTTCATGGTCGTGTTCATGGTCGTGTTCATGGTCGTGTTCATGGTCGTGTTCATGGTCATTGTTGTACTCATGGTTATGGTCTGTTCATGTTCATGGTCCTGTTCATGGTCCTGTTCATGGTCCTGTTCATGGTCCTGTTCATGGTCATGGTTGTGGTCATGGTTATGGTCTGTTCATGTTCACGGTCGTGGTCATGGTCATGGTCATGGTCATGGTCATGTTCATGGTCGTGGTCGTGGTCGTGGTCGTGGTCGTGTTTGTGGTCGTGTTCATGTTCACGGTAATGGTCAGGTTCATGGTCATGGACATGGTTGTGGTCGTGCTCGTGGTCGTGGTCGTGGTCGTGGTCGTGGTCATGGTCATGGTCATGGTCATGGTTATGGTTGTGGTCGTGCTCGTGGTCGTGGGCGTGGTCATGGTCATGGTTATGGTCAGAGCCATGGTCATAGTCATGGTCATTGTCATGGTCGTGTTCGTGGGCGTGGTCAAGGTCGTGTTCATGGTCGTTTTCATGGTCGTGTTCATGGTCGTGTTCATGGTCGTGTTCATGGTCGTGTTCATGGTCGTGTTCATGGTCGTGTTCATGGTCGTGTTCATGGTCGTGTTCATGGTCGTGTTCATGGTCGTGTTCATGGTCGTGTTCATGGTCGTGTTCATGGTCGTGTTCATGGTCGTGTTCATGGTCGTGTTCATAGTCGTGTTCATGGTCGTGTTCATGGTCGTGTTCATGGTCGTGTTCATGGTCGTGTTCATGGTCGTGTTCATGGTCGTGTTCATGGTCGTGTTCATGGTCGTGTTCATGGTCGTGTTCATGGTCATTGTTGTACTCATGGTTATGGTCTGTTCATGTTCATGGTCCTGTTCATGGTCCTGTTCATGGTCCTGTTCATGGTCATGGTTGTGGTCATGGTTATGGTCTGTTCATGTTCACGGTCGTGGTCATGGTCATGGTCATGGTCATGGTCATGTTCATGGTCGTGGTCGTGGTCGTGGTCGTGGTCGTGGTCGTGGTCGTGGTCGTGTTTGTGGTCGTGTTCATGTTCACGGTAATGGTCAGGTTCATGGTCATGGCCATGGTTGTGGTCGTGCTCGTGGTCGTGGTCGTGGTCGTGGTCATGGTCATGGTCATGGTCATAGTCATGGTCATTGTCATGGTCGTGTTCGTGGGCGTGGTCAAGGTCGTGTTCATGGTCGTTTTCATGGTCGTGTTCATGGTCGTGTTCATGGTCGTGTTCATGGTCGTGTTCATGGTCGTGTTCATGGTCGTGTTCATGGTCGTGTTCATGGTCGTGTTCATGGTCGTGTTCATGGTCGTGTTCATGGTCGTGTTCATGGTCGTGTTCATGGTCGTGTTCATGGTCGTGTTCATGGTCGTGTTCATGGTCGTGTTCATGGTCGTGTTCATGGTCGTGTTCATGGTCGTGTTCATGGTCGTGTTCATGGTCGTGTTCATGGTCGTGTTCATCATCGTGTTCATGGTCGTGTTCATGGTCGTGTTCATGGTCGTGTTCATGGTCGTGTTCATGGTCGTGTTCATCATCGTGTTCATGGTCGTGTTCATGGTCGTGTTCATGGTCGTGTTCATGGTCGTGTTCATGGTCGTGTTCATGGTCGTGTTCATGGTCGTGTTCATGGTCGTGTTCATGTTCGTGTTCATGGTCGTGTTCATGGTCGTGTTCATGGTCGTGTTCATGGTCGTGTTCATGGTCATGTTCATGGTCATGATCATGGTCATGTTCATGGTCATGTTCATGGTCATGTTCATGGTCATGTTCATGGTCATGTTCATGGTCATGTTCATGGTCATGTTCATGGTCGTGTTCATGGTCGTGTTCATGGTCGTGTTCATGGTCGTGTTCATGGTCGTGTTCATGGTCGTGTTCATGGTCGTGTTCATGATCGTGTTCATGGTCGTGTTCATGGTCGTGTTCATGGTCGTGTTCATGGTCGTGTTCATGGTCGTGTTCATGGTCGTGTTCATGGTCGTGTTCATGGTCGTGTTCATGGTCGTGTTCATGGTCGTGTTCATGGTCGTGTTCATGGTCGTGTTCATGGTCGTGTTCATGGTCGTGTTCATGGTCGTGTTCATGGTCGTGTTCATGGTCGTGTTCATGGTCGTGTTCATGGTCCTGTTCATGGTCCTGTTCATGGTCGTGTTCATGGTCGTGTTCATGGTCGTGTTCATGGTCGTGTTCATGGTCGTGTTCATGGTCGTGTTCATGGTCGTGTTCATGGTCGTGTTCATGGTCGTGTTCATTGTCGTGTTCATGGTCGTGTTCATGGTCGTGTTCATGGTCGGGTTCATGGTCGTGTTCATGGTCGTGTTCATGGTCGTGTTCATGGTCGTGTTCATGGTCGTGTTCATGGTCGTGTTCATGGTCGTGTTCATGGTCGTGTTCATGGTCGTGTTCATGGTCGTGTTCATGGTCGTGTTCATGGTCGTGTTCATGGTCGTGTTCATGGTCGTGTTCATGGTCGTGTTCATGGTCGTGATCATGGTCGTGTTCATGGTCGTGTTCATGGTCGTGTTCATGGTCGTGTTCATGGTCGTGTTCATGGTCGTGTTCATGGTCGTGTTCATGGTCGTGTTCATGGTCGTGTTCATGGTCGTGTTCATGGTCGTGTTCATGGTCGTGTTCATGGTCGTGTTCATGGTCGTGTTCATGGTCGTGTTCATGGTCGTGTTCATGGTCGTGTTCATGGTCGTGTTCATGGTCGTGTTCATGGTCGTGTTCATGGTCCTGTTCATGGTCGTGTTCATGGTCGTGTTCATGGTCGTGTTCATGGTCGTGTTCATGGTCGTGTTCATGGTCGTGTTCATGGTCGTGTTCATGGTCGTGTTCATGGTCGTGTTCATGGTCGGGTTCATGGTCGTGTTCATGGTCGTGTTCATGGTCGTGTTCATGGTCGTGTTCATGGTCGTGTTCATGGTCGTGTTCATGGTCCTGTTCATGGTCGTGTTCATGGTCGTGTTCATGGTCGTGTTCATGGTCGTGTTCATGGTCCTGTTCATGGTCCTGTTCATGGTCGTGTTCATGGTCGTGTTCATGGTCCTGTTCATGGTCCTGTTCATGGTCGTGTTCATGGTCGTGTTCATGGTCGTGTTCATGGTCGTGTTCATGGTCGTGTTCATGGTCGTGTTCATGGTCGTGTTCATGGTCGTGTTCATGGTCGTGTTCATGGTCGTGTTCATGGTCGTGTTGATGGTCGTGTTCATGGTCCTGTTCATGGTCGTGTTCATGGTCGTGTTCATGGTCGTGTTCATGGTCGTGTTCATGGTCGTGCTCATGGTCGTGTTCATGGTCGTGTTCATGGTCGTGTTCATGGTCATGGTTATGGTCTGTTCATGTTCACGGTCGTGGTCATGGTCAGGGTCATGGTCATGGTCATGGTTGTGGTCGTGCTCGTGGTCGTGGTCGTGGTCATGGTCATGGTTATGGTCAGAGACATGGTCATAGTCATGGTCATTGTCACTGTCGTGTTCGTGGGCGTGGTAAAGGTCGTGTTCATGGACGTGTTCATGGTCGTGTTCATGGTCGTGTTCATGGTCGTGTTCATGGTCGTGTTCATGGTCGTGTTCATGGTCGTGTTCATGGTCGTGTTCATGGTCATGGTTATGGTCTGTTCATGTTCACGGTCGTGGTCATGGTCAGGGTCATGGTCATGGTCATGGTTGTGGTCGTGCTCGTGGTCGTGGTCGTGGTCGTGGTCGTGGTCGTGGTCATGGTCATGGTCATGGTCATGGTTATGGTTGTGGTCGTGGTCGTGGTCGTGGTCGTGGTCATGGTCATGGTTATGGTCAGAGACATGGTCATAGTCATGGTCATTGTCACTGTCGTGTTCGTGGGCGTGGTAAAGGTCGTGTTCATGGTCGTGTTCATGGACGTGTTCATGGTCGTGTTCATGGTCGTGTTCATGGTCGTGTTCATGGTCGTGTTCATGGTCGTGTTCATGGTCGTGTTCATGGTCGTGTTCATGGTCGTGTTCATGGTCGTGTTCATGGTCGTGTTCATGGTCGTGTTCATGGTCGTGTTCATGGTCATGGTTATGGTCTGTTCATGTTCACGGTCGTGGTCATGGTCAGGGTCATGGTCATGGTCATGGTTGTGGTCGTGCTCGTGGTCGTGGTCGTGGTCGTGGTCGTGGTCATGGTCATGGTCATGGTCATGGTTATGGTTGTGGTCGTGCTCGTGGTCGTGGTCGTGGTCATGGTCATGGTTATGGTCAGAGACATGGTCATAGTCATGGTCATTGTCACTGTCGTGTTTGTGGGCGTGGTAAAGGTCGTGTTCATGGTCGTGTTCATGGACGTGTTCATGGTCGTGTTCATGGTCGTGTTCATGGTCGTGTTCATGGTCGTGTTCATGGTCCTGTTCATGGTCGTGTTCATGGTCGTGTTCATGGTCGTGTTCATGGTCGTGTTCATGGTCGTGTTCATGGTCGTGTTCATGGTCGTGTTCATGGTCGTGTTCATGGTCGTGGTTATGGTATGTTCATGTTCACGGTCGTGGTTATGGTCAGGGTCATGGTCATGGTCATGGTTGTGGTCGTGCTCGTGGTCGTGTTCGTGGTCGTGTTCGTGGTCGTGTTCATGGACGTGTTCATGGTCGTGTTCATGGTCGTGTTCATGGTCGTGTTCATGGTCGTGTTCATGGTCGTGTTCATGGTCGTGTTCATGGTCGTGTTCATGGTCGTGTTCATGGTCGTGTTCATCATCGTGTTCATGGTCGTGTTCATGGTCGTGTTCATGGTCGTGTTCATGGTCGTGTTCATGGTCTTGTTCATGGTCATGGTTATGGTCTGTTCATGTTCACGGTCGTGTTCATGGTCAGGGTCATGGTCATGGTCATGGTTGTGGTCGTGCTCGTGGTCGTGGTCGTGGTCGTGGTCGTGGTCATGGTCATGGTCATGGTCATGGTTATGGTTGTGGTCGTGCTCGTGGTCGTGGTCGTGGTCATGGTCATGGTCATGGTCATGGTTATGGTTGTGGTCGTGCTCGTGGTCGTGGTCGTGGTCATGGTCATGGTTATGGTCAGAGACATGGTCATAGTCATGGTCATTGTCACTGTCGTGTTCGTGGGCGTGGTAAAGGTCGTGTTCATGGTCGTGTTCATGGACGTGTTCATGGTCGTGTTCATGGTCGTGTTCATGGTCGTGTTCATGGTCGTGTTCATGGTCCTGTTCATGGTCGTGTTCATGGTCGTGTTCATGGTCGTGTTCATGGTCGTGTTCATGGTCGTGTTCATGGTCGTGTTCATGGTCGTGTTCATGGTCGTGTTCATGGTCGTGTTCATGGTCGTGTTCATGGTCGTGTTCATGGTCGTGTTCATGGTCGTGTTCATGGTCGTGTTCATGGTCGTGTTCATGGTCGTGTTCATGGTCGTGTTCGTGGTCGTGTTCATGGTCGTGTTCATGGTCGTGTTCATGGTCGTGTTCATGGTCGTGTTCATGGTCGTGTTCATGGTCGTGTTCATGGTCGTGTTCATGGTCGTGTTCATGGTCCTGTTCATGGTCGTGTTCATGGTCGTGTTCATGGTCGTGTTCATGGTCGTGTTCATGGTCGTGTTCATGGTCGTGTTCATGGTCGTGTTCATGGTCGTGTTCATGGTCGTGTTCATGGTCGTGTTCATGGTCGGGTTCATGGTCGTGTTCATGGTCGTGTTCATGGTCGTGTTCATGGTCGTGTTCATGGTCGTGTTCATGGTCGTGTTCATGGTCCTGTTCATGGTCGTGTTCATGGTCGTGTTCATGGTCGTGTTCATGGTCGTGTTCATGGTCCTGTTCATGGTCCTGTTCATGGTCGTGTTCATGGTCGTGTTCATGGTCCTGTTCATGGTCCTGTTCATGGTCGTGTTCATGGTCGTGTTCATGGTCGTGTTCATGGTCGTGTTCATGGTCGTGTTCATGGTCGTGTTCATGGTCGTGTTCATGGTCGTGTTCATGGTCGTGTTCATGGTCGTGTTCATGGTCGTGTTCATGGTCGTGTTCATGGTCGTGTTGATGGTCGTGTTCATGGTCCTGTTCATGGTCGTGTTCATGGTCGTGTTCATGGTCGTGTTCATGGTCGTGCTCATGGTCGTGTTCATGGTCGTGTTCATGGTCGTGTTCATGGTCATGGTTATGGTCTGTTCATGTTCACGGTCGTGGTCATGGTCAGGGTCATGGTCATGGTCATGGTTGTGGTCGTGCTCGTGGTCGTGGTCGTGGTCATGGTCATGGTTATGGTCAGAGACATGGTCATAGTCATGGTCATTGTCACTGTCGTGTTCGTGGGCGTGGTAAAGGTCGTGTTCATGGACGTGTTCATGGTCGTGTTCATGGTCGTGTTCATGGTCGTGTTCATGGTCGTGTTCATGGTCGTGTTCATGGTCGTGTTCATGGTCGTGTTCATGGTCGTGTTCATGGTCGTGTTCATGGTCGTGTTCATGGTCCTGTTCATGGTCGTGTTCATGGTCGTGTTCATGGTCGTGTTCATGGTCGTGTTCATGGTCGTGTTCATGGTCGTGTTCATGGTCGTGTTCATGGTCGTGTTCATGGTCGTGTTCATGGTCGTGTTCATGGTCGTGTTCATGGTCGTGTTCATGGTCGTGTTCATGGTCGTGTTCATGGTCGTGTTCATGGTCGTGTTCATGGTCGTGTTCATGGTCGTGTTCATGGTCGTGTTCATGGTCGTGTTCATGGTCGTGTTCATGGTCCTGTTCATGGTCCTGTTCATGGTCCTGTTCATGGTCGTGTTCATGGTCGTGTTCATGGTCGTGTTCATGGTCGTGTTCATGGTCGTGTTCATGGTCGTGTTCATGGTCGTGTTCATGGTCATGGTTATGGTCTGTTCATGTTCACGGTCGTGGTCATGGTCAGGGTCATGGTCATGGTCATGGTTGTGGTCGTGCTCGTGGTCGTGGTCGTGGTCGTGGTCGTGGTCGTGGTCATGGTCATGGTCATGGTCATGGTTATGGTTGTGGTCGTGGTCGTGGTCGTGGTCGTGGTCATGGTCATGGTTATGGTCAGAGACATGGTCATAGTCATGGTCATTGTCACTGTCGTGTTCGTGGGCGTGGTAAAGGTCGTGTTCATGGTCGTGTTCATGGACGTGTTCATGGTCGTGTTCATGGTCGTGTTCATGGTCGTGTTCATGGTCGTGTTCATGGTCGTGTTCATGGTCGTGTTCATGGTCGTGTTCATGGTCGTGTTCATGGTCGTGTTCATGGTCGTGTTCATGGTCATGGTTATGGTCTGTTCATGTTCACGGTCGTGGTCATGGTCAGGGTCATGGTCATGGTCATGGTTGTGGTCGTGCTCGTGGTCGTGGTCGTGGTCGTGGTCGTGGTCATGGTCATGGTCATGGTCATGGTTATGGTTGTGGTCGTGCTCGTGGTCGTGGTCGTGGTCATGGTCATGGTTATGGTCAGAGACATGGTCATAGTCATGGTCATTGTCATTGTCGTGTTCGTGGGCGTGGTAAAGGTCGTGTTCATGGTCGTGTTCATGGACGTGTTCATGGTCGTGTTCATGGACGTGTTCATGGTCGTGTTCATGGTCGTGTTCATGGTCCTGTTCATGGTCGTGATCATGGTCGTGTTCATGGTCGTGTCCATGGTCGTGTTCATGGTCGTGTTCATGGTCGTGTTCGTGGTCATGTTCGTGGTCATGTTCGTGGTCATGTTCGTGGTCATGTTCGTGGGCATGTTCGTGGTCATGTTCGTGGTCATGTTCGTGGTCATGTTCGTGGTCATGTTCGTGGTCATGTTCGTGGTCATGTTCGTGGTCATGTTCGTGGTCCTGTTCGTGGTCGTGTTCGTGGTCGTGTTCGTGGTCGTGTTCGTGGTCGTTTTCGTGGTCGTGTTCGTGGTCGTGTTCGTGGTCGTGTTCGTGGTCGTGTTCGTGGTCGTGTTCGTGGTCCTGTTCGTGGTCGTGTACATTGTCGTGTACATGGTCGTGTTCCTGGTCGTGTACGTGGTCATGTTCGTGGTCATGTTCGTGGTCATGTTCGTGGTCATGTTCGTGGTCATGTTCGTGGTCATGTTCGTGGTCATGTTCGTGGTCATGTTCGTGGTCATGTTCGTGGTCATGTTCGTGGTCATGTTCGTGGTCGTGTTCGTGGTCGTGTTCGTGGTCGTGTTCATGGTCGTGTTCATGGTCGTGTTCATGGTCGTGTTCATGGTCGTGTTCATGGTCGTGTTCATGGTCGTGTTCATGGTCGTGTTCATGGTCGTGTTCATGGTCGTGTTCATGGTCGTGTTCATGGTCGTGTTCATGGTCGTGTTCATGGTCGTGTTCATGGTCGTGTTCATGGTCGTGTTCATGGTCGTGTTCATGGTCGTGTTCATGGTCGTGTTAATTTTCGTGTTCATGGTCGTGTTCATGGTCGTGTTCATGGTCGTGTTCATGGTCGTGTTCATGGTCGTGTTCATGGTCGTGTTCATGGTCGTGTTCATGGTCGTGTTCATGGTCGTGTTCGTGGTCGTGTTCATGGTCGTGTTCATGGTCGTGTTCATGGTCGTGTTCATGGTCATGGTTATGGTCTGTTCATGTTCACGGTCGTGGTCATGGTCATGGTCATGGTCATGTTCATGGTCGTGGTCGTGGTCGTGGTCGTGGTTGTGTTTGTGGTCGTGGTCGTAGTTATGGCCAGGGTCGTGTTCATGTTCACTGTAATGGTCAGGGTCATGGTCATGGTCATGGTTGTGGTCGTGCTCGTGGTCGTGGTCGTGGTCGTGGTCGTGGTCGTGGTCATGTTCATGGTCATGTTCATGGTCATGTTCATGGTCATGTTCATGGTCATGTTCATGGTCATGTTCATGGTCATGTTCATGGTCATGTTCAAGGTCATGTTCATGGTCATGTTCATGGTCATGTTCGTGGTCATGTTCATGGTCATGTTCATGGTCATGTTCATGGTCATGTTCATGGTCATGTTCATGGTCATGTTCATGGTCATGTTCATGGTCATGTTCATGGTCATGTTCATGGTCATGTTCATGGTCATGTTCATGGTCATGTTCATGGTCATGTTCATGGTCATGTTCATGGTCATGTTCATGGTCATGTTCATGGTCATGTTCATGGTCATGTTCATGGTCATGTTCATGGTCATGTTCATGGTCATGTTCATGGTCATGTTCATGGTCATGTTCATGGTCATGTTCATGGTCATGTTCATGGTCATGTTCATGGTCATGTTCATGGTCATGTTCATGGTCATGTTCATGGTCATGTTCATGGTCATGTTCATGGTCGCGTTCATGGTCGCGTTCATGGTCGCGTTCATGGTCGCGTTCATGGTCGCGTTCATGGTCGCGTTCATGGTCGCGTTCATGGTCGTGTTCATGGTCGTGTTCATGGTCGTGTTCATGGTCGTGTTCATGGTCATGTTCATGGTCATGTTCATGGTCATGTTCATGGTCATGTTCATGCTCATGTTCATGGTCGTGTTCATGGTCATGTTCATGGTCGTGTTCATGGTCGTGTTCATGGTCGTGTTCATGGTCGTGTTCATGGTCGTGTTCATGGTCATGGTTATGGTCTGTTCATGTTCACGGTCGTGGTCATGGTCATGATCATGGTCATGTTCATGGTCGTGGTCGTGGTCGTGGTCGTGGTTGTGTTTGTGGTCTTGGTCGTAGTTATGGCCAGGGTCGTGTTCATGTTCACTGTAATGGTCAGGGTCATGGTCATGGTCATGGTTGTGGTCGTGCTCGTGGTCGTGGTCGTGGTCGTGGTCGTGGTCATGTTCATGGTCATGTTCATGGTCATGTTCATGGTCATGTTCATGGTCATGTTCATGGTCATGTTCATGGTCATGTTCATGGTCATGGTCATGTTCATGGTCATGTTCATGGTCATGTTCATGGTCATGTTCATGGTCATGTTCATGGTCATGTTCATGGTCATGTTCATGGTCATGTTCATGGTCATGTTCATGGTCATGTTCATGGTCATGTTCATGGTCATGTTCATGGTCATGTTCATGGTCATGTTCATGGTCATGTTCATGGTCATGTTCATGGTCATGTTCATGGTCATGTTCATGGTCATGTTCATGGTCATGTTCATGGTCATGTTCATGGTCATGTTCATGGTCATGTTCATGGTCATGTTCATGGTCATGTTCATGGTCATGTTCATGGTCATGTTCATGGTCATGTTCATGGTCGCGTTCATGGTCGCGTTCATGGTCGCGTTCATGGTCGCGTTCATGGTCGCGTTCATGGTCGCGTTCATGGTCGCGTTCATGGTCGTGTTCATGGTCGTGTTCATGGTCATGTTCATGGTCATGTTCATGGTCATGTTCATGGTCATGTTCATGGTCATGTTCATGGTCATGTTCATGGTCATGTTCATGGTCATGTTCATGGTCATGTTCATGGTCATGTTCATGGTCATGTTCATGGTCATGTTCATGGTCGCGTTCATGGTCGCGTTCATGGTCGCGTTCATGGTCGCGTTCATGGTCGCGTTCATGGTCGCGTTCATGGTCGCGTTCATGGTCGTGTTCATGGTCGTGTTCATGGTCGTGTTCATGGTCGTGTTCATGGTCATGTTCATGGTCATGTTCATGGTCATGTTCATGGTCATGTTCATGCTCATGTTCATGGTCGTGTTCATGGTCATGTTCATGGTCGTGTTCATGGTCGTGTTCATGGTCGTGTTCATGGTCGTGTTCATGGTCGTGTTCATGGTCATGGTTATGGTCTGTTCATGTTCACGGTCGTGGTCATGGTCATGATCATGGTCATGTTCATGGTCGTGGTCGTGGTCGTGGTCGTGGTTGTGTTTGTGGTCTTGGTCGTAGTTATGGCCAGGGTCGTGTTCATGTTCACTGTAATGGTCAGGGTCATGGTCATGGTCATGGTTGTGGTCGTGCTCGTGGTCGTGGTCGTGGTCGTGGTCGTGGTCATGTTCATGGTCATGTTCATGGTCATGTTCATGGTCATGTTCATGGTCATGTTCATGGTCATGGTCATGTTCATGGTCATGTTCATGGTCATGTTCATGGTCATGTTCATGGTCATGTTCGTGGTCATGTTCGTGGTCATGTTCGTGGTCGTGTTCGTGGTCGTGTTCGTGGTCGTGTTCATGGTCGTGTTCATGGTCGTGTTCATGGTCGTGTTCATGGTCGTGTTCATGGTCGTGTTCATGGTCGTGTTCATGGTCGTGTTCATGGTCGTGTTCATGGTCGTGTTCATGGTCGTGTTCATGGTCGTGTTCATGGTCGTGTTCATGGTCGTGTTCATGGTCGTGTTCATGGTCGTGTTCATGGTCGTGTTCATGGTCGTGTTCATGGTCGTGTTCATGGTCGTGTTCATGGTCGTGTTAATTTTCGTGTTCATGGTCGTGTTCATGGTCGTGTTCATGGTCGTGTTCATGGTCGTGTTCATGATCGTGTTCATGGTCGTGTTCATGGTCGTGTTCATGGTCGTGTTCATGGTCGTGTTCATGGTCGTGTTCATGGTCGTGTTCATGGTCGTGTTCATGGTCGTGTTCATGGTCGTGTTCATGGTCGTGTTCATGGTCGTGTTCATGGTCGTGTTCATGGTCGTGTTCATTATCGTGTTCATGGTCATGGTTATGGTCTGTTCATGTTCACGGTCGTGGTCATGGTCAGGGTCATGGTCATGGTCATGGTTGTGGTCGTGCTCGTGGTCGTGGTCGTGGTCGTGGTCGTGGTCATGGTCATGTTCATGGTCGTGTTCATGGTCGTGTTCATGGTCGTGTTCATGGTCGTGTTCATGGTCGTGTTCATGGTCGTGTTCATGGTCGTGTTCATGGTCGTGTTCATGGTCGTGTTCATGGTCGTGTTCATGATCGTGTTCATGGTCGTGTTCATGGTCGTGTTCATGGTCGTGTTCATGGTCGTGTTCATGGTCGTGTTCATGGTCGTGTTCATGGTCGTGTTCATGGTCGTGTTCATGGTCGTGTTCATGGTCGTGTTCATGGTCGTGTTCATGGTCGTGTTCATGGTCGTGTTCATGGTCGTGTTCATGGTCGTGTTCATGGTCGTGTTCATGGTCGTGTTCATGGTCGTGTTCATGGTCGTGTTCATGGTCGTGTTCATGGTCGTGTTCATGGTCGTGTTCATGGTCGTGTTCATGGTCATGGTTATGGTCTGTTCATGTTCACGGTCGTGGTCATGGTCATGATCATGGTCATGTTCATGGTCGTGGTCGTGGTCGTGGTCGTGGTTGTGTTTGTGGTCTTGGTCGTAGTTATGGCCAGGGTCGTGTTCATGTTCACTGTAATGGTCAGGGTCATGGTCATGGTCATGGTTGTGGTCGTGCTCGTGGTCGTGGTCGTGGTCGTGGTCGTGGTCATGTTCATGGTCATGTTCATGGTCATGTTCATGGTCATGTTCATGGTCATGTTCATGGTCATGTTCATGGTCATGTTCATGGTCATGGTCATGTTCATGGTCATGTTCATGGTCATGTTCATGGTCATGTTCATGGTCATGTTCATGGTCATGTTCATGGTCATGTTCATGGTCATGTTCATGGTCATGTTCATGGTCATGTTCATGGTCATGTTCATGGTCATGTTCATGGTCATGTTCATGGTCATGTTCATGGTCATGTTCATGGTCATGTTCATGGTCATGTTCATGGTCATGTTCATGGTCATGTTCATGGTCATGTTCATGGTCATGTTCATGGTCATGTTCATGGTCATGTTCATGGTCATGTTCATGGTCATGTTCATGGTCATGTTCATGGTCATGTTCATGGTCATGTTCATGGTCGCGTTCATGGTCGCGTTCATGGTCGCGTTCATGGTCGCGTTCATGGTCGCGTTCATGGTCGCGTTCATGGTCGCGTTCATGGTCGTGTTCATGGTCGTGTTCATGGTCATGTTCATGGTCATGTTCATGGTCATGTTCATGGTCATGTTCATGGTCATGTTCATGGTCATGTTCATGGTCATGTTCATGGTCATGTTCATGGTCATGTTCATGGTCATGTTCATGGTCATGTTCATGGTCATGTTCATGGTCGCGTTCATGGTCGCGTTCATGGTCGCGTTCATGGTCGCGTTCATGGTCGCGTTCATGGTCGCGTTCATGGTCGCGTTCATGGTCGTGTTCATGGTCGTGTTCATGGTCGTGTTCATGGTCGTGTTCATGGTCATGTTCATGGTCATGTTCATGGTCATGTTCATGGTCATGTTCATGCTCATGTTCATGGTCGTGTTCATGGTCATGTTCATGGTCGTGTTCATGGTCGTGTTCATGGTCGTGTTCATGGTCGTGTTCATGGTCGTGTTCATGGTCATGGTTATGGTCTGTTCATGTTCACGGTCGTGGTCATGGTCATGATCATGGTCATGTTCATGGTCGTGGTCGTGGTCGTGGTCGTGGTTGTGTTTGTGGTCTTGGTCGTAGTTATGGCCAGGGTCGTGTTCATGTTCACTGTAATGGTCAGGGTCATGGTCATGGTCATGGTTGTGGTCGTGCTCGTGGTCGTGGTCGTGGTCGTGGTCGTGGTCATGTTCATGGTCATGTTCATGGTCATGTTCATGGTCATGTTCATGGTCATGTTCATGGTCATGGTCATGTTCATGGTCATGTTCATGGTCATGTTCATGGTCATGTTCATGGTCATGTTCGTGGTCATGTTCGTGGTCATGTTCGTGGTCGTGTTCGTGGTCGTGTTCGTGGTCGTGTTCATGGTCGTGTTCATGGTCGTGTTCATGGTCGTGTTCATGGTCGTGTTCATGGTCGTGTTCATGGTCGTGTTCATGGTCGTGTTCATGGTCGTGTTCATGGTCGTGTTCATGGTCGTGTTCATGGTCGTGTTCATGGTCGTGTTCATGGTCGTGTTCATGGTCGTGTTCATGGTCGTGTTCATGGTCGTGTTCATGGTCGTGTTCATGGTCGTGTTCATGGTCGTGTTCATGGTCGTGTTAATTTTCGTGTTCATGGTCGTGTTCATGGTCGTGTTCATGGTCGTGTTCATGGTCGTGTTCATGATCGTGTTCATGGTCGTGTTCATGGTCGTGTTCATGGTCGTGTTCATGGTCGTGTTCATGGTCGTGTTCATGGTCGTGTTCATGGTCGTGTTCATGGTCGTGTTCATGGTCGTGTTCATGGTCGTGTTCATGGTCGTGTTCATGGTCGTGTTCATGGTCGTGTTCATGGTCGTGTTCATTATCGTGTTCATGGTCATGGTTATGGTCTGTTCATGTTCACGGTCGTGGTCATGGTCAGGGTCATGGTCATGGTCATGGTTGTGGTCGTGCTCGTGGTCGTGGTCGTGGTCGTGGTCGTGGTCATGGTCATGTTCATGGTCGTGTTCATGGTCGTGTTCATGGTCGTGTTCATGGTCGTGTTCATGGTCGTGTTCATGGTCGTGTTCATGGTCGTGTTCATGGTCGTGTTCATGGTCGTGTTCATGGTCGTGTTCATGATCGTGTTCATGGTCGTGTTCATGGTCGTGTTCATGGTCGTGTTCATGGTCGTGTTCATGGTCGTGTTCATGGTCGTGTTCATGGTCGTGTTCATGGTCGTGTTCATGGTCGTGTTCATGGTCGTGTTCATGGTCGTGTTCATGGTCGTGTTCATGGTCGTGTTCATGGTCGTGTTCATGGTCGTGTTCATGGTCGTGTTCATGGTCGTGTTCATGGTCGTGTTCATGGTCGTGTTCATGGTCGTGTTCATGGTCGTGTTCATGGTCGTGTTCATGGTCTTGTTCATGGTCGTGTTCATGGTCGTGTTCATGGTCGTGTTCATTATCGTGTTCATGGTCATGGTTATGGTCTGTTCATGTTCACGGTCGTGGTCATGGTCAGGGTCATGGTCATGGTCATGGTCATGGTTGTGGTCGTGCTCGTGGTCGTGGTCGTGGTCGTGGTCGTGGTCATGGTCATGGTCATGGTCATGGTTATGGTTGTGGTCGTGCTCGTGGTCGTGGTCGTGGTCATGGTCATGGTTATGGTCAGAGACATGGTCATAGTCATGGTCATTGTCATTGTCGTGTTCGTGGGCGTGGTCAAGGTCGTGTTCATGGTCGTGTTCGTGGTCGTGTTCATGGTCGTGTTCATGATCGTGTTCATGGTCGTGTTCATGGTCGTGTTCATGGTCGTGTTCATGGTCGTGTTCATGGTCGTGTTCATGGTCGTGTTCATGGTCGTGTTCATGGTCGTGTTCATGGTCGTGTTCATGGTCGTGTTCATGGTCGTGTTCATGGTCGTGTTCATGGTCGTGTTCATGGTCGTGTTCATGGTCGTGTTCATGGTCGTGTTCATGGTCGTGTTCATGGTCGTGTTCATGGTCGTGTTCATGGTCGTGTTCGTGGTCGTGTTCGTGGTCGTGTTCATGGTCGTGTTCATGGTCGTGTTCATGGTCGTGTTCATGGTCGTGTTCATGGTCGTGTTCATGGTCATGGTTATGGTCTGTTCATGTTCACGGTCGTGGTCATGGTCAGGGTCATGGTCATGGTCATGGTTGTGGTCGTGCTCGTGGTCGTGGTCGTGGTCGTGGTCGTGGTCATGGTCATGGTCATGGTCATGGTTATGGTTGTGGTCGTGCTCGTGGTCGTGGTCGTGGTCATGGTCATGGTTATGGTCAGAGACATGGTCATAGTCATGGTCATTGTCACTGTCGTGTTCGTGGGCGTGGTAAAGGTCGTGTTCATGGTCGTGTTCATGGTCGTGTTCATGGTCCTGTTCATGGTTGTGTTCATGGTCGTGTTCATGGTCGTGTTCATGGTCGTGTTCATGGTCGTGTTCATGGTCGTGTTCATGGTCGTGTTCATGGTCGTGTTCATGGTCGTGTTCATGGTCGTGTTCATGGTCGTGTTCATGGTCGTGTTCATGGTCGTGTTCATGGTCCTGTTCATGGTCATGATCATGGTCATGTTCATGGTCATGTTCATGGTCATGTTCATGGTCATGATCATGGTCATGTTCATGGTCATGTTCATGGTCATGTTCATGGTCGTGTTCATGGTCGTGTTCATGGTCGTGTTCATGGTCGTGTTCATGGTCTTGTTCATGGTCGTGTTCATGGTCGTGTTCATGGTCGTGTTCATGGTCGTGTTCATGGTCGTGTTCATGGTCGTGTTCATGGTCGTGTTCATGGTCGTGTTCATGGTCGTGTTCATGGTCGTGTTCATGGTCGTGTTCATGATCGTGTTCATGGTCGTGTTCATGGTCGTGTTCATGGTCGTGTTCATGGTCGTGTTCATGGCCGTGTTCATGGTCGTGTTCATGGTCGTGTTCATGGTCGTGTTCATGGTCGTGTTCATGGTCGTGTTCATGGTCGTGTTCATGGTCGTGTTCATGGTCGTGTTCATGGTCGTGTTCATGGTCGTGTTCATGGTCGTGTTCATGGTCGTGTTCATGGTCGTGTTCATGGTCGTGTTCATGGTCGTGTTCATGGTCGTGTTCATGGTCGTGTTCATGGTCGTGTTCATGGTCGTGTTCATGGTCGTGTTCATGGTCGTGTTCATGGTCGTGTTCATGGTCGTGTTCATGGTCCTGTTCATGGTCGTGTTCATGGTCCTGTTCATGGTCGTGTTCACGGTCGTGTTCACGGTCGTGTTCATGGTCGTGTTCATGGTCGTGTTCATGGTCGTGTTCATGGTCGTGTTCATGGTCGTGTTCATGGTCGTGTTCATGGTCGTGTTCATGGTCGTGTTCATGGTCGTGTTCATGGTCGTGTTCATGGTCGTGTTCATGGTCGTGTTCATGGTCGTGTTCATGGTCGTGTTCATGGTCGTGTTCATGGTCGTGTTCATGGTCGTGTTCAATTGTCGTGTTCATGCTCGTGTTCATGGTCGTGTTCATGGTCGTGTTCATGGTCGTGTTCATGGTCGTGTTCATGGTCGTGTTCATGGTCATGGTTATGGTCTGTTCATGTTCACGGTCGTGGTCATGGTCAGGGTCATGGTCATGGTCATGGTTGTGGGCTTGCTCGTGGTCGTGGTCGTGGTCGTGGTCGTGGTCATGGTCATGGTCATGGTTATGGTTGTGGTCGTGCTCGTGGTCGTGGTCGTGGTCATGGTCATGGTTATGGTCAGAGACATGGTCATAGTCATGGTCATTGTCACTGTCGTGTTCGTGGGCGTGGTAAAGGTCGTGTTCATGGTCGTGTTCATGGTCCTGTTCATGGTTGTGTTCATGGTCGTGTTCATGGTCGTGTTCATGGTCGTGTTCATGGTCGTGTTCATGGTCGTGTTCATGGTCGTGTTCATGGTCGTGTTCATGGTCGTGTTCATGGTCGTGTTCATGGTCGTGTTCGTGGTCGTGTTCATGGTCGTGTTCATGGTCGTGTTCATGGTCGTGTTCATGGTCGTGTTCATGGTCGTGTTCATGGTCGTGTTCATTATCGTGTTCATGGTCATGGTTATGGTCTGTTCATGTTCACGGTCGTGGTCATGGTCAGGGTCATGGTCATGGTCATGGTTGTGGTCGTGCTCGTGGTCGTGGTCGTGGTCGTGGTCGTGGTCATGGTCATGGTCATGGTCATGGTTATGGTTGTGGTCGTGCTCGTGGTCGTGGTCGTGGTCATGGTCATGGTTATGGTCAGAGACATGGTCATAGTCATGGTCATTGTCATTGTCGTGTTCGTGGGCGTGGTCAAGGTCGTGTTCATGGTCGCGCTCGTGGTCGTGTTCATGGTCGTGTTCATGGTCGTGTTCATGGTCGTGTTCATGGTCGTGTTCATTATCGTGTTCATGGTCATGGTTATGGTCTGTTCATGTTCACGGTCGTGGTCATGGTCAGGGTCATGGTCATGGTCATGGTTGTGGTCGTGCTCGTGCTCGTGGTCGTGGTCGTGGTCGTGGTCGTGGTCATGGTCATTGTCATTGTCGTGTTCGTGGGCGTGGTCAAGGTCGTGTTCATGGTCGTGTTCGTGGTCGTGTTCATGGTCGTGTTCATGGTCGTGTTCATGGTCATGTTCATGGTCGTGTTCATGGTCGTGTTCATGGTCGTGTTCATGGTCTTGTTCATGGTCGTGTTCATGGTCGTGTTCATGGTCGTGTTCATGGTCGTGTTCATGGTCGTGTTCATGGTCGTGTTCATGGTCGTGTTCATGGTCGTGTTCATGGTCGTGTTCATGGTCGTGTTCATGGTCGTGTTCATGGTCGTGTTCATGGTCGTGTTCATGGTCTTGTTCATGGTCGTGTTCATGGTCGTGTTCATGGTCGTGTTCATTATCGTGTTCATGGTCATGGTTATGGTCTGTTCATGTTCACGGTCGTGGTCATGGTCAGGGTCATGGTCATGGTCATGGTCATGGTTGTGGTCGTGCTCGTGGTCGTGGTCGTGGTCGTGGTCGTGGTCATGGTCATGGTCATGGTCATGGTTATGGTTGTGGTCGTGCTCGTGGTCGTGGTCGTGGTCATGGTCATGGTTATGGTCAGAGACATGGTCATAGTCATGGTCATTGTCATTGTCGTGTTCGTGGGCGTGGTCAAGGTCGTGTTCATGGTCGTGTTCGTGGTCGTGTTCATGGTCGTGTTCATGATCGTGTTCATGGTCGTGTTCATGGTCGTGTTCATGGTCGTGTTCATGGTCGTGTTCATGGTCGTGTTCATGGTCGTGTTCATGGTCGTGTTCATGGTCGTGTTCATGGTCGTGTTCATGGTCGTGTTCATGGTCGTGTTCATGGTCGTGTTCATGGTCGTGTTCATGGTCGTGTTCATGGTCGTGTTCATGGTCGTGTTCATGGTCGTGTTCATGGTCGTGTTCATGGTCGTGTTCATGGTCGTGTTCATGGTCGTGTTCATGGTCGTGTTCGTGGTCGTGTTCATGGTCGTGTTCATGGTCGTGTTCATGGTCGTGTTCATGGTCGTGTTCATGGTCGTGTTCATGGTCATGGTTATGGTCTGTTCATGTTCACGGTCGTGGTCATGGTCAGGGTCATGGTCATGGTCATGGTTGTGGTCGTGCTCGTGGTCGTGGTCGTGGTCGTGGTCGTGGTCATGGTCATGGTCATGGTCATGGTTATGGTTGTGGTCGTGCTCGTGGTCGTGGTCGTGGTCATGGTCATGGTTATGGTCAGAGACATGGTCATAGTCATGGTCATTGTCACTGTCGTGTTCGTGGGCGTGGTAAAGGTCGTGTTCATGGTCGTGTTCATGGTCGTGTTCATGGTCCTGTTCATGGTTGTGTTCATGGTCGTGTTCATGGTCGTGTTCATGGTCGTGTTCATGGTCGTGTTCATGGTCGTGTTCATGGTCGTGTTCATGGTCGTGTTCATGGTCGTGTTCATGGTCGTGTTCATGGTCGTGTTCATGGTCGTGTTCATGGTCGTGTTCATGGTCCTGTTCATGGTCATGATCATGGTCATGTTCATGGTCATGTTCATGGTCATGTTCATGGTCATGATCATGGTCATGTTCATGGTCATGTTCATGGTCATGTTCATGGTCGTGTTCATGGTCGTGTTCATGGTCGTGTTCATGGTCTTGTTCATGGTCGTGTTCATGGTCGTGTTCATGGTCGTGTTCATGGTCGTGTTCATGGTCGTGTTCATGGTCGTGTTCATGGTCGTGTTCATGGTCGTGTTCATGGTCGTGTTCATGGTCGTGTTCATGGTCGTGTTCATGGTCGTGTTCATGGTCGTGTTCATGATCGTGTTCATGGTCGTGTTCATGGTCGTGTTCATGGTCGTGTTCATGGTCGTGTTCATGGCCGTGTTCATGGTCGTGTTCATGGTCGTGTTCATGGTCGTGTTCATGGTCGTGTTCATGGTCGTGTTCATGGTCGTGTTCATGGTCGTGTTCATGGTCGTGTTCATGGTCGTGTTCATGGTCGTGTTCATGGTCGTGTTCATGGTCGTGTTCATGGTCGTGTTCATGGTCGTGTTCATGGTCGTGTTCATGGTCGTGTTCATGGTCGTGTTCATGGTCGTGTTCATGGTCGTGTTCATGGTCGTGTTCATGGTCGTGTTCATGGTCCTGTTCATGGTCGTGTTCATGGTCCTGTTCATGGTCGTGTTCACGGTCGTGTTCATGGTCGTGTTCATGGTCGTGTTCATGGTCGTGTTCATGGTCGTGTTCATGGTCGTGTTCATGGTCGTGTTCATGGTCGTGTTCATGGTCGTGTTCATGGTCGTGTTCATGGTCGTGTTCATGGTCGTGTTCATGGTCGTGTTCATGGTCGTGTTCATGGTCGTGTTCATGGTCGTGTTCATGGTCGTGTTCATGGTCGTGTTCATGGTCGTGTTCATGGTCGTGTTCAATTGTCGTGTTCATGCTCGTGTTCATGGTCGTGTTCATGGTCGTGTTCATGGTCGTGTTCATGGTCGTGTTCATGGTCGTGTTCATGGTCATGGTTATGGTCTGTTCATGTTCACGGTCGTGGTCATGGTCAGGGTCATGGTCATGGTCATGGTTGTGGGCTTGCTCGTGGTCGTGGTCGTGGTCGTGGTCGTGGTCATGGTCATGGTCATGGTTATGGTTGTGGTCGTGCTCGTGGTCGTGGTCGTGGTCATGGTCATGGTTATGGTCAGAGACATGGTCATAGTCATGGTCATTGTCACTGTCGTGTTCGTGGGCGTGGTAAAGGTCGTGTTCATGGTCGTGTTCATGGTCCTGTTCATGGTTGTGTTCATGGTCGTGTTCGTGGTCGTGTTCATGGTCGTGTTCATGGTCGTGTTCATGGTCGTGTTCATGGTCGTGTTCATGGTCGTGTTCATGGTCGTGTTCATGGTCGTGTTCATGGTCGTGTTCATGGTCGTGTTCGTGGTCGTGTTCATGGTCGTGTTCATGGTCGTGTTCATGGTCGTGTTCATGGTCGTGTTCATGGTCGTGTTCATGGTCGTGTTCATTATCGTGTTCATGGTCATGGTTATGGTCTGTTCATGTTCACGGTCGTGGTCATGGTCAGGGTCATGGTCATGGTCATGGTTGTGGTCGTGCTCGTGGTCGTGGTCGTGGTCGTGGTCGTGGTCATGGTCATGGTCATGGTCATGGTTATGGTTGTGGTCGTGCTCGTGGTCGTGGTCGTGGTCATGGTCATGGTTATGGTCAGAGACATGGTCATAGTCATGGTCATTGTCATTGTCGTGTTCGTGGGCGTGGTCAAGGTCGTGTTCATGGTCGCGTTCGTGGTCGTGTTCATGGTCGTGTTCATGGTCGTGTTCATGGTCGTGTTCATGGTCGTGTTCATTATCGTGTTCATGGTCATGGTTATGGTCTGTTCATGTTCACGGTCGTGGTCATGGTCAGGGTCATGGTCATGGTCATGGTTGTGGTCGTGCTCGTGCTCGTGGTCGTGGTCGTGGTCGTGGTCGTGGTCATGGTCATTGTCATTGTCGTGTTCGTGGGCGTGGTCAAGGTCGTGTTCATGGTCGTGTTCGTGGTCGTGTTCATGGTCGTGTTCATGGTCGTGTTCATGGTCATGTTCATGGTCGTGTTCATGGTCGTGTTCATGGTCGTGTTCATGGTCTTGTTCATGGTCGTGTTCATGGTCGTGTTCATGGTCGTGTTCATGGTCGTGTTCATGGTCGTGTTCATGGTCGTGTTCATGGTAGTGTTCATGGTCGTGTTCATGGTCGTGTTCATGGTCGTGTTCATGGTCGTGTTCATGATCGTGTTCATGGTCGTGTTCATGGTCGTGTTCATGGTCGTGTTCATGGTCGTGTTCATGGCCGTGTTCATGGTCGTGTTCATGGTCGTGTTCATGGTCGTGTTCATGGTCGTGTTCATGGTCGTGTTCATGGTCGTGTTCATGGTCGTGTTCATGGTCGTGTTCATGGTCGTGTTCATGGTCGTGTTCATGGTCGTGTTCATGGTCGTGTTCATGGTCGTGTTCATGGTCGTGTTCATGGTCGTGTTCATGGTCGTGTTCATGGTCGTGTTCATGGTCGTGTTCATGGTCGTGTTCATGGTCGTGTTCATGGTCGTGTTCATGGTCGTGTTCATGGTCGTGTTCATGGTCCTGTTCATGGTCGTGTTCATGGTCCTGTTCATGGTCGTGTTCATGGTCGTGTTCATGGTCGTGTTCATGGTCGTGTTCATGGTCGTGTTCATGGTCGTGTTCATGGTCGTGTTCATGGTCGTGTTCATGGTCGTGTTCATGGTCGTGTTCATGGTCGTGTTCATGGTCGTGTTCATGGTCGTGTTCATGGTCGTGTTCATGGTCGTGTTCATGGTCGTGTTCATGGTCGTGTTCATGGTCGTGTTCATGGTCGTGTTCATGGTCGTGTTCATGGTCGTGTTCATGGTCGTGTTCAATTGTCGTGTTCATGCTCGTGTTCATGGTCGTGTTCATGGTCGTGTTCATGGTCGTGTTCATGGTCGTGTTCATGGTCGTGTTCATGGTCATGGTTATGGTCTGTTCATGTTCACGGTCGTGGTCATGGTCAGGGTCATGGTCATGGTCATGGTTGTGGGCTTGCTCGTGGTCGTGGTCGTGGTCGTGGTCGTGGTCATGGTCATGGTCATGGTTATGGTTGTGGTCGTGCTCGTGGTCGTGGTCGTGGTCATGGTCATGGTTATGGTCAGAGACATGGTCATAGTCATGGTCATTGTCACTGTCGTGTTCGTGGGCGTGGTAAAGGTCGTGTTCATGGTCGTGTTCATGGTCCTGTTCATGGTTGTGTTCATGGTCGTGTTCATGGTCGTGTTCATGGTCGTGTTCATGGTCGTGTTCATGGTCGTGTTCATGGTCGTGTTCATGGTCGTGTTCATGGTCGTGTTCATGGTCGTGTTCATGGTCGTGTTCATGGTCGTGTTCGTGGTCGTGTTCATGGTCGTGTTCATGGTCGTGTTCATGGTCGTGTTCATGGTCGTGTTCATGGTCGTGTTCATGGTCGTGTTCATTATCGTGTTCATGGTCATGGTTATGGTCTGTTCATGTTCACGGTCGTGGTCATGGTCAGGGTCATGGTCATGGTCATGGTTGTGGTCGTGCTCGTGGTCGTGGTCGTGGTCGTGGTCGTGGTCATGGTCATGGTCATGGTCATGGTTATGGTTGTGGTCGTGCTCGTGGTCGTGGTCGTGGTCATGGTCATGGTTATGGTCAGAGACATGGTCATAGTCATGGTCATTGTCATTGTCGTGTTCGTGGGCGTGGTCAAGGTCGTGTTCATGGTCGCGTTCGTGGTCGTGTTCATGGTCGTGTTCATGGTCGTGTTCATGGTCGTGTTCATGGTCGTGTTCATTATCGTGTTCATGGTCATGGTTATGGTCTGTTCATGTTCACGGTCGTGGTCATGGTCAGGGTCATGGTCATGGTCATGGTTGTGGTCGTGCTCGTGCTCGTGGTCGTGGTCGTGGTCGTGGTCGTGGTCATGGTCATTGTCATTGTCGTGTTCGTGGGCGTGGTCAAGGTCGTGTTCATGGTCGTGTTCGTGGTCGTGTTCATGGTCGTGTTCATGGTCGTGTTCATGGTCGTGTTCATGGTCGTGTTCATGGTCGTGTTCATGGTCGTGTTCATGGTCGTGTTCATGGTCGTGTTCATGGTCGTGTTCATGGTCGTGTTCATGGTCGTGTTCATGGTCGTGTTCATGGTCGTGTTCATGGTCGTGTTCATGGTCGTGTTCATGGTCGTGTTCATGGTCGTGTTCATGGTCGTGTTCATGGTCGTGTTCATGGTCGTGTTCATGGTCGTGTTCATGGTCGTGTTCATGGTCGTGTTCATGGTCCTGTTCATGGTCGTGTTCATGGTCCTGTTCATGGTCCTGTTCATGGTCGTGTTCATGGTCGTGTTCATGGTCGTGTTCATGGTCGTGTTCATGGTCGTGTTCATGGTCGTGTTCATGGTCGTGTTCATGGTCGTGTTCATGGTCGTGTTCATGGTCGTGTTCATGGTCGTGTTCATGGTCGTGTTCATGGTCGGGTTCATGGTCGTGTTCATGGTCGTGTTCGTGGTCGTGTTCATGGTCGTGTTCATGGTCGTGTTCATGGTCGTGTTCATGGTCGTGTTCATGGTCCTGTTCATGGTCGTGTTCATGGTCGTGTTCATGGTCGTGTTCATGGTCGTGTTCATGGTCGTGTTCATGGTCGTGTTCATGGTCGTGATCATGGTCGTGTTCATGGTCGTGTTCATGGTCGTGTTCATGGTCGTGTTCATGGTCGTGTTCATGGTCGTGTTCATGGTCGTGTTCATGGTCGTGTTCAAGATCGTGTTCATGGTCGTGTTCATGGTCGTGTTCATGGTCGTGTTCATGGTCGTGTTCATGGTCGTGTTCATGGTCGTGTTCATGGTCGTGTTCATGGTCGTGTTCATGGTCGTGTTCATGGTCGTGTTCATGGTCGTGTTCATGGTCGTGTTCATGGTCGTGTTCATGGTCGTGTTCATGGTCGTGTTCATGGTCGTGTTCATGGTCGTGTTCATGGTCGTGTTCATGGTCATGGTTATGGTCTGTTCATGTTCACGGTCGTGGTCATGGTCAGGGTCATGGTCATGGTCATGGTTGTGGTCGTGCTCGTGGTCGTGGTCGTGGTCGTGGTCGTGGTCATGGTCATGGTCATGGTCATGGTTATGGTTGTGGTCGTGCTCGTGGTCGTGGTCGTGGTCATGGTCATGGTTCTGGTCAGAGACATGGTCATAGTCATGGTCATTGTCACTGTCGTGTTCGTGGGCGTGGTAAAGGTCGTGTTCATGGTCGTGTTCATGGTCGTGTTCATGGTCGTGTTCATGGTCGTGTTCATGGTCCTGTTCATGGTCGTGTTCATGGTCGTGTTCATGGTCGTGTTCATGGTCGTGTTCATGGTCGTGTTCATGGTCGTGTTCATGGTCGTGTTCATGGTCGTGTTCATGGTCGTGTTCATGGTCGTGTTCATGGTCGTGTTCATGGTCGTGTTCATGGTCTTGTTCATGGTCGTGTTCATGGTCGTGTTCATGGTCGTGTTCATGGTCGTGTTCATGGTCGTGTTCATGGTCGTGTTCATGGTCGTGTTCATGGTCGTGTTCATGGTCGTGTTCATGGTCGTGTTCATGGTCGTGTTCATGGTCGTGTTCATGGTCGTGTTCATGGTCGTGTTCATGGTCGTGTTCATGGTCGTGTTCATGGTCGTGTTCATGGTCGTGTTCATGGTCGTGTTCATGGTCGTGTTCATGGTCGTGTTCATGGTCGTGTTCATGGTCGTGTTCATGGTCGTGTTCATGGTCGTGTTCATGGTCGTGTTCATGGTCGTGTTCATGGTCGTGTTCATGGTCGTGTTCATGGTCGTGTTCATGGTCGTGTTCATGGTCGTGTTCATGGTCGTGATCATGGTCGTGTTCATGGTCGTGTTCAATGTCGTGTTCATGGTCGTGTTCATGGTCGTGTTCATGGTCGTGTTCATGGTCGTGTTCATGGTCGTGTTCATGGTCGTGTTCATGGTCGTGTTCATGGTCGTGTTCATGGTCGTGTTCATGGTCGTGTTCATGGTCGTGTTCATGGTCGTGTTCATGGTCGTGTTCATGGTCGTGTTCATGGTCGTGTTCATGGTCGTGTTCATGGTCCTGTTCATGGTCGTGTTCATGGTCGTGTTCATGGTCGTGATCATGGTCGTGTTCATGGTCGTGTTCATGGTCGTGTTCATGGTCGTGTTCATGGTCGTGTTCATGGTCGTGTTCATGGTCGTGTTCATGGTCGTGTTCATGGTCGTGTTCATGGTCGTGTTCATGGTCGTGTTCATGGTCGTGTTCATGGTCGTGTTCATGGTCGTGTTCATGGTCGTGTTCATGGTCGTGTTCATGGTCGTGTTCATGGTCGTGTTCATGGTCGTGTTCATGGTCCTGTTCATGGTCGTGTTCATGGTCGTGTTCATGGTCGTGTTCATGGTCGTGTTCATGGTCGTGTTCATGGTCGTGTTCATGGTCGTGTTCATGGTCGTGTTCATGGTCGTGTTCATGGTCGTGTTTATGGTCGTGTTCATGGTCGTGTTCATGGTCGTGTTCATGGTCGTGTTCATGGTCGTGTTCATGATCGTGTTCATGGTCGTGTTCATGGTCGTGTTCATTAACGTGTTCATGGTCATGGTTATGGTCTGTTCATGTTCACGGTCGTGGTCATGGTCAGGGTCATGGTTGTGGTCGTGCTCGTGGTCGTGTTCGTGGTCGTGTTCGTGGTCGTGTTCATGGTCGTGTTCATGGTCGTGTTCATGGTCGTGTTCATGATCGTGTTCATGGTCGTGTTCATGGTCGTGTTCATGGTCGTGTTCATGGTCGTGTTCATGGTCGTGTTCATGGTCATGTTCATGGTCGTGTTCATGGTCGTGTTCATTATCGTGTTCATGGTCATGGTTATGGTCTGTTCATGTTCACGGTCGTTGTCATGGTCAGGGTCATGGTCATGGTCATGGTTGTGGTCGTGCTCGTGGTCGTGGTCGTGGTCGTGGTCGTGGTCATGGTCATGGTCATGGTCATGGTTATGGTTGTGGTCGTGCTCGTGGTCGTGGTCGTGGTCATGGTCATGGTTATGGTCAGAGACATGGTCATAGTCATGGTCATTGTCATTGTCGTGTTCGTGGGCGTGGTCAAGGTCGTGTTCATGGTCGTGTTCGTGGTCGTGTTCATGGTCGTGTTCATGGTCGTGTTCATGGTCGTGTTCATGGTCGTGTTCATGGTCGTGTTCATGGTCGTGTTCATGGTCATGGTTATGGTCTGCTCATGTTCACGGTCGTGGTCATGGTCAGGGTCATGGTCATGGTCATGGTTGTGGTCGTGCTCGTGGTCGTGGTCGTGGTCGTGGTCGTGGTCATGGTCATGGTCATGGTCATGGTTATGGTTGTGGTCGTGCTCGTGGTCGTGGTCGTGGTCATGGTCATGGTTATGGTCAGAGACATGGTCATAGTCATGGTCATTGTCACTGTCGTGTTCGTGGGCGTGGTAAAGGTCGTGTTCATGGTCGTGTTCATGGACGTGTTCATGGTCGTGTTCATGGTCGTGTTCATGGTCGTGTTCATGGTCCTGTTCATGGTCGTGTTCATGGTCGTGTTCATGGTCGTGTTCATGGTCGTGTTCATGGTCGAGTTCATGGTCGTGTTCATGGTCGTGTTCATGGTCGTGTTCATGGTCGTGTTCATGGTCGTGTTCATGGTCGTGTTCATGTTCGTGTTCATGGTCGTGTTCATGGTCGTGTTCATGGTCGTGTTCATGGTCGTGTTCATGGTCATGTTCATGGTCATGATCATGGTCATGTTCATGGTCATGTTCATGGTCGTGTTCATGGTCATGTTCATGGTCATGATCATGGTCATGTTCATGGTCATGTTCATGGTCATGTTCATGGTCATGTTCATGGTCATGTTCATGGTCATGTTCATGGTCATGTTCATGGTCATGTTCATGGTCGTGTTCATGGTCGTGTTCATGGTCGTGTTCATGGTCGTGTTCATGGTCGTGTTCATGGTCGTGTTGATGGTCGTGTTCATGGTCGTGTTCATGGTCGTGTTCATGGTCGTGTTCATGGTCGTGTTCATGGTCGTGTTCATGGTCGTGTTCATGGTCGTGTTCATGGTCGTGTTCATGGTCGTGTTCATGGTCGTGTTCATGGTCGTGTTCATGGTCGTGTTCATGGTCATGGTTATGGTCTGTTCATGTTCACGGTCGTGGTCATGGTCAGGGTCATGGTCATGGTCATGGTTGTGGTCGTGCTCGTGGTCGTGGTCGTGGTCGTGGTCGTGGTCATGGTCATGGTCATGGTCATGGTTATGGTTGTGGTCGTGCTCGTGGTCGTGGTCGTGGTCATGGTCATGGTTATGGTCAGAGACATGGTCATAGTCATGGTCATTGTCACTGTCGTGTTCATGGTCGTGTTCATGGTCGTGTTCATGGTCGTGTTCATGGTCGTGTTCATGGTCCTGTTCATGGTCGTGTTCATGGTCGTGTTCATGGTCGTGTTCATGGTCGTGTTCATGGTCGTGTTCATGGTCGTGTTCATGGTCGTGTTCATGGTCGTGTTCATGGTCGTGTTCATGGTCGTGTTCATGGTCGTGTTCATGGTCGTGTTCATGGTCGTGTTCATGGTCGTGTTCATGGTCGTGTTCATGGTCGTGTTCATGGTCGTGTTCATGGTCGTGTTCATGGTCGTGTTCATGGTCGTGTTCATGGTCGTGTTCATGGTCGTGTTCATGGTCGTGTTCATGGTCATGGTCATTGTCACTGTCGTGTTCGTGGGCGTGGTAAAGGTCGTGTTCATGGTCGTGTTCATGGTCGTGTTCATGGTCCTGTTCATGGTTGTGTTCATGGTCGTGTTCATGGTCGTGTTCATGGTCGTGTTCATGGTCGTGTTCATGGTCGTGTTCATGGTCGTGTTCAGGGTCGTGTTCATGGTCGTGTTCATGGTCGTGTTCATGGTCGTGTTCATGGTCGTGTTCATGGTCGTGTTCATGGTCGTGTTCATGGTCGTGTTCATGGTCGTGTTCATGGTCGTGTTCATGGTCGTGTTCATGGTCGTGTTCATGGTCGTGTTCATGGTCTTGTTCATGGTCGTGTTCATGGTCGTGTTCATGGTCGTGTTCATGGTCGTGTTCATGGTCGTGTTCATGGTCGTGTTCATGGTCGTGTTCATGGTCGTGTTCATGGTCGTGTTCATGGTCGTGTTCATGGTCGTGTTCATGGTCGTGTTCATGGTCGTGTTCATGGTCGTGTTCATGGTCGTGTTCATGGTCGTGTTCATGGTCGTGTTCATGGTCGTGTTCATGGTCGTGTTCATGGTCGTGTTCATGGTCGTGTTCATGGTCGTGTTCATGGTCGTGTTCATGGTCGTGTTCATGGTCGTGTTCATGGTCGTGTTCATGGTCGTGTTCATGGTCGTGTTCATGGTCGTGTTCATGGTCGTGTTCATGGTCGTGTTCATGGTCGTGTTCATGGTCGTGTTCATGGTCCTGTTCATGGTCCTGTTCATGGTCGTGTTCATGGTCCTGTTCATGGTCGTGTTCATGGTCGTGTTCATGGTCGTGTTCATGGTCGTGTTCATGGTCGTGTTCATGGTCGTGTTCATGGTCGTGTTCATGGTCGTGTTCATGGTCGTGTTCATGGTCGTGTTCATGGTCGTGTTCATGGTCGTGTTCATGGTCGTGTTCATGGTCCTGTTCATGGTCCTGTTCATGGTCGTGTTCATGGTCGTGTTCATGGTCGTGTTCATGGTCGTGTTCATGGTCGTGTTCATGGTCGTGTTCATGGTCGTGTTCATGGTCGTGTTCATGGTCGTGTTCATGGTCGTGTTCATGGTCGTGTTCATGGTCGTGTTCATGGTCGTGTTCATGGTCGGGTTCATGGTCGTGTTCATGGTCGTGTTCATGGTCGTGTTCATGGTCGTGTTCATGGTCGTGTTCATGGTCGTGTTCATGGTCGTGTTCATGGTCGTGTTCATGGTCGTGTTCATGGTCGTGTTCATGGTCGTGTTCATGGTCGTGTTCATGGTCGTGTTCATGGTCGTGTTCATGGTCGTGTTCATGGTCGTGTTCATGGTCGTGTTCATGGTCCTGTTCATGGTCCTGTTCATGGTCGTGTTCATGGTCGTGTTCATGGTCGTGTTCATGGTCGTGTTCATGGTCGTGTTCATGGTCGTGTTCATGGTCGTGTTCATGGTCGTGTTCATGGTCGTGTTCATGGTCGTGTTCATGGTCGTGTTCATGGTCGTGTTCATGGTCGTGATCATGGTCGTGTTCATGGTCGTGTTCATGGTCGTGTTCATGGTCGTGTTCATGGTCGTGTTCATGGTCGTGTTCATGGTCGTGTTCATGGTCGTGTTCAAGGTCGTGTTCATGGTCGTGTTCATGGTCGTGTTCATGGTCGTGTTCATGGTCGTGTTCATAGTCGTGTTCATGGTCGTGTTCATGGTCGTGTTCATGGTCGTGTTCATGGTCGTGTTCATGGTCGTGTTCATGGTCGTGTTCATGGTCGTGTTCATGGTCGTGTTCATGGTCGTGTTCATGGTCGTGTTCATGGTCGTGTTCATGGTCGTGTTCATGGTCGTGTTCATGGTCGTGTTCATGGTCGTGTTCATGGTCATGGTTATGGTCTGTTCATGTTCACGGTCGTGGTCATGGTCAGGGTCATGGTCATGGTCATGGTTGTGGTCGTGCTCGTGGTCGTGGTCGTGGTCGTGGTCGTGGTCATGGTCATGGTCATGGTCATGGTTATGGTTGTGGTCGTGCTCGTGGTCGTGGTCGTGGTCATGGTCATGGTTATAGTCAGAGACATGGTCATAGTCATGGTCATTGTCACTGTCGTGTTCGTGGGCGTGGTAAAGGTCGTGTTCATGGTCGTGTTCATGGTCGTGTTCATGGTCGTGTTCATGGTCGTGTTCATGGTCCTGTTCACGGTCGTGTTCATGGTCGTGTTCATGGTCGTGTTCATGGTCGTGTTCATGGTCGTGTTCATGGTCGTGTTCATGGTCGTGTTCATGGTCGTGTTCATGGTCGTGTTCATGGTCGTGTTCATGGTCGTCTTCATGGTCGTGTTCATGGTCGTGTTCATGGTCGTGTTCATGGTCGTGTTCATGGTCTTGTTCATGGTCGTGTTCATGGTCGTGTTCATGGTCGTGTTCATGGTCGTGTTCATGGTCGTGTTCATGGTCGTGTTCATGGTCGTGTTCATGGTCGTGTTCATGGTCGTGTTCATGGTCGTGTTCATGGTCGTGTTCATGGTCGTGTTCATGGTCGTGTTCATGGTCGTGTTCATGGTCGTGTTCATGGTCGTGTTCATGGTCGTGTTCATGGTCGTGTTCATGGTCGTGTTCATGGTCGTGTTCATGGTCGTGTTCATGGTCGTGTTCATGGTCGTGTTCATGGTCGTGTTCATGGTCGTGTTCATGGTCGTGTTCATGGTCGTGTTCATGGTCGTGTTCATGGTCGTGTTCATGGTCGTGTTCATGGTCCTGTTCATGGTCCTGTTCATGGTCCTGTTCATGGTCCTGTTCATGGTCGTGTTCATGGTCGTGTTCATGGTCGTGTTCATGGTCGTGTTCATGGTCGTGTTCATGGTCGTGTTCATGGTCGTGTTCATGGTCGTGTTCATGGTCGTGTTCATGGTCGTGTTCATGGTCGTGTTCATGGTCGTGTTCATGGTCGTGTTCATGGTCGTGTTCATGGTCGTGTTCATGGTCAGGGTCATGGTCATGGTCATGGTTGTGGTCGTGCTCGTGGTCGTGGTCGTGGTCGTGGTCGTGGTCATGGTCATGGTCATGGTCATGGTTATGGTTGTGGTCGTGCTCGTGGTCGTGGTCGTGGTCATGGTCATGGTTATGGTCAGAGACATGGTCATAGTCATGGTCATT
Organism: Andrena flavipes; assembly: GCA_963971345.1. NCBI lineage: Eukaryota > Metazoa > Arthropoda > Insecta > Hymenoptera > Andrenidae > Andrena > Andrena flavipes. The sequence goes on from CAXARS010000001.1 coordinate 148,656, forward strand.
GTCACTGTCGTGTTCGTGGGCGTGGTAAAGGTCGTGTTCATGGTCGTGTTCATGGTCGTGTTCATGGTCGTGTTCATGGTCGTGTTCATGGTCCTGTTCATGGTCGTGTTCATGGTCGTGTTCATGGTCGTGTTCATGGTCGTGTTCATGGTCGTGTTCATGGTCGTGTTCATGGTCGTGTTCATGGTCGTGTTCATGGTCGTGTTCATGGTCGTGTTCATGGTCGTGTTCATGGTCGTGTTCATGGTCGTGTTCATGGTCGTGTTCATGGTCGTGTTCATGGTCGTGTTCATGGTCGTGTTCATGGTCGTGTTCATGGTCGTGTTCATGGTCGTGTTCATGGTCGTGTTCATGGTCCTGTTCATGGTCGTGTTCATGGTCGTGTTCATGGTCGTGTTCATGGTCGTGTTCATGGTCGTGTTCATGGTCGTGTTCATGGTCGTGTTCATGGTCGTGTTCATGGTCGTGTTCATGGTCGTGTTCATGGTCGTGTTCATGGTCGTGTTCATGGTCGTGTTCATGGTCGTGTTCATGGTCGTGTTCATGGTCGTGTTCATGGTCGTGTTCATGGTCGTGTTCATGGTCGTGTTCATGGTCGTGTTCATGGTCGTGTTCATGGTCCTGTTCATGGTCGTGTTCATGGTCGTGTTCATGGTCGTGTTCATGGTCGTGTTCATGGTCGTGTTCATGGTCGTGTTCATGGTCGTGTTCATGGTCGTGTTCATGGTCGTGTTCATGGTCGTGTTCATGGTCGTGTTCATGGTCGTGTTCATGGTCGTGTTCATGGTCGTGTTCATGGTCGTGTTCATGGTCGTGTTCATGGTCCTGTTCATGGTCGTGTTCATGGTCGTGTTCATGGTCGTGTTCATGGTCGTGTTCATGGTCGTGTTCATGGTCGTGTTCATGGTCGTGTTCATGGTCGTGTTCATGGTCGTGTTCATGGTCGTGTTTATGGTCGTGTTCATGGTCGTGTTCATGGTCGTGTTCATGGTCGTGTTCATGGTCGTGTTCATTAACGTGTTCATGGTCATGGTTATGGTCTGTTCATGTTCACGGTCGTGGTCATGGTCAGGGTCATGGTCATGGTCATGGTTGTGGTCGTGCTCGTGGTCGTGTTCGTGGTCGTGTTCGTGGTCGTGTTCATGGTCGTGTTCATGGTCGTGTTCATGGTCGTGTTCATGGTCGTGTTCATGGTCGTGTTCATGGTCATGTTCATGGTCGTGTTCATGGTCGTGTTCATTATCGTGTTCATGGTCATGGTTATGGTCTGTTCATGTTCACGGTCGTTGTCATGGTCAGGGTCATGGTCATGGTCATGGTTGTGGTCGTGCTCGTGGTCGTGGTCGTGGTCGTGGTCGTGGTCGTGGTCATGGTCATGGTCATGGTCATGGTTATGGTTGTGGTCGTGCTCGTGGTCGTGGTCGTGGTCACGGTCATGGTTATGGTCAGAGACATGGTCATAGTCATGGTCATTGTCATTGTCGTGTTCGTGGGCGTGGTCAAGGTCGTGTTCATGGTCGTGTTCGTGGTCGTGTTCATGGTCGTGCTCATGGTCGTGTTCATGGTCGTGTTCATGGTCGTGTTCATGGTCGTGTTCATGGTCGTGTTCATGGTCGTGTTCATGGTCGTGTTCATGGTCGTGTTCATGGTCGTGTTCATGGTCGTGTTCATGGTCGTGTTCATGGTCGTGTTCATGGTCGTGTTCATGGTCGTGTTCATGGTCGTGTTCATGGTCGTGTTTATGGTCGTGTTCATGGTCGTGTTCATGGTCGTGTTCATGGTCGTGTTCATGGTCGTGTTCATGATCGTGTTCATGGTCGTGTTCATGGTCGTGTTCATTAACGTGTTCATGGTCATGGTTATGGTCTGTTCATGTTCACGGTCGTGGTCATGGTCAGGGTCATGGTCATGGTCATGGTTGTGGTCGTGCTCGTGGTCGTGTTCGTGGTCGTGTTCGTGGTCGTGTTCATGGTCGTGTTCATGGTCGTGTTCATGGTCGTGTTCATGATCGTGTTCATGGTCGTGTTCATGGTCGTGTTCATGGTCGTTTTCATGGTCGTGTTCATGGTCGTGTTCATGGTCGTGTTCATGGTCGTGTTCATGGTCATGTTCATGGTCGTGTTCATGGTCGTGTTCATTATCGTGTTCATGGTCATGGTTATGGTCTGTTCATGTTCACGGTCGTTGTCATGGTCAGGGTCATGGTCATGGTCATGGTTGTGGTCGTGCTCGTGGTCGTGGTCGTGGTCGTGGTCGTGGTCATGGTCATGGTCATGGTCATGGTTATGGTTGTGGTCGTGCTCGTGGTCGTGGTCGTGGTCATGGTCATGGTTATGGTCAGAGACATGGTCATAGTCATGGTCATTGTCATTGTCGTGTTCGTGGGCGTGGTCAAGGTCGTGTTCATGGTCGTGTTCGTGGTCGTGTTCATGGTCGTGTTCATGGTCGTGCTCATGGTCGTGTTCATGGTCGTGTTCATGGTCGTGTTCATGGTCGTGTTCATGGTCGTGTTCATGGTCGTGTTCATGGTCGTGTTCATGGTCGTGTTCATGGTCGTGTTCATGGTCGTGTTCATGGTCGTGTTCATGGTCGTGTTCATGGTCGTGTTCATGGTCGTGTTCATGGTCGTGTTCATGGTCGTGTTCATGGTCCTGTTCATGGTCCTGTTCATGGTCGTGTTCATGGTCGTGTTCATGGTCGTGTTCATGGTCGTGTTCATGGTCGTGTTCATGGTCGTGTTCATGGTCGTGTTCATGGTCGTGATCATTGTCGTGTTCATGGTCGTGTTCATGGTCGTGTTCATGGTCGTGTTCATGGTCGTGTTCATGGTCGTGTTCATGGTCGTGTTCATGGTCGTGTTCAATGTCGTGTTCATGGTCGTGTTCATGGTCGTGTTCATGGTCGTGTTCATGGTCGTGTTCATGGTCGTGTTCATGGTCGTGTTCATGGTCGTGTTCATGGTCGTGTTCATGGTCGTGTTCATGGTCGTGTTCATGGTCGTGTTCATGGTCGTGTTCATGGTCGTGTTCATGGTCGTGTTCATGGTCGTGTTCATGGTCGTGTTCATGGTCCTGTTCATGGTCGTGTTCATGGTCGTGTTCATGGTCGTGTTCATGGTCGTGTTCATGGTCGTGTTCATGGTCGTGTTCATGGTCGTGTTCATGGTCGTGTTCATGGTCGTGTTCATGGTCGTGTTCATGGTAGTGTTTATGGTCGTGTTCATGGTCGTGTTCATGGTCGTGTTCATGGTCGTGTTCATGGTCGTGTTCATGATCGTGTTCATGGTCGTGTTCATGGTCGTGTTCATTAACGTGTTCATGGTCATGGTTATGGTCTGTTCATGTTCACGGTCGTGGTCATGGTCAGGGTCATGGTCATGGTCATGGTTGTGGTCGTGCTCGTGGTCGTGTTCGTGGTCGTGTTCGTGGTCGTGTTCATGGTCGTGTTCATGGTCGTGTTCATGGTCGTGTTCATGATCGTGTTCATGGTCGTGTTCATGGTCGTGTTCATGGTCGTGTTCATGGTCGTGTTCATGGTCGTGTTCATGGTCGTGTTCATGGTCGTGTTCATGGTCATGTTCATGGTCGTGTTCATGGTCGTGTTCATTATCGTGTTCATGGTCATGGTTATGGTCTGTTCATGTTCACGGTCGTTGTCATGGTCAGGGTCATGGTCATGGTCATGGTTGTGGTCGTGCTCGTGGTCGTGGTCGTGGTCGTGGTCGTGGTCGTGGTCATGGTCATGGTCATGGTCATGGTTATGGTTGTGGTCGTGCTCGTGGTCGTGGTCGTGGTCACGGTCATGGTTATGGTCAGAGACATGGTCATAGTCATGGTCATTGTCATTGTCGTGTTCGTGGGCGTGGTCAAGGTCGTGTTCATGGTCGTGTTCGTGGTCGTGTTCATGGTCGTGCTCATGGTCGTGTTCATGGTCGTGTTCATGGTCGTGTTCATGGTCGTGTTCATTATCGTGTTCATGGTCATGGTTATGGTCTGTTCATGTTCACGGTCGTTGTCATGGTCAGGGTCATGGTCATGGTCATGGTTGTGGTCGTGCTCGTGGTCGTGGTCGTGGTCGTGGTCGTGGTCATGGTCATGGTCATGGTCATGGTTATGGTTGTGGTCGTGCTCGTGGTCGTGGTCGTGGTCATGGTCATGGTTATGGTCAGAGACATGGTCATAGTCATGGTCATTGTCATTGTCGTGTTCGTGGGCGTGGTCAAGGTCGTGTTCATGGTCGTGTTCGTGGTCGTGTTCATGGTCGTGTTCATGGTCGTGTTCATGGTCGTGTTCATGGTCGTGTTCATGGTCGTGTTCATGGTCGTGTTCATGGTCGTGTTCATGGTCGTGTTCATGGTCGTGTTCATGGTCATGTTCATGGTCGTGTTCATGGTCGTGTTCATGGTCGTGTTCATGGTCGTGTTCATGGTCGTGTTCATGGTCTTGTTCATGGTCGTGTTCATGGTCGTGTTCATGGTCGTGTTCATGGTCGTGTTCATGGTCATGGTTATGGTCTGTTCATGTTCACGGTCGTGGTCATGGTCAGGGTCATGGTCATGGTCATGGTTGTGGTCGTGCTCGTGGTCGTGGTCGTGGTCATGGTCATGGTTATGGTCAGAGACATGGTCATAGTCATGGTCATTGTCACTGTCGTGTTCGTGGGCGTGGTAAAGGTCGTGTTCATGGACGTGTTCATGGTCGTGTTCATGGTCGTGTTCATGGTCGTGTTCATGGTCGTGTTCATGGTCGTGTTCATGGTCGTGTTCATGGTCGTGTTCATGGTCGTGTTCATGGTCGTGTTCATGGTCGTGTTCATGGTCGTGTTCATGGTCGTGTTCATGGTCGTGTTCATGGTCCTGTTCATGGTCGTGTTCATGGTCGTGTTCATGGTCGTGTTCATGGTCGTGTTCATGGTCGTGTTCATGGTCCTGTTCATGGTCCTGTTCATGGTCGTGTTCATGGTCGTGTTCATGGTCGTGTTCATGGTCCTGTTCATGGTCGTGTTCATGGTCGTGTTCATGGTCGTGTTCATGGTCGTGTCCATGGTCGTGTTGATGGTCGTGTTCATGGTCGTGTTCATGGTCATGGTTATGGTCTGTTCATGTTCACGGTCGTGGTCAGGGTCAGGGTCATGGTCATGGTCATGGTTGTGGTCGTGCTCGTGGTCGTGGTCGTGGTCGTGTTCATGGTCGTGTTCATGGTCGTGTTCATGGTCGTGTTCATGGTCGTGTTCATGGTCGTGTTCATGGTCGTGTTCATGGTCGTGTTCATGGTCGTGTTCATGGTCCTGTTCATGGTCCTGTTCATGGTCGTGTTCATGGTCGTGTTCATGGTCGTGTTCATGGTCGTGTTCATGGTCGTGTTCATGGTCGTGTTCATGGTCGTGTTCATGGTCGTGTTCATGGTCGTGTTCATGGTCGTGTTCATGGTCGTGTTCATGGTCGTGTTCATGGTCGTGTTCATGGTCGTGTTCATGGTCGTGTTCATGGTCGTGTTCATGGTCAGGGTCATGGTCATGGTCATGGTTGTGGTCGTGCTCGTGGTCATGGTCGTGGTCGTGGTCGTGGTCATGGTCATGGTCATGGTCATGGTTATGGTTGTGGTCGTGCTCGTGGTCGTGGTCGTGGTCATGGTCATGGTTATGGTCAGAGACATGGTCATAGTCATGGTCATTGTCACTGTCGTGTTCGTGGGCGTGGTAAAGGTCGTGTTCATGGTCGTGTTCATGGTCGTGTTCATGGTCGTGTTCATGGTCGTGTTCATGGTCGTGTTCATGGTCGTGTTCATGGTCGTGTTCATGGTCGTGTTCATGGTCGTGTTCATGGTCGTGTTCATGGTCGTGTTCATGGTCGTGTTCATGGTCCTGTTCATGGTCGTGTTCATGGTCGTGTTCATGGTCGTGTTCATGGTCGTGTTCATGGTCGTGTTCATGGTCGTGTTCATTATCGTGTTCATGGTCATGGTTATGGTCTGTTCATGTTCACGGTCGTGGTCATGGTCAGGGTCATGGTCATGGTCATGGTTGTGGTCGTGCTCGTGGTCGTGGTCGTGGTCGTGGTCGTGGTCATGGTCATGGTCATGGTCATGGTTATGGTTGTGGTCGTGCTCGTGGTCGTGGTCGTGGTCATGGTCATGGTTATGGTCAGAGACATGGTCATAGTCATGGTCATTGTCATTGTCGTGTTCGTGGGCGTGGTCAAGGTCGTGTTCATGGTCGCGTTCGTGGTCGTGTTCATGGTCGTGTTCATGGTCGTGTTCATGGTCGTGTTCATGGTCGTGTTCATTATCGTGTTCATGGTCATGGTTATGGTCTGTTCATGTTCACGGTCGTGGTCATGGTCAGGGTCATGGTCATGGTCATGGTTGTGGTCGTGCTCGTGCTCGTGGTCGTGGTCGTGTTCATGGTCGTGTTCATGGTCGTGTTCATGGTCGTGTTCATGGTCGTGTTCATGGTCCTGTTCATGGTCGTGTTCATGGTCGTGTTCATGGTCGTGTTCATGGTCGTGTTCATGGTCGTGTTCATGGTCCTGTTCATGGTCGTGTTCATGGTCGTGTTCATGGTCGTGTTCATGGTCGTGTTCATGGTCGTGTTCATGGTCGTGTTCATGGTCGTGTTCATTATCGTGTTCATGGTCATGGTTATGGTCTGTTCATGTTCACGGTCGTGGTCATGGTCAGGGTCATGGTCATGGTCATGGTTATGGTTGTGGTCGTGCTCGTGGTCGTGGTCGTGGTCATGGTCATGGTTATGGTCAGAGACATGGTCATAGTCATGGTCATTGTCATTGTCGTGTTCGTGGGCGTGGTCAAGGTCGTGTTCATGGTCGCGTTCGTGGTCGTGTTCATGGTCGTGTTCATGGTCGTGTTCATGGTCGTGTTCATGGTCGTGTTCATTATCGTGTTCATGGTCATGGTTATGGTCTGTTCATGTTCACGGTCGTGGTCATGGTCAGGGTCAGGGTCATGGTCATGGTCATGGTTGTGGTCGTGCTCGTGCTCGTGGTCGTGGTCGTGGTCGTGGTCGTGGTCGTGGTCATGGTCATTGTCATTGTCGTGTTCGTGGGCGTGGTCAAGGTCGTGTTCATGGTCGTGTTCGTGGTCGTGTTCATGGTCGTGTTCATGGTCGTGTTCATGGTCGTGTTCATGGTCGTGTTCATGGTCGTGTTCATGGTCGTGTTCATGGTCGTGTTCATGGTCGTGTTCATGGTCGTGTTCATGGTCGTGTTCATTATCGTGTTCATGGTCGTGTTCATGGTCGTGTTCATGGTCGTGTTCATGGTCGTGTTCATGGTCGTGTTCATGGTCGTGTTCATGGTCATGTTCATGGTCATGTTCATGGTCATGTTCATTATCATGTTCATGGTCATGTTCATGGTCATGTTCATGGTCATGTTCATGGTCATGTTCATGGTCATGTTCATGGTCATGTTCATGGTCATGTTCATGGTCATGTTCATGGTCATGTTCATGGTCATGTTCATTTTCATGTTCATGGTCATGTTCATGGTCATGTTCATGGTCATGTTCATGGTGTTACGTTCGGAACGTAAAATTTTTCTTTTTTGGGTCAGGGTATTGATCAACAACGCCTAGCGTTATGGGAAATCCCTCGTTGATCATATTCCTGCCCATTAATATTTTTGATAGAACAAAAATCCCTTCCTTGGAGCGTCGCCGTCTCGACGTATTGCCGTCCCGCGATACAGATAAGGCGGTGCTGACGCAGCGGCGTTCTCACCAGATAGTCGCGTTCGAAAAGACCAGTGGCTCTCCTTCTGTGCCGAATCCGTCCTGTGTAAGCGGCAGGGGTGCGTTTCAACAATGCCTCGCAGCATTGTGGGAGAACCCTCGTTGAGAACACCTCTGACCGTCGCGTTAAACATTGTAACATAATCAGTAACGGCTACAGCAGGAATGCGCAGACTGGATCACTTCTTAGAAGATTGACGGAATTGTATATCCTACATCCGGTGCAGGAACCGCGCCTTCCCACGGTTTTGTCGCACGTGCAAGTTATTATTTAATTAAAAATTATTGTTAAAATTGAATACCCAACACAATTTCTGATAGTCTAACGACTGTGGGATTCCCCTAGTCAGAAATTATGTATATGAAATTATGCACATTGAGAGAGTGGCTCTCAGCTGTGCGAAATTGTATGGTTTTCGAGATGTGGAATGTCATGTTTTCCTGTGCATACAAATATCGATCATATATTGAATCGGGAATCTGATGGAGGTACGTGAGCATACACACACACACCGCCTCGTTAAGTAGACGGGCCCATGGTAGCATAGCCGAGCGATAAAATGCAGCGTAAGCATTTTCGGTACGGACCCACTCTGGACGTTGCCGAGAGCGTGAAGCTGCGACACTCTGTGACGATAAATCGTGAGGTGCGTGTCGCTGGGTCCGCAAGTGTTTTAGAGATAGAGTTCTCCGGTCTACTGTGTAACCGCGTGAAAGACTCAACTTTGCGAAACAAAATCTACTAAACTTTGCTTACAAAATATATATATCTATTCAATTAACGATTTAATTTAAATTTTCATTCATTTCGTTCACTTAGAATTATTGTTATCCGCTTCATAGTTCAATTTGCGTGTATCTTATCCATAATCAAGTGTGTGCGTGTTCGCGTCTTACTCCTCTTTCTGATTCAGGTATACCAACGCACAGAATTATCCAAGCACAAAAAGGGAATCCAAATTATATTGTCATTTATATTATTGTGACTGTCTGGTGAGTTGCACTTTTTATCTCTTTCTGTATATTATATTACATTGTTAATATTCATTCGTATGTAATGACAATGTCTGACAATCAAAGCATTGTGGGATTCCCCTAGTCAGGAGTTATTCATTGAATATTTCCATACTTTATTATGTTCTTTTGATTCCTTCAGTATTTCGACATTAAAGCTTTATTATTCATTAAATTATACTCATTAATTACCTGTCCGATTCCTTTGAAAAGACCCGTATGGGACTAGAGCACCAACGATCCCTAAATCTACCCCTTATCCTTCTGATAAGGTACATGGACAACTAAAATAAAAAGAATTGACTGTTACAACTGCGGCGAGCCTCCATGCCATTCTATATTCAATACAACAAATTCTGATAGTCTAACGACTATGGGATACCCCTAATCAGAATTTGGCTGTCTAAAACGCGCCGCTCGAACACTAAGGGCCGCGGCACGTAACAGATCTGGTGGCAGCGGTGGGATACTAGGAATTTCCTTGTAAAAATTCCTGGGTGCTCATATTCATTGAAATCGGATAGAATTTATGAAATTTCTTTATTTTACTAATTTATCCATGTGGTCGTGGTAACGCTGGTTCGTTATATGATATTTATTGACTAGTTCTGTACATATATTTAAACATGGCTCAAGACGCAAGCGCAATGATGACCTCCATGGCGGAGTGCTTGACTATTCAGAATAGTACTTTAAATATCCCTTACTTTGATGGGAAGGGCGTTCCTCTAAAAGACTTTGTACAAGATGTGCAAAATAGCGCAAGTATAGTGCCTCCTGCATTAGAGGGATCATTTCTAAAATCGGTATTAGGGAAATTGAAGGGTCCAGCCCGCGATAGCACTTATGGAAAAACATTTAATACAGTTAATGAACTAATCAAACATTTAAAGGGTAGATTTGCACCGGGTAAAAATTATCCTTACTATCAACACGAAATAGAGAATATTCGGATGAAAAAGGAGGAATCAGTTAGCGATTTTTATGACAGATTAAACATATTAATTAGCGGAGCTCGAGTTGCGTTAGAGGATAGTTATGGGGATAAGGCAGAACAAATGCTATTACCATTAAAAGAATGTGGATTGGAAGCTTATATTCGCGGACTTCCAGATGAAATAGCGCGTTCAGTAGATGCGCGCGACCCTAAAACTTTAGACGACGCGAGAAAATTTGCAGTACGCATAGAAACGCGAATGAAATCCGGAATATTACCTTCAAATGAAACTCAAAAAGTGTCATTTAATCAGAATAATAGTTATTCTCGATCATCGAATCCTTACTATCAGGATTACGCTAACCGCCAATCTATGAATCCTCCTCACTATCAAAATTATGCAATTCGAAACGAAGAAGAGAAACGTTCTCCGAGTCCCAGTCCAGACGTAAGCGGATTACCAATTGGAATTTTGAAACCCCCATCACGCAATCATTTTTACGATCCACCGGGATTTCCCCCACATCCGTACTACTCACCTTATTTTTATCCGCCAATGCCATATCCTAATTATTACCCTTACTATCATTATAATGCAAACAGTAATGAGCCTTCACGTTCAGCAAGAGATGGATATTCGCAAGGGCCTAGACCAAGATCTCCATCTCCCATTCCTTCAACAACGAGACCGGGTTCTCCATATAATAGAAATACTAAACCCGAAGATAGAACCGATCATTTAAACGCACAAATGACCCGACGGACGGACGCGACATCGAGTCATTCGGAAAAAGAGCGTCATGCAACAGTAAAATTTCTGGCAAACCAAGAAAAATCGTAACGGTAGAAAAACCCGAATCCCCATTAGTAAAAATGATGGGTAAGGAGTTGAATATGGGTTGTGCATATTTCCTCGTAGATACAGGAGCGGATATAAACATAATCAAATTAAGCGCCCTTGACGACAATGTTTCAGTCGCGCTTCACGAATCAGTTGCTATTTCAGGAATAACTCCGGATACAACAGAGACTTTAGGTACCACAATAATTACATTATTAGGCAAACCCGTAAAATTTCATGTCGTAAGATCTTCATTTGTACTGCGTTGTGATGGTATATTAGGTAAAGAGTATCTCACACAAGAACAGGCTGAAATCTCCTTCACCCATAACACATTGGTAACACGAAGCGATCCTATTAAACCCATACCTTTTATCGGTTATGATCCAGGACCTCGTAGTGTAGGACACCAACTTTTGTATTTAAAAGCACGTACTAGACAAGCGGTTGCCATTGACGTTACGAATCATGATCTGAAAGAGGGATATCTACCTAAAATTGAAACAATGGATGGCTTGTACATTGGCGAAGCTGTTGTGTCTGTAAATGACCGAGGTTCATGTCACGTCTTTGCCGTTAATACGACGGATAAGGATGTCGAAGTCGAAATTCCGCCACAAGAATTAATACCTTTCGAGTATCATAACTTCCCCGAAGAAGAGCAAAATTATTTCGATTCTGATACGGAAGATGAGACCTTGCCAATCGCGGAAGATAGAGTTTTAGAAATCATAAAAAAATTGCGTCTCGATCATTTGAACGAAGAAGAACGGGATCATGTAATTAAAATCATTAAAGAATTTCCAGAGCGATTCCACTTGCCTTGTGATAAATTACCATGTACTTCATACATTAAGCATAGAATCCCCACAGTAGATGATGTTCCTGTAAATACGCGACAGTATCGTTTTCCTCCGGTTCATAAAGATGAAATAGAAAAACAGGTCCGGAATAAATTAAACAATGGAATAATAGCACCTTCAAATTCACCATATAATTCACCCATTTGGATTGTACCTAAAAAACCGGATTCTAAAGGTAATCTGAGATGGAGAATAGTCATAGATTTCCGTAATCTTAACGAAAAAACTATTGGCGATGCATATCCATTACCAAACATTACCGATATACTCGATCATTTAGGTGAAGCCCGATATTTTTCCACGTTTGACTTAGCAAGCGGATTTCAACAAATTGAAATGGATCCAAAAGATAGACAAAAAACAGCCTTCACAACCCCAAATGGTCATTATGAATATATCCGAATGCCGGAAGGTCTCAAAAATGCTCCAGCGACTTTTCAAAGATTAATGGATCAAGTTCTACGCGGATTACAGGGTGTAGAAGTTTTCGTTTATTTGGATGATATTGTGGTATATGCCAAAAATTTAGAAGAACATGAAAAGAAAATTCGTCGTTTATTTACGCGTTTGGCCGATGCTAAATTAACCTTACAACCGGATAAGTGCGAGTTCCTCAAAATAGAAGTTGCATACCTAGGGCATGTTATTAGTCGGGCAGGTGTAAAACCGGATCCCAAAAAGATTAGTGCAGTAAAGAATTTTCCTCGCCCGAAAAATCAGAAAAATATTAGGCAATTCCTAGGTCTAGCAGGATATTATAGACGCTTTATCAAAAACTTCGCAGAAAAGGCTAAACCGTTGTCAGATTTGCTGAAGAAAAATTCTACTTTCACTTGGGGAAAGGAGCAAAAGAAAGGATTTTTGGAATTGCGAAAAGCACTTTGTAAAAGCCCCATACTACAATATCCAAATTTCGATAGTCAATTCACTTTAACTACAGATGCATCAGACTATGCTATAGGTGCTGTACTCAGTCAAGAAATTGATGGTCAAGATCTACCAGTTGCATACCTTTCTAGAATTTTAACTAAACCAGAACAAAATTATTTCACTACAGAAAAGGAATGTTTGGCAGTCCTTTATGCAATTTTACACTTCAGACCATATTTATACGGCCGAAAATTTGCTCTCGTCAGTGATCATGAACCGTTAAGATGGATTAATTCAATAAAAGATCCGGGACAAAGATTGATCCGCTGGCGACTAAAATTGCGAGATTACGAGTACGAATTTATTCATAAGGCAGGAAAATTAAACACAAATGCTGATGCCTTATCAAGGAATCCAGTCATAGTAAATGAATTATGTTCGTCTGATGATTTCAGTTTATCAGATTCCTCTGATGATGCAAAGTTGGAGTTAGCACCTGATTGCCCAAAATTATTACCAATAAATAAACCCTCAACAACGAGTAAACGAACACCGACATCTTCGGAATCTGAAGCTTCCAAACCCAAGGGAAGAATAGCTAGTTTACCCGGAAAATCAAACATAGGAAGGCCAGTAGGTTCAAGACTTAAGTCGAAACAACCTGTACCTTTAGATACCAGTGCAATAGCAACTAGAACGCGAGCAAAGACTCAAGTTACTGAAGCTCCGGGACCATCAAAAACACAAGAATTAGGTAGATCACAAGAACTTTCTCTAGTAGAGGACGACGATTCCGATGACGAACAGTCAGATCCGCCTATATTCCGTCAACGTAGGAGTACCCTGCCGAATCTGGGATTTCATCCTAAACAGATGGTGGAGAATCCTAGAATCCCAGATTCACAAGGTGCAGTGGCCGGTACGGAATTGCGGGAAAAGGGGAGCGAGTCCGAAGTAGATAGAACTATAGCCATTAACTTACCCGAAATTCACGATAGTGATACAGGTGATCAGAACAAACAGAAGTCCACATTCATAGATTTAGACGAGTTACAAGAGTCTTTCAGTAGATTTGAAAAATCACTATTGGATAAAAGCGCTCAATTACAGGAACTTGAGGAAGAAGTTGTTTTATTGGAAGCCCTTTCTGAAGGAGATACTGTAGAGGAAAATAGACAGGAAATATTACGAGATTTGGATCCATATGATGACGATACTGGGGACGAGGAATTAAATAGACGAATAGAAAAATTACTACAACAAGCTAGGAATTCCGAAAAAGGTTGTCTTTCAAATCCAAGGCGTGAGGAAACAGCCAGTAAAGCACCTCAGCTGAAAAATATTCCGGAAGAATCAGAACTAGAAACAACTGCAATAGGAGTAACTGATAGCTCCATCATTAACAGACCTAGATACAGTTCAATTTTACCTACCCCGACCGTAGATCCAAACCCCATAGCACTTTCGACACCATTTCCAAATCCAACAGCTGATCAAACTCCCAAGGAGGGAGGTAGGGAACCTAGCGCTCAAAAATCTACTCCTAGACAACTTTTCCCACAAATCTCAAATTCATCATCCATATACATTCCGGATGCTGATTACATACCTCCGGATATGGAATCAGGATTTCGCTACAAAAGAAAAGATACCGTAATCTCTACGAGACAAAATCTAACATATTACAGATCGAACTATGTACATTTCATTTCTTCCGATTGCGAACTTGTTACACCAGTGAGTATATTGCTCTCCGACCTAGGCATTATCAATGCTAACGACTTGAAAGAGGCAAAGCCCAGAGTAGGACAAATATTAATAACAAAACGCGGTAAAAATAGAATATTTAGCGTAGTCATAAAAAGGAAACATTTTGATAAAATTTCTACTCGGGATTTGGAACTTGGCCTACAGAACCTAAGGAAAATTCTTTCAGATTTAGATATAAAGGGTCTAAGAATCTCACAGAATGGCGACTTTACAGACGAATTACCTCAAGGTACGTTAATAGAAATATTAAGGAATACATTTGAGGACAGCAATATCGAAATAGCCCTTTGTTACGGTAACACTCAGGTACCTCCGGAAGAACTTCGTCTGAAAATCATTTCAGAGTTACATGAAAGTTTGGTAGGAGGACACAAGGGTTTAACAAAGACATATTGCAGAATTCGAGAACGATTTTATTGGTCAGGTATGCGTAACGATATCCAAAATTATATCCGTACTTGCAACAGTTGCCAGAATCAAAAATTAGTACGAACTAAAACTCGCGAACCAATGTTAATTACTGACACTCCATTGGAGCCATTTTCCAAAGTATCATTGGATACTGTGGGTCCTTTACCCACTACTCCCAGCGGAAACAAACATATTCTAACTATGCAAGATAATTTGACAAAATATTGCATAGCTGTCCCTGTCCCAGATATAAAAGCTGAAACAATAGCTCATGCATTGGTAACTAATCTTATATTGCAGTATGGAACACCACGTGCAATACTAACGGATAGAGGGACTAGTTTCATTAATAAGATAATTCAGAACTTAGCTAAAATTTTCAAAATTCAACATGTCACTACATCTGGGTATAGACCCCAAACCAATGGTGCATTGGAAAGAAGTCATATAGTGTTAACGGAATACATTAGCCATTACATGAATGATTTTGACGACTGGGATAGATTAGTACCCTTTGCTATGTTTTCTTATAATACATCTGTCCATGAAGCCACAAATTTTACCCCGTATGAACTAGTTTTTGGCAAACTTGCACGTTGTCCAAGTTCCTTCACGAGCGACGAGAATTTAGTCACATACAATTCATATTTACATGATTTAATAACGAGACTTTCGGAAATGCAAGTAATAGCAGGACAAAATTTGGTTCAGGCAAAAGAAAGAT
Organism: Andrena flavipes; assembly: GCA_963971345.1. Classification (NCBI taxonomy): domain Eukaryota; kingdom Metazoa; phylum Arthropoda; class Insecta; order Hymenoptera; family Andrenidae; genus Andrena; species Andrena flavipes. The sequence goes on from CAXARS010000001.1 coordinate 163,834, forward strand.
CAAAATTGTATTACGACAGGAACGCCCGTCCCTTCAAAGGAAAAATAGGAGATATGGTACGTGTTTTGGTAGAACCAAAAAGAGGAAAATTTGCCAAGCGTTACCACGGACCATATAAGATTATTGGGATACTGGAAGGAAATAATGTTTTGTTAAGAGATGAAGCTGGTAAAATGCTCACTAAACATGTCGATAAATTACAATTAAATTGGAGTCCTGATTGATTTGACTGATTCAGGTTGAGAGATGACGCTGATCCGATTGATATTCTTTCTTACTCTGCAACACATCGCGCGGACCCAGGAACTATACAGACTGACACGTACGGATTCAAACCCGGGTTTATACTTTGAGAAGATAAACGCCATTAGATTTCAAAGAGCTGATTGGCGATTCATACTAGTTATAGATATAGATAAAATAATAGCTGAATTTCCATCTGAAGTCGGGAATATTGAACAAACTCGCAGTTTATGCCTTAATTTTCCAACCCCAATACAATGCGATTCCTTGTTACGGACAAAGTACTTAAACAATATGGTACTACAAGCATCAGATTTACGAATGGAACTTATAGAATTGAGTAGAGAAATTAAGAGTCCAGAATATGAATCACATAATCTGCCTAAAGCTATCACACGCAGAAATGCACCTTTCGGATTCATCGGTTCGATTAGCCATGCCTTGTTTGGAACCTTGGACACTGATGATGCTGAATATATTAACAAGGAAATAGATAAGATATATGCTGATCAGAGGAAGATTACCCAACTTATGAAAAATCAAACACATATAATCATAAGCGATCTGCATAAAGTTCATAGAACATTCAACCGAATTGCCGCAGAAATAAAAACCAATAGACAGAGAATTTCCGAATTAGAAATGCAAATAGATAAACAGTTAGCCTTGAATTATAGCCTAGCAATGAGTCAATATTCAGCATCTGTTGAAACCTCTTTAAGTCATTACATTACTGCAACGCAACGCTTCATCTTGGCTTTGAGCACTGCGCGCAACGGAAAATTACATCCATCGCTATTGAGCGGATCTAGTTTCAGAACAATAATAAACGAGATACATAATTCAATGGTTGATCTCGAACTTCCTATACCACGGGACCATCAACGAATCGAAGATTTAGTCAGGATATCTCGTGTCGCTTTGAAATATATAACAGGAAAGATAGTCGTGACAGTACAAATACCATTAGTAAATCGTATTGAATATGACCTGTACAGAATACACATATTACCAATTCCTCAGTATTTAAACAATAGTCTCGACGATAGTAGCAACAGAACCACAATTTCGGCTTTCATCTTACCAGAATTTCCATATTTAGGAATAAGTAATGACCACTCTAAATTCTTTGGATCAGATGAAACATTCATAGATTCCTGTACCTGGGCATGGCATTACTACATTTGTCCACAGGACGTCCCATTGCAGGACGTGGCTCACCGAACTTGTGAAACTGCATTATTACTTCAACCAGATCCGAAATTCTTACGCTTGTGTAATATTAGAATCATGCCGTATCACGTACCTGCCTGGCGAAAATTAACTACACTTGGCGGATGGTTATACTCATTTGAACAACCCGAACCGATGTAGATACTATGCGATCGGAAAAATAATGCCCACACCACCATAGTTGGAACAGGAATTTTGGAAATACATCCAGATTGTTTTGCAAAAACACGATATCACACCTTGTTAGGATCAAAAACGTATCTGAGCAAGGATTCTTACTATTATATCCCTAATATGTTACTGAACATTAGTTTGATATCACCAAAAATCTATCAGTATTCCAAGGAGAAACACACTACAGTGAACCTATTCTCAAATGACATTAACAAACTGGAACGCACATCTGATTCCTTGTACGAAATTGAAGCCCAACTAGAAGAAATTGGAGAACATCACCGAGCAAGAAGATCGCATTTGTCATTGACGTATGGAACAATAGCGGCACAGGCCTTAATTATAATAGTATTGATGATCTACTATTTCTGGAATCCACTGAAGACCTTATGCAAGATACGGTTCTTGAGGAAACGGGGTCCGAAACACGATCCTGAGGAAGCTTCAGCAAATCAACCTGTTGCAATACCGTTGCAAGAATCGTCTATTTCAGAAAACAGACCACCGTTACCTATTCAGAGGGCGATGATAAACTGCTAGAAATATGTCTAATAGCAAACCCTGACAGTCTAAGGACTATGGGAATCCCCTTGTCAGAAATTGTTGTTAGCTGCGATTTTTCTAATGATCTTTCCGTTCCTTCTTTATGTTTTGTTATTTTATAATTTTTTGTGTTACTTGACTGTCTGTAGTGCATTAGCGAAATGGCATCATCCAGCCACTACAATCAAAATTTCGCAGAACGGCGATTATTTGTCAGCCGTTTGGCGCCATATACAAAAAGGGAGAAGCTGCTCGAAATATTCCGCCCGTATGGAGTTGAGCATGCGGTGGTGACGAGAAAACCAACGGGAAACCAGGCATTTTTAACGTTCGGAACATCAGACGGAGCAAAGAAGGCTTTGGCTGCGGCGGACGTCGGACTAATATGCCATAAGAGGAAGTTGAGGGTGCTGATGGCGGATTCGTGGCACAGCACCAAGCTAATTCCCCCACGACCTGACGTGAACCCATTCCCTGGCATAGATTTGCGTGAACGGATTCCACTTCCAATAGAATGTATTTCTAAAATAGCCAGTTATTTGCCGTTTGCAGACAGGAGCCGTCTAGAAATGGTCTCTAGAAGGTGGCGACTCGGAAGCCTTGCCTCGTATCACGGTCTTCGCCATATCGACCTGAATGACTGGTGCTGGCCAAATGCATGGGAAGGGACGATAGTGAGCACGGAGTCATTTTACTGGCTCATGAAGAGAGCAGGTAGTCAACTAAAAAGCATACGGATAAATGAGGAACCATTGGCAAAATGTTTGAGACCCCAGGTTATTTCCATTGCCATAAGGAGTTGTCCTGAACTGAAAACAATAGATCTAACTGCTGTGACGATCCGACCATCGGCTCTGAGAGACCTGGAGTTAGGGGCACCACGCCTTACTTGCCTCAAACTGGGGAAATGTGAGGGTCCCGTGGATCCTGAACTCTTTAAGGTGCTGGCCTTAGCAGGAAGTCTGAAGTCCTTCTGTGTTGCGAACACAGATATCACTGGGAAGTCCCTTCCGGCAATCAACAAAAATTTAGAGACGTTTTCTCTCCACCGCTGTGAACAATTAAAACCCTTAAACCTAGCAATCACTCTCCAAGGATTACGGAATCTGAATTACTTAAAGATCAGTATTTGTAAAAATCTAATAGACCACAGTATTTTGCAGGCGTTAATCAACAACTCAGACCTACAGACGACCCTGACGAACTTGGAGTTGCACTTCTGCAGTTTCGAGGAGCCCATGCCTGAAGTGGAAATGGAGGAAGGCAACGAGGCAGTTGAAAGGGGAGATTTTGTCGAGCTGGAGCCAGGTCCCGTAGAGATGGCTGTCTCCTTCCCCTCAAAATACCGGAATATAACAGCCCTTAGTCTTACATTCTGTGGATGGGTTGCTTCTGGCCTTGTCTCGGAGATTGGCCTGTACATGGGGGAAATAACGTCCTTGAATCTTAGTGGTTGTACAAACGTCAAAGGGGAATTCGTCCTGGAACCACTCCGGAAATTGCAAAAACTGAAGACGCTAAACATCAACTACATGCATCCGACTGTCGGGGGATGGGTACTGCAATTCCTCAAGGGCTTGATAGAGGTCCACTGCAGAGAAAACCAAGGTATCACTGACGAGGACATCTGCGGCTTGCTACGGCAGTGTCCAGAAATAGTCACAGTCGATGTGGAGAGCTGCCCAACCATCAGTAAAACCGTATTGAACTGTGCGTACGAGGTGGTGACAGGCGGTCATCGGACAGGGCAAATACACCTATATGTCGGGGGCACCAACATTACTCGGTACACCAAATATAAACGTAATGATTACCTACGCGTCACACACGACTTGATGTATGAGCCTTTATTTCAGCCCGAATAATTTGTAACGGGATTGCATTGCGACAATGTGCAAACATTATGGGAATTCCCTAGTCCAATGCAACCCGAGCCTATACTTCTATATATTCCTAAGCGCTACTGTACCTTATATACCTTCAGTATACATCGTCGGGGACGACGATGGTTCCAAGGAGGGAGGGATGTTACGTTCGGAACGTAAAATTTTTCTTTTTTGGGTCAGGGTATTGATCAACAACGCCTAGCGTTATGGGAAATCCCTCGTTGATCATATTCCTGCCCATTAATATTTTTGATAGAACAAAAATCCCTTCCTTGGAGCGTCGCCGTCTCGACGTATTGCCGTCCCGCGATACAGATAAGGCGGTGCTGACGCAGCGGCGTTCTCACCAGATAGTCGCGTTCGAAAAGACCAGTGGCTCTCCTTCTGTGCCGAATCCGTCCTGTGTAAGCGGCAGGGGTGCGTTTCAACAATGCCTCGCAGCATTGTGGGAGAACCCTCGTTGAGAACACCTCTGACCGTCGCGTTAAACATTGTAACATAATCAGTAACGGCTACAGCAGGAATGCGCAGACTGGATCACTTCTTAGAAGATTGACGGAATTGTATATCCTACATCCGGTGCAGGAACCGCGCCTTCCCACGGTTTTGTCGCACGTGCAAGTTATTATTTAATTAAAAATTATTGTTAAAATTGAATACCCAACACAATTTCTGATAGTCTAACGACTGTGGGATTCCCCTAGTCAGAAATTATGTATATGAAATTATGCACATTGAGAGAGTGGCTCTCAGCTGTGCGAAATTGTATGGTTTTCGAGATGTGGAATGTCATGTTTTCCTGTGCATACAAATATCGATCATATATTGAATCGGGAATCTGATGGAGGTACGTGAGCATACACACACACACCGCCTCGTTAAGTAGACGGGCCCATGGTAGCATAGCCGAGCGATAAAATGCAGCGTAAGCATTTTCGGTACGGACCCACTCTGGACGTTGCCGAGAGCGTGAAGCTGCGACACTCTGTGACGATAAATCGTGAGGTGCGTGTCGCTGGGTCCGCAAGTGTTTTAGAGATAGAGTTCTCCGGTCTACTGTGTAACCGCGTGAAAGACTCAACTTTGCGAAACAAAATCTACTAAACTTTGCTTACAAAATATATATATCTATTCAATTAACGATTTAATTTAAATTTTCATTCATTTCGTTCACTTAGAATTATTGTTATCCGCTTCATAGTTCAATTTGCGTGTATCTTATCCATAATCAAGTGTGTGAGTGTTCGCGTCTTATTCCTCTTTCTGATTCAGGTATACCAACGCACAGAATTATCCAAGCACAAAAAGGGAATCCAAATTATATTGTCATTTATATTATTGTGACTGTCTGGTGAGTTGCACTTTTTATCTCTTTCTGTATATTATATTACATTGTTAATATTCATTCGTATGTAATGACAATGTCTGACAATCAAAGCATTGTGGGATTCCCCTAGTCAGGAGTTATTCATTGAATATTTCCATACTTTATTATGTTCTTTTGATTCCTTCAGTATTTCGACATTAAAGCTTTATTATTCATTAAATTATACTCATTAATTACCAGTCCGATTCCTTTGAAAAGACCCGTATGGGACTAGAGCACCAACGATCCCTAAATCTACCCCTTATCCTTCTGATAAGGTACATGGACAACTAAAATAAAAAGAATTGACTGTTACAACTGCGGCGAGCCTCCATGCCATTCTATATTCAATACAACAAATTCTGATAGTCTAACGACTATGGGATACCCCTAATCAGAATTTGGCTGTCTAAAACGCGCCGCTCGAACACTAAGGGCCGCGGCACGTAACAATGGTCATGTTCATGGTCATGTTCATGGTCATGTTCATGGTCATGTTCATGGTCATGTTCATGGTCATGTTCATGGTCATGTTCATGGTCATGTTCATGGTCATGTTCATGGTCATGTTCATGGTCATGTTCATGGTCATGTTCATGGTCATGTTCATGGTCATGTTCATGGTCATGTTTGTTACATGGGCCCTTCAGGTCCATTCAGTGCTTGCTGTCCCCGTGTCACATTCCATTTCATCATCGGCGATTCAGCGGAATCGCAGCGCGTGGGTTAGTAGGTCGACATACGCGGAATCCGTCAGCGAAAACACAACGAGACCACCGATGGTCCGGGCCCTAGATTCCAGGGCATGGAGCAATAGAAGTTACGAGAAGCAGCAACTGACGGAGCAATTCTCCCCCGTTCTCAAAATGGGGAGTGCGTGGCTCTGACCTAGATCGAGCTATAAAAGCTTGGACCGTGCGACATCGCGGGCAGATACATCCTTAGTCGCGAATTGATCGGTATTTGGAAGTCCGAGTTAGGAAGTTACGACGAGCCAGCGGGCCGTCTAGGGATCGCGACATCGTTTAGTTGTTTGCACCGCGAAGCACGTTCGGCGGGTAGTAATTCGCAAGAGGGTAACTCCATCCGACGCACCGGGAACGGCCTAGCCGGGAGAGCCCTTGAGTGTTAACCGTGACCGACGTTGACGGAGCTAGGATAGCAAACTGTTCGACATCGCGAGTTCCAATACGAAGATTTCCGTGTGTTAGCTGACAGCGCAGCAAGTAACCGCGACCTACGTTTGGGTCAGCGACATCGCGAGTAGGCGAAACCTTAGACGGCAAGCGTGCCGTGTGCCATCCGAGAGCACAGCGAGCGACACTGGGACGGAGCGTAGTCCCGAAGGGTATGTTAACCACAGATTTGACTTTATCGAGAATATATTTTACTTCGTTGTTTTCCTCCTAAATTCCGAATATTAGTTAATTCAACCCTTCTACTCCTTATCCTTCCTCGGTAAGTATAGTCAAGGTGTGCTTAAGCACTTCGACAGAGCAGCGAACCCGGTGAATCACCCTAACCGCTCGGGGTGTTTCACAGCAGTCCCTTCAGGACGTAACAAACTGGTGTCAGAAGTGGGATGATTTTTTTTTTCCCTTATTATTATTTCTAATTAGAAGGAGAGAGCGTGCCGTCGCCACACATCGCGACCTGCCGCAATCTTGTCTGCTCGTAACTTGACTACACTTTCTGCTAATCAACGCCCCTCCCGACCATTACCTAACAATGCCGGGCGGTATGTTGAGATCACCCCCTTCACATCTTTTTCCCAGTACACAAACCCCCGAGAATACTTCCTCCCTTAATGCGCCTACTGTTGTTCCTCCCCCTTTACCGCCATCCACGAGCGGCCGACCATCTTTCGGCTCCCGGACGAACGACCTAGAAATGTCCGCATTAGACGTATGGCGTTCCCGAGAAGACGAAGAAAGAGTATATAGGGCGCTTGACAGCATTCCCCGCTTCGATCCCGATTTCATAACATTAGAAGAATTCGCTGCCGCGATACAGCGTGCCTCGAAGCGAATACCACCCGGTCAAGAAGAAAGATTTCTGACCGAACTGATCTATAAACTAAAAGATCCTATTAGATATTATGTCGAAGGGAAAGCTTGTCATAGCGTGGCAGATCTGCTCTCGCTTCTAAGGGTCCGATATTCCCCATGTCGCGGTTATGAGGAGCTCCGCCTGGAACTCGAACGTATAAGCATGCATCCCCGGGAACGACTAATAGACTTTATCCACCGCGTGGGCCGTTTGTACAGACAAGTAATTGTAAGAGCAAAAGAATTAATCGGAGAAAATGTCGAGAGGACTATAAAGGAGGTCGAGCGTTTGGCGCGAACCTCGTTTATCACGGCTCTACCTCAAAGAATTTCGACCAAAGTAGCATTATCAAATCCCGAATCATTGGACGACGCGTTCGATCTAGCATTGCACATACAAAGACGAGAACAGGAATTGTCAGGTTTGCCGCGCGACGACAATGGCGGGTACACACAAAACGCGCGCCCGCCGTCCCCGTACGACCCTCAGCGTAGGTGGACTGAGTGGAGACAGCCACCCGAAGATGACTCGTACCGCGATTATCATTCCCCTTACTCCGGTTACAGTGCCCCTCGTTATCGAGACGATTATTATCAGGAGTCATATTATCACGACCCGACGATGGAGCGCCGTCCAGCGGCCTTGCTGACGAGGCAAGGCGAACGCCCGCTGGACTATGAACGCAGACCGTACGTCCCCCGCGGAAGAGGTACCCGCGGAAGATATCAAAGCAATAGACAGTACCAACCTCGCGATCCCCAAAGGAATCAACCTCCCAAACAACAACGATATGACTCCCGCGAATCACAAGTCTACCAACGACAAGGAGACGATTCAAGGAAATACGAAACTCAAGAATCTCGAGGATCGACAGAACGCGAAACGTCAGCCCGAAATATCGATCATTTAAACTCCCAGCGCGCCCGCCCGTTCACACGGAACGAGGCGGGCGGGTCCTCCTCGCAGGCCCAACGACCGCCCCAAAATCAGAACCGGCAATGGGAATCATACGCGCGGAGTCCCCCCGCATCCGGATCAAGGCAGAACAATTGGAAAACGGTGAGGGAGAATTCATCATAGACACAGGTTCTGCACTGAACCTCTTGGATATCGGATCTGCAAGCTCGAAGGCCATGGTCCTGAGCACAACTCCCCTCGAAATTAATGGTTTAAACGGCAAGATCATGACCTTGGGGACGACTGTCGTAAAAATTAATGGCAGTTGGGCGCTCTTCCACGTACTGCGCATGCCCAACTTACCGAAGGGAATTTCGGGTCTCGTCGGGAGTCCGTATCTCCTCCAGGAGGAGGCCATTGTTTCCTTCCACCAACATACCATGGTAACAGCTAAACACCCAATCAGCCCGATAGTTTTCTCCAATTGTAAAGAGTTAGAGCACACGTTAGCGGCATGTAAACGGAGCCACAAGGGCTTCGTAACACGTTTAACTGAACCATCAAAACCTGAGTCGGATGGGAACGTGGTACGCATTTGCCTCCCCGAAGACTGTGACTGTCTCGAGGGCGACGAGATGGGTCGCCCTTCCCCCTTTGAGGAAGAATTCGACGCTAACGAAGATCAAGACCTAGGAGACTATCGTGTGGAACAAAAGCCTCCCGAAGAACGGTTGCAACATATACTCAAAACATTAAAAGTGGAAGAATTGGATCCGGAACCGCGCCGGTCAATCAAGGATTTAGTCATAAAATATTCCGACAGGTTCTTCGTGCCCGGAGATCCGCTGGGCGGAACGACGTCTATAGAACACACGATCCCGTTGACCGAATCAACGCCCGTGTTTACTCGACAATATCCACATTCCCCGTTGATGGACGAAGAAATTGCCAGACAAATGCACAATTTAGAGGATTTAAAAATAATCGCTCCCTCGTCGTCACCGTATAACTCCCCCCTTCATGTTGTCCCGAAGAAGGCAGATGAGGAGGGAAACAAACGTTGGAGGGTGGTAGCTGATTTTAGAACCCTGAACGCGAGAACAATCGACGACCGTTTTCCTTTACCACGAATTACGGACATTCTCGACCGATTAGGTGGTGCTAAATACTTCTCAGTTTTTGACTTAGCAAACGGTTTTCATCAGATTCCTATGGCACCCAAGGACCGTGCTAAAACCGCGTTTACTACCCCCGACGGACACTACGAATATCTCCGCATGCCTTTCGGATTGAAAAACGCTCCGGCAACCTTCCAGCGTCTAATGAACCACGTATTGAGAGGGCTTATCGGTAAGGAATTATACGTGTATCTAGACGACGTGGTCGTATATTCGCGTACACTCGCGGAGCACGAACACCGACTCGCGAGATTCTTCGAACGCTTACGCGAACACAACCTAACTTTACAGACAGAGAAGGCTAAGTTCTTAAAGGACAAGGTCATATACTTAGGCCATATAATAGCAGCAGACGGAGTACGACCCAACCCCGAAAAGATTAAGGCCGTTGCCGAATTCCCCGTACCAAAAAACCGAAAAAATTTGAAGCAATTCTTGGGTCTAGTCAATTACTACCGTCGCTTTATCCCGGACATGGCAAAACGCGCTAAACCACTCACAAATTTAACAACCCCGAAGATCCCATTTTATTGGTCTGAGAATCACCAGGAGAGTTTCCAAGATCTCCGCCAGGCGCTTTGCGAAGAACCGGTGTTACGTTATCCAAATTTCGACGAACCATTTATCATTACTACCGACGCGTCCGACGTAGCTGTCGGCGCGATTCTAAGCCAGGGCAAAATAGGCGAGGACCCGCCGATAGCATATGCCTCACAGGTACTCTCATCTAGCCAGGAAAATTACTCGACCACAGAAAAGGAGTGCTACGCGATAATCTACGCGGTAAAACAATTTCGGACATACATTTATGGACGGAAATTCTCCTTGGTAACTGATCACCGGCCCCTTCAATGGTTATTTTCGGTAAAGGATCCAGTTTCGCGACTCGCTCGATGGAGAATTACTCTCGCTGATTATAATTTCGAAATCATCTACAAACCCGGCCGAGTAAATGCCAACGCAGACGCGCTATCACGAAATCCGGTCTCACACGTTTTCCCGGCAATCCCGAAGGAAACCGTTCCTAATAACGAAAACAAGGGGATAGGAACACGCTTAGCTGAGCGCCGTCAAGGCCAGCCACGACCGAATTACGAAGAACCTCCGTCATTTATAGACGATTCTACGCTATCAAGAGACAGTACGGACGATATAGAAAACAGGGCCAATTCTACCATTCTGGACTCAGCGGAAGGACAAGTGGGAATGCCCGAATTCCTCGATGAAGACGAGGATCTGGAATTGACCAACGAAAAATCCACCACCCTGAGTGATAACTCTGTCATAGGTCCATTCCCACAAGAGGAAATCATTACCCTGAAAGGCCTGGATGAGGGACAGTTGGATCACTACGAACACTTTGAAAAGGACTACTCTCCGAAATCAAGGGAGGGCCCAGGTGCGGGGCACACAGAGGACGACTTGGCCCCCACCCTTGAGACCCCTGAGGGCCCGGAAACGGAGATGAGTACCACCCTCCTTGAAGGCCCCCCGCGTGACGGGAAGGAAAGTCCTGAGAAGATGAAACTACGCTCGGCCCCTAAGAAGCGAGTGTCATGGGGTGTACCTCTCTATGAGGAAACCCTGGACATCCCGCAATCGACCATGATAGGGCCAGAAGACACAAGTACGAAAGAATCAAGCGATCCACCGCCTCCTAGGCAAGATTCGGGCACGAGCTCAAGGTCCGAGGTAATAGAATCGCTCGAATCAACGGAACGATACGGGGCAGCCGTGGGACCATTCAAGGACCCCCCGTACCTTCAAAAGGCTTCACGGGAATTTTCTGAATACTGGAGAAACATGACGGACATCTCGACTGACGAAGCACTGTGACGAAGTCACGTCACGCGCCGCGCGAGCGCCCAGCACCGAGACAATGGGCGTAGTTCGCGCCGCGACCGCTTGGCGGCCTTTTTTGATACACGACCGAGAGTTCTCTCGTGCCGTACCGTGAGGTGTGTCAGTATCGACCATAGCCATACTGTACCATTACCAGCCTCTGTCCGAAATAGGCCGAGATTTATCTTGCGCCCTGCCTACGTCAGAGAGGTACCTCCGCGCCCGTTAGGCCGGAATCCTATTGCACTCTGAACCTCCATTATACGACTCTCGTACGAACGTGCCCTTTAAGGCCATTCCGAGCAGAACGTTACACATACCGATATCCTCTCTCCTATCGCTCGCCGCCAAGTCGCCGCCGCCGCGAAACCGACGCGCCGATAAAAAAAACCGTAGCTCCGTAGCTCTTCCGACGGGATCGGAAATAAATGTAAACATAATTCCACAGCTACCACAATAAACACTGTTATTGTTTTGAAATACGCATTTAACTCATTCGCCGAACCCGGACACACCGACTGAGTCGGCAACTATCCCTTCTCCGTCCCACCGGTAATCGTTCCGCAACCAAACACGATTACAAAGTGGCGCCCGAACAGGGACGTTGAAGAGGAGAAGGGCGAATGAGCATAAGCGTAAGCTGGGTTTACGAGCTACGGAAGGCTGTACTGATAAAAGTCGCGGAAAAATACGGGATCGACGCCACCGGCAATCTTGACGAACTACGCCAACGAGTCACCACGTACTGCCGAGATCATAGTATTATGGGTCCACCAACCATCACGATCACTGGCGACACCTCTAGGGCGCCAGAAGAAGCGCCCATCGACACGGGATTCAGCTTAGCTGCCCCAGAGGCTACGCCAATGGAAAAAATCCGAAGGTGGGGAACCCGCTACGACGGCGGCGCCGGAGCAGCTGAATTTCTGCAGCGGCTCGGGGACCTACAACACAGTTACATGGTCACCCCTACGCAGATCGTGCAGTGCCTTTCCGAGATTCTAAAGGGAAGGGCCTTGGGCTGGTATCGCCTCCGCCGTACCGAATGGCAGTCGTGGGACGATTTCGTTAACGACTTTCGAGCGTTTTTTCTCGCTGCCGAAGACGAAAACGAGTTAGAGGAAACCATTACCCGGCGCATTCAACGTCCAGGAGAGACAGCTACCGACTTCATACTAGATCTCCTACCATTGATGCAACAGTACGGGAAGTACACACTCGAGCAGCAGGTGAATCGGGCCTACCGTAATCTCCGACCAGAGTACCGTCGGTACATCAAAAGGACGGAGTTCAAGACTCTGCCAGAATTGATAAGACTGGCGGCGGATCAAGACAAAGTCACGGCCGAGGAGAAAGAGGCTTCCGGCGTCGGACGGAAGGAAACCAACAAAAACGAAAAGCGGCCGGAAAAGAAAGCCGAACAAGCCCGCAGCAGCAGCGGCCTGGCGGAAGTACAGGCCGAGTACGACCGAGCGACGTGCTGCTGGCGATGCGGCCAGCGGGGCCACCGACGCCCCGAGTGCAAACGAGCGAGCAAGCTATTTTGCTCCTACTGCGGGACCGCCGGACGCACTTCAAGAGACTGCAAGTGCAATCCCTTTACGGAAAACGAGGCAGGGCGCGGCAACCGAGGCGACCGACAAAACGCCCAACCCACAACGCCTCAACCAAGCCAGTAGACGAGGACCCTCGATTGTACCTCGCCTTCCAGGTGGGAAAATTCCGCTGGTGGGCACTGGTCGACACCGGAGCAACCCGCTCGTTCATACGGCCAGATGTCGCCACGGCATGCAAGCAGCAAGGATATACCCTTGCCCCCGCCACATTCACGGCTAGCGTCGCCGACGGCGCCGAGGTACCACTACGGGGCGAGATGACCCTACCAGCAGCCATTCACGAGCAGACAGTGAAGCACACGTATGCCGTGCTGCCGGGTCTGTCACATGCCGCGCTATTGGGCATAGACGTTTTGAGCAAGTTGGGCCTAGAAATGCAGATTGGTGCCCACCGATGGGCAACTAACCACGCCGAAACCGCGGCCGTGGAAGCCCCAGGCATTAGACGATGCACCCCAGCCCAAGAGACCGCCCTGCAACAACTCCTGAACGAGGAGTTACCGCCACTCCGGAAATTACGAGGCACAACCAGCCTCGCCGAACACCGAATACGGCTGAAAACGACCGAACCGATCAAGCAACGATACATGCCGAGGAACCCGGCCACGCAAGCCTTAATTAACGAGGCAGTAGACCAGATGCTAGCAGACGGAGTAATAGAGCCGTCTAGCAGCCCCTGGAGCTCCCCCGTGGTCATGGTTGCCAAGAAAGGCAAAAAGAAGAAGCGCTTTTGTATCGACTTCCGCCGAGTAAATGCCGTCACCGAAAAAGACGCCTACCCCTTGCCGCAGGTCCAGGCAACGCTCGACAAATTGCGCGAAGCGCGCTATATCTCAACACTGGACCTCGCAAATGGGTACTGGCAAGTACCGCTGGCCGAGGAGAGCCGCCCAATAACGGCCTTTACCGTTCCCGGACGCGGACTATATCAATTCCGCGTCATGCCGTTCGGTCTCCACTCGGCCCCCGCCACGTTCCAACGGCTACTAGACGGTATCATTGGACCCAGCCTCGAGCCAAGGGCCTTTGCATACTTAGACGACATCATTGTCTTGGGACGAACGTTCGAAGAGCACCTGGAAAACCTCCGAGAAGTATTACGCCGATTGCAGCAGGCAGGACTTCAGTTAAATGAAGAAAAATGCCGTTTCTGCCAGACGGAATTACAATACCTCGGACACGTTGTCTCTGACCAAGGGGTTAAGACGGACCCCGAAAAAGTCGAGGCAATCCGTAACACGCCCCCACCGCAGAATCTACGAGAATTACGACGCTTCCTGGGGATGGTCTCCTGGTACCGGAGATACATTCCCCAATTCTCGGACACAGCGGCACCGTTGCACCAACTCCTCCAGAAACGAACACGCTGGAGCTGGACCGAAGGAGCCCAGTCCGCTTTCGAGACGCTCCGCCACCAACTAGCCACAGCGCCGGTGTTAACTTGCCCCGATTTTGACCAACCGTTTGTACTACAAACGGACGCCAGCCAAGGTGGCCTGGGTGCAGTGCTGACACAGGAGCACGATGGCCAGGAACGAGTAGTGGCCTATGCCAGCCGCACGCTCAATTCAGCCGAGCGAAACTACTCTGTCACCGAAAAAGAGTGCTTGGCAGTGGTCTGGGGCATCAGAAAGATGCGCCCATATCTGGAGGGATATTCCTTTACAGTCCTGACCGATCACCAGGCATTGAAATGGCTACAGTCAATCGACAGCCCCTCGGGCCGCCTGGCGCGCTGGAGCCTGGAGCTCCAACAGTACGATTTCAAAATAGAGTATCGGAAGGGGGAGAACAATCTCGTAGCAGATGCTCTATCACGACAAAACGAGATTGCAGACGTGGGCACCGGGATACCCAAAGAATGGTACGACACCAAGAAACGAGCGGTCGAGGAGACACCGCTCCTCCACCCCGACTACTTCCCGGCACTTCCCAGACACCACCGGCGGCCATCCCGAAGACGAGTGGAAGCAGTGCGTGCCGCGACCCCGGCGGGACGAAATACTAAGGGCTAACCATGATGCCCCCACGGCCGGCCATCTCGGGATTAACAAAACTACCGCCCGAGTAGCCAGAAAATATTATTGGCCCGGGATGTTCCGAGATGCAGCCCGCTACGTCCGCCAGTGTACTAAGTGTCAAGAGTACAAGGTGTCGCAACAAGCACCAGCAGGACTAATGCACACCACACCAGCAGCCTACCCGTGGGATGTTGTATCGGCCGATTTAGTCGGACCGCTCCCACGATCAAAGAAAGGCCACACCGTGGTATTGGTGATGCAGGATAAATTCACAAAGTGGATTGAGCTGCAGCCTCTTCGACAAGCCACCGCCCCGGCCGTCACAAAAGCCTTCCGGGAGCGCGTAGCCATGCGCTTCGGGTGCCCACGCCGAGTCATTACCGACAACGGAAAGCAATTTGAGAGCCGAGAATTTACCGGCATGCTGAAAGAATATGGCATCGACCACCGGAAAACACCGCCTTATACCCCGCAATGTAATCCGGTAGAAAGAGCCAACCGAGTAATCAAGACGATGATCGCCCAATTTACCGACGGGGATCACACAACGTGGGATAATTGGCTCCCGGAGATCGCTTTTGCCTACAACACGGCGCGACACGAAGCCACAGGGAGCACACCAGCCGCCTTAAATTTTGGCCGCGAACTCGTTGCTCCCGGAGATCCACGCCTGAACACGGGCGACCCAATGGAGGAGCCAACCCAAGCGGACACCCGAGGATGGCAACAACGGTTAGCGACCATCAAAGACAGCATTGAACTGGCACGAGGGAATCTGGTACGAGCCCACCAGAATCAAAAGCACCATTACGATTTGCGCCGTAGAGATTGGCGCCCCGCGATCGGTGACGAAGTGATGAAGCGCGAACACCACCTAAGCGCGGCAGTAAAACAGTTTAATGCTAAGCTGGCTCCAAAATTCGCCGGCCCATACATCGTTGCCAAATTCGCGGGGCCAAACGTCGTGGTACTAAAAGGTACGCGCGGGAAAACAATGCGCGCGCACCTCAGCGATCTGAAACCGCGCGATACTCGCGAACCGAGTAGCGCGGACAGCGCCACCGTGATGACTATAAAAGCCGTTGACAAACAAGCAGTCGAGACAATTGGCAATCAGCATGCCACGACAACGAACGTCACCCGAGAGCTCGGGAAAAGGAAGCGCCGTGCCGCTGGGCGCCGCCCCGGTAGGCCCGCCGGAGCGCCGGCCCAGACGGCCACAGATAGTCGAGAATCGACCATGGCCCGCCCGGGTCCAACTGGCAGACCCACCGCCTTCACATCGAGGGCCACCACCGCGCCTCCAGGCGCCCCCACGGAGAATAACCGCCCGGGAGCGCCCGGAAGAAGTTTTAATGGTGGAAACCTCCACCTCGCGGCCCCAGGAGGCCGAGGGAAAAGACTACCAGGGGGCCACCACCCGCCGACGTCGAACGGCCCACACGGGTCTCCAACCGCTGGACCTCCGGCGGATGGCCAGCCAGCTACCCCCGGCTACACCCCTAGCCGGGACAACGGCCGGGCCAACAGCCTCACGGGGCCAGGTTACGCCACGGCCCTCCCGTTTGCCACGGGACCGCCCTCCCCCGGCGGACAGAAAACGAAAACTGCCCGCCAGAGGCGGCCGACGCACCACGACAACCGCCGATTCATCGCCGCTGGCTCAGCCAGGCCTGCAAGGCCCCCCAGCGGTCACGCCACCGCCGATAGACACCGCAGGCCCATCGCCGCTGGCACAGCCAGGCCTAAAAGGCCCCCCAGCGGCCGCACCATCGCCGCTGGCACAGCCAGGCCTAAAAGGCCCCCCAGCGGCCGCACCATCGCCGGTAGTCACCACCGGAACACCGCCGCTGGTCCAGCTAGGCCGGCAAGGCCCCCCAGCGGCCACGCCACCGCCGGTAGACACCGCGACACCAGCGCCACTGGTACAGCCCGGCCACCAGGGCCCCCCAGTGGCTACGCCACCACCGATCGCTACCGCCGAACCACCGTCGCTGGCACAGCCAGGCCTACAGGGCCCCCCAGCGGCCACGCCACCGCCGGTAGACTCCCCGGCCCCTCCGCCACTGGCACGGCCAGTTCATGCGGGCCCTTCAACGGCCGCACCAGGTCGAACGACCCACACCCGACCCTGGTCCTGGGCCACGGACCGGCCAGGGATGGTGATCTTCCACCCCGCCGCTATGCGCCCTCGCCGCGTATACGCGGTCACGACGTCAACCGCCGTCGTTCTGGGCAGCCGATTCCGCAACGGCGATCTCGGGATCGAGATCCGCAGTCGGCGGACTGCTCCCGCGGAGCACCCTCCGCCGGAATAGTTTTTTTTTAGTTTCTAATTAACATTTAATACTGGTGATGGGTAGGTTAATGCGTTGGGTTGCAACCCCTTAGGTTAAGTTAGTACGTAAGGACACATGTACCTGACGGCCAGAAGCCGACGAACACCGTTTTTCCCCAAAGTAAGGAGGGGGTGTGACGAAGTCACGTCACGCGCCGCGCGAGCGCCCAGCACCGAGACAATGGGCGTAGTTCGCGCCGCGACCGCTTGGCGGCCGCGGTCCCGCGGTCTCTCTCGCGAGCGATAATTTACGGCCGGCCAATATAAAGGCCGCGGCGAGCGAAATAAACAGCTCTTGTGCATGTCGCTATACCGCTTCAAGCAAACCAAGACGCTCTTTTTGATACACGACCGAGAGTTCTCTCGTGCCGTACCGTGAGGTGTGTCAGTATCGACCATAGCCATACTGTACCATTACCAGCCTCTGTCCGAAATAGGCCGAGATTTATCTTGCGCCCTGCCTACGTCAGAGAGGTACCTCCGCGCCCGTTAGGCCGGAATCCTATTGCACTCTGAACCTCCATTATACGACTCTCGTACGAACGTGCCCTTTAAGGCCATTCCGAGCAGAACGTTACACATACCGATATCCTCTCTCCTATCGCTCGCCGCCAAGTCGCCGCCGCCGCGAAACCGACGCGCCGATAAAAAAAACCGTAGCTCCGTAGCTCTTCCGACGGGATCGGAAATAAATGTAAACATAATTCCACAGCTACCACAATAAACACTGTTATTGTTTTGAAATACGCATTTAACTCATTCGCCGAACCCGGACACACCGACTGAGTCGGCAACTATCCCTTCTCCGTCCCACCGGTAATCGTTCCGCAACCAAACACGATTACAGCACAACCAACGAAATGTGCAGTAAAAATTGTAAGAACTACACTTACATCCACCCCTGACAACTATGCACACTTTATATCATCCGATAGAATATTAACTAGCCAAATTTGTAAAACCTTAATAGCAACCGGACTCCTAGACGAAACAAAACTAACACCGGAAGATTTCTCTCAAAATTGTGTAATAATAACTCACAATGAGATAGGAAAAATTTTTAGCATCATTGGGGCATGAAACTTCTACCATGAAATGGGAGCAGGAGAACTGGTATCAGCATTAACGGCGCTCAGGGACGCCGTAGAAAGCGAACGTGTCCGTTCAGTTCGAATTGCGGCGCATGGTGAAACTCTACACCGATTCGATGCCGAAACGCTCCAGAAACATTGCAAAATCATTTTCAAACATACGCCCGTCTCAATTATAATTTGTTCCGGGGAGGTGAAATTACCACCTGAAGACGAACGGGAAAATATCATCCGTCACTATCACGAAACCTTGATAGGTGGACATAAGGGAATAACAAAAACATACCGACGCATACGTAACCTATTTGACTGGCCTCACCTACATCGGGATGTAGAGAATTATATACGCAGTTGCCCGAGCTGCCAAGAACAAAAACTTGTACGAATCAAAACCCGGGAACCGATGTTAATCACGGATACACCCGCGAAACCTTTCGATAAAATAGCCTTAGACACCGTAGGACCACTTCCACCTACCCCTAGTGGAAACCGTCATGTACTAACAATACAATGTCAGCTATCAAAATTCTGTATGGCCGTGCCTCTACCTGATATAAAAGCCACTACAATCGCCGACGCATTTTCACGCTACTTCATTGCAATTTTCGGCGCACCGCGTGCCATATTAACGGATCGAGGCACGAGCTTCATCAATAATACAATACAGGGAATAGCCAGAACCTTCAAAGTCCAACATGTAACTACATCGGGATACCGACCTCAAACTAACGGTTCCCTAGAAAGAAGTCACATCGTTCTAACCGAATACTTGAAACATTATTTGGAAAGATACGAGGATTGGGACTTGCTCCTCCCATTCGCCATGTACTCATACAACACTTCGATACACGAAGCCACAAAATTCACCCCATATGAAGTGGTTTTCGGACAATTAGCTAGGGATCCGTTTACACCTTTGTCCCGCGAGGAGCTCTTAACGTACCCAATATACGTTCAGAGTTTGGTGGAACGCCTAGAGGAGATCCGAAAAATCACACGAGCAAATCTGGACATGAGTAAAATACGTTCGAAAAATATTTACGACCGAAAAAGCAACCAAGTTACATTCGCGGTAGATGACCTCGTTTACGTACTTAAAGAACCTCGACTCCACAAATTCGATCCGCATTACATAGGCCCCTTCAAAATTGAAGCAATCACAGATCAAAAGAATGCAGTACTAATTTCGCATGAAGGCCAGCAAATCGTGAAGCATCTCGACAAATTAAAGCATGCTTATACTAAAGAGGAACCACCTTGATGCCAATACAGCATAGTCAATGGTCTAAGTTTACAACGGGTCTAACCGGGAGGGCTCCTCTAACCGACCCTTTCAACCAAGGTGCAGTAACATGCAATAACCCCTCCCTTGCATTTGACTTATTTCTTTTTTTTTTCGTATTTACAGTAGACACTTCCAAAAAAAAAATATAAAAAAAAATAATAGAATTCCCACCCTTGAGGAACATTTTTCGGGAACCTCCTCAAACCACAATGGACGGACGTGCCCTGCTTATATTCACGTTAGTTTGGACAAGCGTTATTGGTAGTATCATAGATGGGGACTACCAAGTATCACCTTTGAGCCACAACCCGGGCCTATACTACGAACAAATCAGACCTCTCCGGGTTTTTCACACCCAATGGAGACTAGTCACAGGTATCGAAGTCGCCGAATTATTAACCTCGCGACCAAAAACCCAACCCCAAATCAACCAGATGAAGGCATTATGTACAACTTATAACTGGACTTCTTGCCCGGCCGATAATCTTGATGCGGCCCTGCACCAAAAATTGCTCGATGGCAAACGATACGAGGATTTACTACACAGCATATTAGGAAAGCCCCGTGCCAGCCGTACCAAGCGATCGGTACCACTTGGATTCATCGGATCGCTGAGTAAGGCCCTTTTTGGAACCTTGGACAGCGATGATGCGCAATATTATAATAAGGAAATAGATAAACTTTATAAAGATCAAAATCACCTCGCCGAATTGTTAGGAAACCAAACGCACATTGTAAAATCAGAATTCCAAGACATACATAACTCGCTGAAATCTGTAACGAATGCCATACGAAACCAGGACGACAGAATTAGAGAATTAGCAAGGGGAACCCGCCAATTAGACGAGCGTGAAACGAAAGTAGAGTTAGAAGTAGCTTTTGCGACATGGACATTTTTAATGATCCGAAATGTGGACGAATATGTATTCGCATTGATTGTAATTACAGACGCGCTTACGTTCGCAAAACTCGGTATCCTACACCCGGCCGTTCTGTCCCCCAGCCAGCTGACGCGAACTTGCGAAAGAATTCGTGAAACTACTCCGTATGAATTCCCGCTGACCACGGAAGAACTGAATTCCGAACAATTACAAGGGGTGACCAAATTGAACGTAGTTTATTCAATGGGCCGAATCATCTTGTCACTCGACATCCCTTTACTCGATCAAATTCCCTTTGAACTTTACCACCTTCAACCTTGCCCCTCATTTCAAACTATATCGACCAATGTCTCTACTCCAATATTCATCAAACCAAGAACGGCATATCTGGCAATCAGCCGAATCAACTCTCAGTACTTCATGCCCGACGAGAAGTACATTACGACATGCAGGAATCACCCCCGCATGTACATGTGCGAACTCGGTCTACCACTCCAAAATTTGGAAAAAGCACCAAGCTGTGAAACGGATGCCTTACTGGAACCACGAAACATCAAGTGGTCTAGCTGCAACATTCAGGCCCTTTCTGGAAGCCAAGTTTTCCTCCAGAAGATGATAACACCCAACACCTGGCTGTATTCCGTTAAAGACACCCTGGCATTGCAGGTTCGATGCAATAAGCACGCAGCCGGATATGAAGTGCTACAGGGGGCAGGAATATTACAACTAAAAAGAGATTGTGAGGCCAAGATCGGGACCAACCAGATCTGGGCAACCGGATTGGACACCGAGGCATTAACAACCAGCTATAAACCATCTGTCGGCATTAACATTTCGGAAATTTTGCCAACTCTCACGGAACATCATCTGAAAATTTTAACGGATTATCAAGAAAAGGAAACACAGGGGATACTTCAGGATGTTCATACCAAAACAAATTCAATGGCATTAGAAGACATAGAAAGACAAGCAAGGGAAATAGCAACCCACCATCGGACAGAAAATTTATCGACATATGTTACCTATGGACTACCGGGATTAGGAGGCATCCTAGTAGCTATCCTTATCGTCTGGATGGGATATCGCCTTTTAAGGGCACGCCGCAACCCACATCGGGAGCCCTTAAGGAAAGAGACAAAGGTTAATATAGAAATGATACCACGCCGTCCCCCTCCCCAAATAATTTCCAAACCCCGTCCTCTAACGATTACACCCTTTCCGCCCGATTTACCCGTTATATCACCCACGAGGACAAGCGAGAAAGCCCACGTAGAACGAGCGGGTAGTTTCGCAACTTCCGAGCCATACTTTGAGGTATTCTAAGAAGTACCTCGCTGATCGCAGCAAAAACCCCGCGCGTTGACCTCGCGAGGCGCTCTGCTGCGAAAATTAGTTGGTAGGGATACAAGCATATAAGATAGCAATTAAACACATCGAGGGACAGTCTTCATAAAATCGTCACCACAATCGTTCAAACACCACGAAACAATGGACGCACCCAGATTCAACGACATAAAATTCAAAGAGTCTTCGTTGGCGGAGGCGATTCTTCCGCGTGGATTACACGCGCCCTTTGGGGCGAGGCTCTGTGTGCGGTCGGACGTCTTGGGCGAAGATGGCCAGGCTTGGGCCCATAAAACCCACACCGTGTGCGAATCATGTGCATGGCTCAACCGGCCGGAGAACTTCTCGGAGTACCGAAGGATTCCCGTGCACTGGCTGGTGGAAGAACTCCGGGCCATCGCACTCACAAGATGCGTCCAGTGTCGGGAGAAACACCTGCAATGGCGGCTACCCGGCAACTGCACCGGATGCATCAGGGCAATGCTGGAGGTCAACCCTCTCCATTTACCGTCATTTCCGATCCTGAGGGCGTCTCGGCCACTGGAGCCCCCACGGCTCCAAAGAATCCAAGTCCTGCCCGCGGGGGCAGAGGAAGCAGACGTCACCCCTCGTATTAGGTAAACACCCACCTAACTATAATCACTTAGAGGTTCGCGACTAGGTTATAATTGTCTTGTTTTACTTTTACTCGCAGCAGAGCCTCGAAAAGGAAGACACCCCCCAAACACTAACGAGCATCAATCCGAATTTTTTTTTAAAAAAAAAATATATGTAACAATATATGGTTTAATTTTTCTTTTGTGTAATTATGGTTCATTAATTGCATCCACGCGCCACCCCTTAAATTTAGTAGCGCTATAGTTTTAAGCCACCAGGAAAGTGTACGCGACGACCGCTACGCACGAATTCATGAAATGGCCTCTCGAGACCATTTCATGTCTAGGTGGGGAGGTGTTAAATGGGCCCTTCAGGTCCATTCCGTGCTTGCTGTCCCCGTGTCACATTCCATTTCATCATCGGCGATTCAGCGGAATCGCAGCGCGCGGGTTAGTAGGTCGACATACGCGGAATCCGTCAGCGAAAACACAACGAGACCACCGATGGTCCGGGTCCTAGATTCCAGGGCATGGAGCAATAGAAGTTACGAGAAGCAGCAACTGACGGAGCAATTCTCCCCCGTTCTCAAAATGGGGAGTGCGTGGCTCTGACCTGGATCGCGCTATAAAAGCTTGGACTGTGCGACATCGCGAGCAGATACATCCTTAGTCGCGAATTGATCGGTATTTGGAAGTCCGAGTTAGGAAGTTACGACGAGCCAGCGGGCCGTCTAGAGATCGCGACATCGTTTAGTTGTTTGCACCGCGAAGCACGTTCGGCGGGTAGTAATTCACAAGAGGGTAACTCCATCCGACGCACCGAGAACGGCCTAGCCGGGAGAGCCCTTGAGTGTTAACCGTGACCGACGTTGACGGAGCTAGGATAGCAAACTGTTCGACATCGCGAGTTCCAATACGAAGATATCCGTGTGTTAGCTGACAGTGCAGCAAGTAACCACGACCTACGTTTGGGTCAGCGACATCGCGAGTAGGCGAAACCTTAGACGGCAAGCGTGCCGTGTGCCATCCGAGAGCACAGCGAGCGACACTGGGACGGAGCGTAGTCCCGAAGGGTATGTTAACCACAGATCTCACTTTCTCGAAAATATATCTTACTTTGATGTTTTTCCTTCTAAATTTCGAATATCAATTGATTCAACCCTTCTACTCCTATTCCTTCCTCGGTAAGTATAGTCAAGGTGTGCTTTAGCACATCGACAGAGCAGCGAACCCAGTCGATCACCCTAACCGCTCGGGGTGTTTCACAGCAGTCCCTTCAGGACGTAACACATGGTCATGTTCATGGTCATGTTCATGGTCATGTTCATGGTCATGTTCATGGTCATGTTCATGGTCATGTTCATGGTCATGTTCATGGTCATGTACATGGTCGTGTTGATGGTCGTGTTGATGGTCGTGTTCATGGTCGTGTTGATGGTCGTGTTGATGGTCGTGTTGATGGTCGTGTTGATGGTCGTGTTCATGGTCGTGTTCATGGTCGTGTTCATGGTCGTGTTCATGGTCGTGTTCATGGTCGTGTTCATGGTCGTGTTCATGGTCGTGTTCATGGTCGTGTTCATGGTCGTGTTCATGGTCGTGTTCATGGTCGTGTTCATGGTCGTGTTCATGGTCGTGTTCATGGTCGTGTTCATGGTCGTGTTCATGGTCGTGTTCATGGTCGTGTTCATGGTCGTGTTCATGGTCGTGTTCATGGTCGTGATCATGGTCGTGTTCATGGTCGTGTTCATGGTCGTGTTCATGGTCGTGTTCATTAACGTGTTCATGGTCATGGTTATGGTCTGTTCATGTTCACGGTCGTGGTCATGGTCAGGGTCATGGTCATGGTCATGGTTGGGGTCGTGCTCGTGGTCGTGTTCGTGGTCGTGTTCGTGGTCGTGTTCATGGTCGTGTTCATGGTCGTGTTCATGGTCGTGTTCATGGTCGTGTTCATGGTCGTGTTCATGGTCGTGTTCATGGTCGTGTTCATGGTCGTGTTCATGGTCGTGTTCATGGTCGTGTTCATGGTCCTGTTCATGGTCGTGTTCATGGTCGTGTTCATGGTCGTGTTCATGGTCGTGTTCATGGTCGTGTTCATGGTCATGGTTGTGGTCATGTTCATGGTCGTGTTCATGGTCGTGTTCATGGTCGTGTTCATGGTCGTGTTCATGGTCGTGTTCATGGTCCTGTTCATGGTCGTGTTCATGGTCCTGTTCATGGTCGTGTTCATGGTCGTGTTCATGGTCGTGTTCATGGTCGTGTTCATTATCGTGTTCATGGTCATGGTTATGGTCTGTTCATGTTCACGGTCGTGGTCATGGTCAGGGTCATGGTCATGGTCATGGTTGTGGTCGTGCTCGCGGTCGTGGTCGTGGTCGTGGTCGTGGTCGTGGTCATGGTCATGGTCATGGTTATGGTTGTGGTCGTGCTCGTGCTCGTGGTCGTGGTCATGGTCATGGTTATGGTCAGATACATGGTCATAGTCATGGTCATTGTCATTGTCGTGTTCGTGGGCGTGGTCAAGGTCGTGTTCATGGTCGTGTTCGTGGTCGTGTTCATGGTCGTGTACATGGTCGTGTTCATGGTCGTATTCATGGTCGTGTTCATTATCGTGTTCATGGTCATGGTTATGGTCTGTTCATGTTCACGGTCGTTGTCATGGTCAGGGTCATGGTCATGGTCATGGTTGTGGTCGTGCTCGTGGTCGTGGTCGTGGTCGTGGTCGTGGTCATGGTCATGGTCATGGTCATGGTTATGGTTGTGGTCGTGCTCGTGGTCGTGTTCGTGGTCGTGTTCATGGTCGTGTTCATGGTCGTGTTCATGGTCGTGTTCATGGTCGTGTTCATTATCGTGTTCATGGTCATGGTTATGGTCTGTTCATGTTCACGGTCGTGGTCATGGTCAGGGTCATGGTCATGGTCATGGTTGTGGTCGTGCTCGTGGTCGTGGTCGTGGTCGTGGTCGTGGTCGTGGTCGTGGTCATGGTCATGGTCATGGTTATGGTTGTGGTCGTGCTCGTGCTCGTAGTCGTGGTCATGGTCATGGTTATGTTCAGAGACATGGTCATAGTCATGGTCGTGTTCATGGTCGTGTTCATGGTCGTGTTCATGGTCGTGTTCATGGTCGTGTTCATGGTCGTGTTCATGGTCGTGTTCATGGTCGTGTTCATGGTCATGATCATGGTCATGTTCATGGTCATGTTCATGGTCATGTTCATGGTCGTGTTCATGGTCGTGTTCATGGTCGTGTTCATGGTCGTGTTCATGGTCGTGTTCATGGTCGTGTTCATGGTCGTGTTCATGGTCGTGTTCATGGTCGTGTTCATGGTCGTGTTCATGGTCGTGTTCATGGTCGTGTTCATGGTCGTGTCCATGGTCGTGTTCATGGTCGTGTTCATGGTCGTGTTCATGGTCGTGTTCATGGTCGTGTTCATGGTCGTGTTCATGGTCGTGTTCATGGTCGTGTTCATGGTCGTGTTCATGGTCGTGTTCATGGTCGTGTTCATGGTCGTGTTCATGGTCGTGTTCATGGTCGTGTTCATGGTCCTGTTCATGGTCTGTTCATGTTCACGGTCGTGGTCATGGTCAGGGTCATGGTCATGGTCATGGTTGTGGTCGTGCTCGCGGTCGTGGTCGTGGTCGTGGTCGTGGTCGTGGTCGTGGTCATGGTCATGGTCATGGTTATGGTTGTGGTCGTGCTCGTGCTCGTGGTCGTGGTCATGGTCATGGTTATGGTCAGATACATGGTCATAGTCATGGTCATTGTCATTGTCGTGTTCGTGGGCGTGGTCAAGGTCGTGTTCATGGTCGTGTTCGTGGTCGTGTTCATGGTCGTGTACATGGTCGTGTTCATGGTCGTATTCATGGTCGTGTTCATTATCGTGTTCATGGTCATGGTTATGGTCTGTTCATGTTCACGGTCGTTGTCATGGTCAGGGTCATGGTCATGGTCATGGTTGTGGTCGTGCTCGTGGTCGTGGTCGTGGTCGTGGTCGTGGTCATGGTCATGGTCATGGTCATGGTTATGGTTGTGGTCGTGCTCGTGGTCGTGTTCGTGGTCGTGTTCATGGTCGTGTTCATGGTCGTGTTCATGGTCGTGTTCATGGTCGTGTTCATTATCGTGTTCATGGTCATGGTTATGGTCTGTTCATGTTCACGGTCGTGGTCATGGTCAGGGTCATGGTCATGGTCATGGTTGTGGTCGTGCTCGTGGTCGTGGTCGTGGTCGTGGTCGTGGTCGTGGTCGTGGTCATGGTCATGGTCATGGTTATGGTTGTGGTCGTGCTCGTGCTCGTAGTCGTGGTCATGGTCATGGTTATGTTCAGAGACATGGTCATAGTCATGGTCATTGTCATTGTCGTGTTCGTGGGCGTGGTAAAGGTCGTGTTCATGGTCGTGTTCATGGACGTGTTCATGGTCGTGTTCATGGTCGTGTTCATGGTCGTGTTCATGGTCGTGTTCATGGTCGTGTTCATGGTCGTGTTCATGGTCGTGTTCATGGTCGTGTTCATGGTCGTGTTCATGGTCGTGTTCATGGTCGTGTTCATGGTCGTGTTCATGGTCGTGTTCATGGTCGTGTTCATGGTCGTGTTCATGGTCGTGTTCATGGTCGTGTTCATGGTCGTGTCCATGGTCGTGTTCATGGTCGTGTTCATGGTCGTGTTCATGGTCGTGTTCATGGTCGTGTTCATGGTCGTGTTCATGGTCGTGTTCATGGTCGTGTTCATGGTCGTGTTCATGGTCGTGTTCATGGTCGTGTTCATGGTCGTGTTCATGGTCGTGTTCATGGTCGTGTTCATGGTCGTGTTCATGGTCGTGTTCATGGTCGTGTTCATGGTCGTGTTCATGGTCGTGTTCATGGTCGTGTTCATGGTCGTGTTCATGGTCGTGTTCGTGGTCGTGTTCATGGTCGTGTTCATGGTCGTGTTCATGGTCGTGTTCATGGTCATGGTTATGGTCTGTTCATGTTCACGGTCGTGGTCATGGTCATGGTCATGGTCATGTTCATGGTCGTGGTCGTGGTCGTGGTTGTGTTTGTGGTCGTGGTCGTGGTCGTGGTTGTGTTTGTGGTCGTGGTCGTAGTTATGGCCAGGGTCGTGTTCATGTTCACTGTAATGGTCAGAGTCATGGTCATGGTCATGGTTGTGGTCGTGCTCGTGGTCGTGGTCGTGGTCGTGGTCGTGGTCATGTTCATGGTCATATTCATGGTCATGTTCATGGTCATGTTCATGGTCATGTTCATGGTCATGTTCATGGTCATGTTCAAGGTCATGTTCATGGTCATGTTCATGGTCATGTTCGTGGTCATGTTCATGGTCATGTTCATGGTCATGGTTGTGGTCGTGCTCGTGGTCCTGTTCGTGGTCGTGTTCATGGTCGTGTTCATGGTCGTGTTCATGGTCGTGTTCATGGTCATGTTCATGGTCGTGTTCATGGTCGTGTTCGTGGTCGTGTTCATGGTCGTGTTCATGGTCGTGTTCATGGTCGTGTTCATGGTCGTGTTCATGATCGTGTTCAAGGTCGTGTTCATGGTCGTGTTCATGGTCGTGTTCATGGTCGTGTTCATTAACGTGTTCATGGTCATGGTTATGGTCTGTTCATGTTCACGGTCGTGGTCATGGTCAGGGTCATGGTCATGGTCATGGTTGTGGTCGTGCTCGTGGTCCTGTTCGTGGTCGTGTTCATGGTCGTGTTCATGGTCGTGTTCATGGTCGTGTTCATGGTCGTGTTCATGGTCATGTTCATGGTCGTGTTCATGGTCGTGTTCGTGGTCGTGTTCATGGTCGTGTTCATGGTCGTGTTCATGGTCGTGTTCATGGTCGTGTTCATTATCGTGTTCATGGTCATGGTTATGGTCTGTTCATGTTCACGGTCGTGGTCATGGTCAGGGTCATGGTCATGGTCATGGTTGTGGTCGTGCTCGTGGTCGTGGTCGTGGTCGTGGTCGTGGTCGTGGTCATGGTCATGGTCATGGTCATGGTTATGGTTGTGGTCGTGCTCGTGCTCGTGGTCGTGGTCATGGTCATGGTTATGGTCAGATACATGGTCATAGTCATGGTCATTGTCATTGTCGTGTTCGTGGGCGTGGTCAAGGTCGTGTTCATGGTCGTGTTCGTGGTCGTGTTCATGGTCGTGTACATGGTCGTGTTCATGGTCGTGTTCATGGTCGTGTTCATGGTCGTGTTCATGGTCGTGTTCATGGTCGTGTTCATGGTCGTGTTCATGGTCGTGTTCATGGTCGTGTTCATGGTCGTGTTCATGGTCGTGTTCATGGTCGTGTTCATGGTCGTGTTCATGGTCGTGTTCATGGTCGTGTTCATGGTCGTGTTCATGGTCGTGTTCATGGTCGTGTTCATGGTCCTGTTCATGGTCTGTTCATGTTCACGGTCGTGGTCATGGTCAGGGTCATGGTCATGGTCATGGTTGTGGTCGTGCTCGCGGTCGTGGTCGTGGTCGTGGTCGTGGTCGTGGTCATGGTCATGGTCATGGTTATGGTTGTGGTCGTGCTCGTGCTCGTGGTCGTGGTCATGGTCATGGTTATGGTCAGATACATGGTCATAGTCATGGTCATTGTCATTGTCGTGTTCGTGGGCGTGGTCAAGGTCGTGTTCATGGTCGTGTTCGTGGTCGTGTTCATGGTCGTGTACATGGTCGTGTTCATGGTCGTATTCATGGTCGTGTTCATTATCGTGTTCATGGTCATGGTTATGGTCTGTTCATGTTCACGGTCGTTGTCATGGTCAGGGTCATGGTCATGGTCATGGTTGTGGTCGTGCTCGTGGTCGTGGTCGTGGTCGTGGTCGTGGTCATGGTCATGGTCATGGTCATGGTTATGGTTGTGGTCGTGCTCGTGGTCGTGTTCGTGGTCGTGTTCATGGTCGTGTTCATGGTCGTGTTCATGGTCGTGTTCATGGTCGTGTTCATTATCGTGTTCATGGTCATGGTTATGGTCTGTTCATGTTCACGGTCGTGGTCATGGTCAGGGTCATGGTCATGGTCATGGTTGTGGTCGTGCTCGTGGTCGTGGTCGTGGTCGTGGTCGTGGTCGTGGTCGTGGTCGTGGTCATGGTCATGGTCATGGTTATGGTTGTGGTCGTGCTCGTGCTCGTAGTCGTGGTCATGGTCATGGTTATGTTCAGAGACATGGTCATAGTCATGGTCATTGTCATTGTCGTGTTCGTGGGCGTGGTAAAGGTCGTGTTCATGGTCGTGTTCATGGACGTGTTCATGGTCGTGTTCATGGTCGTGTTCATGGTCGTGTTCATGGTCGTGTTCATGGTCGTGTTCATGGTCGTGTTCATGGTCGTGTTCATGGTCGTGTTCATGGTCGTGTTCATGGTCGTGTTCATGGTCGTGTTCATGGTCGTGTTCATGGTCGTGTTCATGGTCGTGTTCATGGTCGTGTTCATGGTCGTGTTCATGGTCGTGTCCATGGTCGTGTTCATGGTCGTGTTCATGGTCGTGTTCATGGTCGTGTTCATGGTCGTGTTCATGGTCGTGTTCATGGTCGTGTTCATGGTCGTGTTCATGGTCGTGTTCATGGTCGTGTTCATGGTCGTGTTCATGGTCGTGTTCATGGTCGTGTTCATGGTCGTGTTCATGGTCGTGTTCATGGTCGTGTTCATGGTCGTGTTCATGGTCGTGTTCATGGTCGTGTTCATGGTCGTGTTCATGGTCGTGTTCATGGTCGTGTTCATGGTCGTGTTCATGGTCGTGTTCATGGTCGTGTTCATGGTCGTGTTCGTGGTCGTGTTCATGGTCGTGTTCATGGTCGTGTTCATGGTCGTGTTCATGGTCATGGTTATGGTCTGTTCATGTTCACGGTCGTGGTCATGGTCATGGTCATGGTCATGTTCATGGTCGTGGTCGTGGTCGTGGTTGTGTTTGTGGTCGTGGTCGTGGTCGTGGTTGTGTTTGTGGTCGTGGTCGTAGTTATGGCCAGGGTCGTGTTCATGTTCACTGTAATGGTCAGAGTCATGGTCATGGTCATGGTTGTGGTCGTGCTCGTGGTCGTGGTCGTGGTCGTGGTCGTGGTCATGTTCATGGTCATGTTCATGGTCATGTTCATGGTCATGTTCATGGTCATGTTCATGGTCATGTTCATGGTCATGTTCAAGGTCATGTTCATGGTCATGTTCATGGTCATGTTCGTGGTCATGTTCATGGTCATGTTCATGGTCATGGTTGTGGTCGTGCTCGTGGTCCTGTTCGTGGTCGTGTTCATGGTCGTGTTCATGGTCGTGTTCATGGTCGTGTTCATGGTCATGTTCATGGTCGTGTTCATGGTCGTGTTCGTGGTCGTGTTCATGGTCGTGTTCATGGTCGTGTTCATGGTCGTGTTCATGGTCGTGTTCATGATCGTGTTCATGGTCGTGTTCATGGTCGTGTTCATGGTCGTGTTCATTAACGTGTTCATGGTCATGGTTATGGTCTGTTCATGTTCACGGTCGTGGTCATGGTCAGGGTCATGGTCATGGTCATGGTTGTGGTCGTGCTCGTGGTCCTGTTCGTGGTCGTGTTCATGGTCGTGTTCATGGTCGTGTTCATGGTCGTGTTCATGGTCGTGTTCATGGTCATGTTCATGGTCGTGATCATGGTCGTGTTCGTGGTCGTGTTCATGGTCGTGTTCATGGTCGTGTTCATGGTCGTGTTCATGGTCGTGTTCATTATCGTGTTCATGGTCATGGTTATGGTCTGTTCATGTTCACGGTCGTGGTCATGGTCAGGGTCATGGTCATGGTCATGGTTGTGGTCGTGCTCGTGGTCCTGGTCGTGGTCGTGGTCGTGGTCGTGGTCATGGTCATGGTCATGGTCATGGTTATGGTTGTGGTCGTGCTTGTGCTCGTGGTCGTGGTCATGGTCATGGTTATGGTCAGATACATGGTCATAGTCATGGTCATTGTCATTGTCGTGTTCGTGGGCGTGGTCAAGGTCGTGTTCACGGTCGTGTTCATGGTCGTGATCATGGTCGTGTTCATGGTCGTGTTCATGGTCGTGTTCATGGTCATGTTCATGGTCGTGTTCATGGTCGTGTTCATGGTCGTGTTCATGGTCGTGTTCATGGTCATGGTTATGGTCTGTTCATGTTCACGGTCGTGGTAATGGTCAGGGTCATGGTCATGGTCATGGTTGTGGTCGTGCTCGTGGTCGTGGTCGTGGTCGTGGTCGTGGTCATGGTCATGGTCATGGTCATGGTTATGGTTGTGGTCGTGCTCGTGGTCGTGGTCGTGGTCATGGTCATGGTTATGGTCAGAGACATGGTCATAGTCATGGTCATTGTCATTGTCGTGTTCGTGGGCGTGGTAAAGGTCGTGTTCATGGTCGTGTTCATGGACGTGTTCATGGTCGTGTTCATGGTCGTGTTCATGGTCGTGTTCATGGTCGTGTTCATGGTCCTGTTCATGGTCGTGTTCATGGTCGTGTTCATGGTCGTGTTCATGGTCGTGTTCATGGTCGTGTTCATGGTCGTGTCCATGGTCGTGTTCATGGTCGTGTTCATGGTCGTGTTCATGGTCGTGTTCATGGTCGTGTTCATGGTCGTGTTCATGGTCGTGTTCATGGTCGTGTTCATGGTCGTGTTCATGGTCGTGTTCATGGTCGTGTTCATGGTCGTGTTCATGGTCGTGTTCATGGTCGTGTTCATGGTCGTGTTCATGGTCGTGTTCATGGTCGTGTTCATGGTCGTGTTCATGGTCGTGTTCATGGTCGTGTTCATGGTCGTGTTCATGGTCGTGTTCATGGTCGTGTTCATGGTCGTGTTCATGGTCGTGTTCATGGTCGTGTTCATGGTCGTGTTCATGGTCGTGTTAATTTTCGTGTTCATGGTCGTGTTCATGGTCGTGTTCATGGTCGTGTTCATGGTCGTGTTCATGGTCGTGTTCATGGTCGTGTTCATGGTCGTGTTCATGGTCGTGTTCATGGTCGTGTTCGTGGTCGTGTTCATGGTCGTGTTCATGGTCGTGTTCATGGTCGTGTTCATGGTCATGGTTATGGTCTGTTCATGTTCACGGTCGTGGTCATGGTCATGGTCATGGTCATGTTCATGGTCGTGGTCGTGGTCGTGGTCGTGGTTGTGTTTGTGGTCGTGGTCGTAGTTATGGCCAGGGTCGTGTTCATGTTCACTGTAATGGTCAGGGTCATGGTCATGGTCATGGTTGTGGTCGTGCTCGTGGTCGTGGTCGTGGTCGTGGTCGTGGTCGTGGTCGTGGTCATGTTCATGGTCATGTTCATGGTCATGTTCATGGTCATGTTCATGGTCATGTTCATGGTCATGTTCAAGGTCATGTTCATGGTCATGTTCATGGTCATATTCGTGGTCATGTTCATGGTCATGTTCCTGGTCATGTTCATGGTCATGTTCATGGTCATGTTCATGGTCATGTTCATGGTCATGTTCATGGTCATGTTCATGGTCATGTTCATGGTCATGTTCATGGTCATGTTCATGGTCATGTTCATGGTCATGTTCATGGTCATGTTCATGGTCATGTTCATGGTCATGTTCATGGTCATGTTCATGGTCATGTTCATGGTCATGTTCATGGTCATGTTCATGGTCATGTTCATGGTCATGTTCATGGTCATGTTCATGGTCATGTTCATGGTCATGTTCATGGTCATGTTCATGGTCATGTTCATGGTCATGTTCATGGTCATGTTCATGGTCATGTTCATGGTCATGTTCATGGTCATGTTCATGGTCGTGTTCATGGTCGTGTTCATGGTCGTGTTCATGGTCGTGTTCATGGTCGTGTTCATGGTCGTGTTCATGGTCGTGTTCATGGTCATGGTTGTGGTCGTGCTCGTGGTCCTGTTCGTGGTCGTGTTCATGGTCGTGTTCATGGTCGTGTTCATGGTCGTGTTCATGGTCATGTTCATGGTCGTGTTCATGGTCGTGTTCGTGGTCGTGTTCATGGTCGTGTTCATGGTCGTGTTCATGGTCGTGTTCATGGTCGTGTTCATGATCGTGTTCATGGTCGTGTTCATGGTCGTGTTCATTTTCGTGTTCATGGTCGTGTTCATGGTCGTGTTCATGGTCGTGTTCATGGTCGTGTTCATGGTCGTGTTCATGGTCGTGTTCATGGTCGTGTTCATGGTCGTGTTAATTTTCGTGTTCATGGTCGTGTTCATGGTCGTGTTCATGGTCGTGTTCCTGGTCGTGTTCATGGTCGTGTTCATGGTCGTGTTCATGGTCGTGTTCATGGTCGTGTTCATGGTCATGTTCATGGTCATGTTCATGGTCATGTTCATGGTCATGTTCATGGTCATGTTCATGGTCATGTTCATGGTCATGTTCATGGTCATGTTCATGGTCATGTTCATGCTCGTGTTCATGGTCGTGTTCATGGTCATGTTCATGGTCATGTTCATGGTCATGTTCATGGTCATGTTCATGGTCATGTTCATGGTCATGTTCATGCTCATGTTCATGGTCGTGTTCATGGTCATGTTCATGGTCGTGTTCATGGTCGTGTTCATGGTCGTGTTCATGGTCGTGTTCATGGTCGTGTTCATGGTCATGGTTATGGTCTGTTCATGTTCACGGTCGTGGTCATGGTCATGATCATGGTCATGTTCATGGTCATGTTCATGGTCATGGTCATGGTCATGTTCATGGTCATGTTCATGGTCATGTTCATGGTCATGTTCATGGTCATGTTCATGGTCATGTTCATGGTCATGTTCATGGTCATGTTCATGGTCATGTTCATGGTCATGTTCATGGTCATGTTCATGGTCATGTTCATGGTCATGTTCATGGTCATGTTCATGGTCATGTTCATGGTCATGTTCATGATCATGTTCATGGTCATGTTCATGGTCATGTTCATGGTCATGTTCATGGTCATGTTCATGGTCATGTTCATGGTCATGTTCATGGTCATGTTCATGGTCATGTTCATGGTCATGTTCATGGTCATGTTCATGGTCATGTTCATGGTCATGTTCATGGTCATGTTCATGGTCATGTTCATGGTCATGTTCATGGTCATGTTCATGGTCATGTTCATGGTCATGTTCATGGTCATGTTCATGGTCATGTTCATGGTCATGTTCATGGTCATGTTCATGGTCATGTTCATGGTCATGTTCATGGTCATGTTCATGGTCATGTTCATGGTCATGTTCATGCTCGTGTTCATGGTCGTGTTCATGGTCGTGTTCATGGTCATGTTCATGGTCGTGTTCATGGTCGTGTTCATGGTCGTGTTCATGGTCGTGTTCATGGTCGTGTTCATGGTCGTGTTCATGGTCGTGTTCATGGTCATGGTTGTGGTCGTGCTCGTGGTCCTGTTCGTGGTCGTGTTCATGGTCGTGTTCATGGTCGTGTTCATGGTCGTGTTCATGGTCATGTTCATGGTCGTGTTCATGGTCGTGTTCGTGGTCGTGTTCATGGTCGTGTTCATGGTCGTGTTCATGGTCGTGTTCATGGTCGTGTTCATGATCGTGTTCATGGTCGTGTTCATGGTCGTGTTCATGGTCGTGTTCATGGTCGTGTTCATGGTCGTGTTCATGGTCGTGTTCATGGTCGTGTTCATGGTCGTGTTCATGGTCGTGTTCATGGTCGTGTTCATGGTCGTGTTCATGGTCGTGTTAATTTTCGTGTTCATGGTCGTGTTCATGGTCGTGTTCATGGTCGTGTTCCTGGTCGTGTTCATGGTCGTGTTCATGGTCGTGTTCATGGTCGTGTTCATGGTCGTGTTCATGGTCATGTTCATGGTCATGTTCATGGTCATGTTCATGGTCATGTTCATGGTCATGTTCATGGTCATGTTCATGGTCATGTTCATGGTCATGTTCATGGTCATGTTCATGCTCGTGTTCATGGTCGTGTTCATGGTCATGTTCATGGTCATGTTCATGGTCATGTTCATGGTCATGTTCATGGTCATGTTCATGCTCATGTTCATGGTCGTGTTCATGGTCATGTTCATGGTCGTGTTCATGGTCGTGTTCATGGTCGTGTTCATGGTCGTGTTCATGGTCGTGTTCATGGTCATGGTTATGGTCTGTTCATGCTCACGGTCGTGGTCATGGTCATGATCATGGTCATGTTCATGGTCATGTTCATGGTCATGTTCATGGTCATGTTCATGGTCATGTTCATGGTCATGTTCATGGTCATGTTCATGGTCATGTTCATGGTCATGTTCATGGTCATGTTCATGGTCATGTTCATGGTCATGTTCATGGTCATGTTCATGGTCATGTTCATGGTCATGTTCATGGTCATGTTCATGGTCATGTTCATGGTCATGTTCATGGTCATGTTCATGGTCATGTTCATGGTCATGTTCATGGTCATGTTCATGGTCATGTTCGTGGTCATGTTCGTGGTCATGTTCGTGGTCATGTTCGTGGTCATGTTCGTGGTCATGTTCGTGGTCATGTTCGTGGTCATGTTCGTGGTCATGTTCGTGGTCATGTTCGTGGTCATGTTCGTGGTCATGTTCGTGGTCATGTTCGTGGTCATGTTCGTGGTCATGTTCGTGGACATGTTCGTGGTCATGTTCGTGATCATGTTCGTGGTCGTGTTCGTGGTCGTGTTCGTGGTCGTGTTCGTGGTCGTGTTCGTGGTCGTGTTCGTGGTCGTGTTCGTGGTCGTGTTCGTGGTCGTGTTCGTGGTCGTGTTCGTGGTCGTGTTCGTGGTCGTGTTCGTGGTCGTGTTCGTGGTCGTGTTCGTGGTCCTGTTCGTGGTCGTGTACATTGTCGTGTACATGGTCGTGTTCCTGGTCGTGTACGTGGTCATGTTCGTGGTCATGTTCGTGGTCGTGTTCGTGGTCGTGTTCGTGGTCGTGTTCGTGGTCGTGTTCGTGGTCGTGTTCGTGGTCGTGTTCGTGGTCGTGTTCGTGGTCGTGTTCGTGGTCGTGTTCGTGGTCGTGTTCGTGGTCGTGTTCGTGGTCCTGTTCGTGGTCGTGTACATTGTCGTGTACATGGTCGTGTTCGTGGTCCTGTTCGTGGTCGTGTACATTGTCGTGTACATGGTCGTGTTCCTGGTCATGTTCATGGTCATGTTCATGGTCATGTTCATGGTCATGTTCATGGTCATGTTCATGGTCATGTTCATGGTCATGTTCATGGTCATGTTCATGGTCATGTTCATGGTCATGTTCATGGTCATGTTCATGGTCATGTTCATGGTCATGTTCATGGTCATGTTCATGGTCATGTTCATGGTCATGTTCATGGTCATGTTCATGGTCATGTTCATGGTCATGTTCATGGTCATGTTCATGGTCATGTTCATGGTCATGTTCATGGTCGTGTTCATGGTCGTGTTCATGGTCGTGTTCATGGTCGTGTTCATGGTCGTGTTCATGGTCGTGTTCATGGTCATGTTCATGGTCGTGTTCATGGTCGTGTTCGTGGTCGTGTTCATGGTCGTGTTCATGGTCGTGTTCATGGTCGTGTTCATGGTCGTGTTCATTATCGTGTTCATGGTCATGGTTATGGTCTGTTCATGTTCACGGTCGTGGTCATGGTCAGGGTCATGGTCATGGTCATGGTTGTGGTCGTGCTCGTGGTCGTGGTCGTGGTCGTGGTCGTGGTCGTGGTCATGGTCATGGTCATGGTCATGGTTATGGTTGTGGTCGTGCTCGTGCTCGTGGTCGTGGTCATGGTCATGGTTATGGTCAGATACATGGTCATAGTCATGGTCATTGTCATTGTCGTGTTCGTGGGCGTGGTCAAGGTCGTGTTCATGGTCGTGTTCGTGGTCGTGTTCATGGTCGTGTACATAGTCGTGTTCATGGTCGTGTTCATGGTCGTGTTCATGGTCGTGT
>OZ020482.1:600000-921184 GCA_963971345.1 Andrena flavipes
GATTCGTGAACCTGCTTCTTCCTTTAGTTTCGGTCGGTGCAACGGCGTTTCGTTACGAAATCCAACTGCTTCCAATTGCGAAGGAAAGGAATTCCGAGAAACCAAGAGGTATTGACAAATCTTAATCGAGTTTGATGTTGGTGAAAGAATGGAATTACCCCCAGAACTATGATAAATTTTCATCTCCAAGTATGAAATTTAGGGAATTGGTTAATTAGAATATTTTAAATTTTTCGAATTTACATCGCGTTGCGCTCAAGATAGAATTGCAGAAACTGACGAAGAATCTTCCAGTGAAACTTCCTTCCCTCGCAATCAGAAATGCCACGTACGAGCGCGAGCGCGAGCGCGTAAAGAGGAAAACACAAGGAAATTGAACGATTACGAAGATTAAAGTTCACCATGCACCGTGCATCTCTCAGCTTGCACGAGTCGAATCGATTTCGGTACAGGATATTTCAAGGTCCAGCATCCCATAAGGTTCCATTAATATGTATGATTGGCCAGGATCACGCGGTCTCCTCCGGGGCATCGGAGGATACGGTGCATGCGGCGGGAGCAGATGTTGCAGGTCGTGTCACAGCATAAATCGCGAAACGGCCGCCAATTAGCCGAACGCACAAATTACACCGTGCGGAATTAGAAACCGGCCCCGCCTTTCGGGCAACCCTCGTCGATCGATCTCAACCCCGTGCTACTAAAAATACATCAACCTTTCAATTATCCTCTTCGAAATTCATCTGTTCAGACAACATTGAAGAAAAATCCACGATTGTGGTATAGAAAAGCACCTGAAAAAGGACCTCTGCACATCCAAGTCCCGCGCAACACCTTCGGCCAAGTAAATACTCGTTCTGAACTCAGATCTCGTAGATCAATCTCGTAGATCTCTCGTTAGAAATCTAGTCAGTGCATCCCCTTCGGCGACATCCACTGGAACGCATGGAACATTGCCCCCAGAGGACACCAAATCCACCAGCTCCTTCTCGAGGCCTGCTATGGAAGGCGCGCGGTGGTAAGAGAACAAAAGCAAACGGAAGAAGGTGAAAGCCAGAGGAGGAGGAAAGGAGAGATAGCGCGAGGCGAAGAGGAACTAAGACGAGGTGTGGTGGCAGGCAGGTGAGCGCGGGCGTGCGCGTCTCACGTTGGCATTTGCTAATGGCAATCTCGCGGAAAGAGCGAGGCACAGGGAGAGAGGAGGGCAGAGTAGGCTCGCGAAAAAAAGTCATCGGGCGCGTTTATACCGGCATTACCCTTCTTAGCGCCAGGGGCTCGGGTGAGATACCTGGACGAGCGCGGGACGAGCGCGGGACGAGCGCGGGACGAGCACACCCACCTACGATGGGCCGAGCAACGATATATTACTCGCGCGCCTCGTGACACCTCACCTGCCGAGGCTCTCCCTCGGCCTCCCTCTTTCTAGCCCCCTCTAGCGTTCACCTTCTCCCTTCCGTCTGTCTTTCGGCCTGTCTTCTCATACAGGGTGTCCAGCGAAATCACCATGACGGTTCAAGCCTGTGTTTTCGAGCCAGGCTTGGACTCGGGTGATGACTTTTTTGGCGGGACGGGATGGAGGAGTCAATCGTGGGAGACGAGGGTAGACTCGTGTCCTTTCGGAGAACGAAGGATCAACTCTGATACTTGTTGGCATCGAGCAAATTTCGAATGGTTTTAAGTTCGTAACACTGTCGGAAACGATTCTACGATCACTCTCGCCGATGCCGACTTCCGGACACGTGCAAATAGTCTCAAGAGATTATTTATCCTTTCCTTAGGGAATAAGTTCTTTTGTGTAATATTAAATAAATAACTTTAGTTTAAGGAAACTACTTACTACTTAGGTGATTTTCGTGATTTATTTTCTAATAGAAAGAAACTTACTTCATTCTACAAACGAGTCTTTTGAATTTTCGTTATAGGCTCACAAAAAA
Source organism: Andrena flavipes (assembly GCA_963971345.1). Lineage (NCBI taxonomy): Eukaryota > Metazoa > Arthropoda > Insecta > Hymenoptera > Andrenidae > Andrena > Andrena flavipes. The sequence continues at coordinate 601,932 of OZ020482.1, forward strand.
GTTTAAAAAACGACCTTTACTATTCTTTTTGCTATATACGTCACCCAGAAAACTAATTCCGCTATCTTCTAAAAAAAAACTCAAGTCGTTTGGACCACTTTTAAAAAAGTTATGCGATTTTAAAGAGTGTCAACTTATTTTCGTTGAATCGTGATTTCGAAGATTTGTAATACGAATCCATCGATCCTCGGTACTTTAGCCTGAAAAGCTTCCTACATCCCTCGAGCAGTGTACCAAGCGGTGCAGGCTACCGCGACACCCTGTAGAGCCACTCGTATGTCGTAGCTTGCGATCCTCCTCGAGGTGGCTTCCTCCCGCGCCCAGACGCAGCTATCTTTCCCTCTCTGGTTTCTCCGAGTCCGTGCTTCCTCGTGGGTGGATCAGGGCCCGGGGATACGTTCGCAGCCGCGGAACAAAGTGCGTCCCTTCCGCTACGGAGCGAACAGTGCACGGGGCACCATAAAACGCCGCTTATCCCGGCCCCACGACCACGCTCGCGGCGTAAATCGCGTTCACGGAAACGTGCCGGGCTCGTGACAAGCAACGGACGCTGGTCCACACACCGGGCGATTCGATTTCAGTCGCTGCTGTTGTCTTCTTACACGTTGCCAGCGACCGCAGCTAACTGGGCGATGGACTTGAAATCGAAGATGAATCGGCACGGTGTATGGAACGCAACGGATCTTAGGGAGGGAGATTTTCAGAATGTTTACCGAGGAGAATCCGTGGAGAAGGTTTTTACTCGAGCAACAAAGATCGTGGGTGTTTTAACCTTTCGTGGTCACACCTTATAATCACAAGTTAGCAACACGGGGTTCACTGCTTCCCAGCGTCATTTTTCGGTTAGGTACTATTTTCGTATCGTTGAAGCGTAAACTCTTTTGCTATACAAAAAGAGTGTTTTACCACGGTTGTGGAAAAAAGCGATTTTTTTTCTTTCGTCGCGATAAATCCCCTTTGGAAGTTGTAAAGGCGTGACATTTGAACTCGGAAATTGCTCTTGGGGGACATAACAACAAAACAATCCGTGTGACTGCGAAGGGTTAAATACAGATGTGAACACAGAAATTTGTATTTTCTAATGGAAGTTTAGCAAGGCCACATTATGCAAACTCCATATTACCGTTGCAACACGCTCGTAAAAAGCACTGGCGACTCGCCGCGCGGCCGTCTTAATTGCCAGATAATACTTAATTAAATAATCTGCGCCGGACCGTTAGAAAAGCGAGAGGTTGTCGTAATTCATCTGACGAAAGAAACGGGCAAGAAAATGAGCGCAGAACCGATCGGTGGTCAAGGAACGTGGATACTGGGTGTCGAACGTTGTCGACGGAGAGAAACATTTGTCTCTGGATCGTTATCGCGATCTTTAGCTTTCAGCGACGTTTGACCACCTGCCCGAGGAATCGGCAGTTTTCGCAACGGTCTCGCACCGCTGGCGCTGCGAAATGATTTGTTTCAGGGGTTAAGGACTGGTTCAGGGTGTTATGCACCAGCCTGTCCTGTGCAAGAGAAAACACGTTTTTACTTCTTCTGACACGAAGCAGAGACTGACATGGTTCAGTGACTGGTGGTAAAACTCACCCAGTCCATCGTTGCATCCTAAATTTCTTGAGGATTAATGAAAGCAATTGCTTTCCAAATTTCTTACAACGATAGATTAATAAAAATCCATGTAGGGCGATTGAACTCTAAATTTTCATTAATAATAATAATGTAAAGAAATATTTGTTTGGTCGCTTTTACCAACCAACCAACGATTTTGTGACTTTAGTTAGGTATTCGAGTTCCCAGCGAAATTGCAACAGAGCTACGTTCCAAAGACAATCCTTTGATCGAAGAACACTTGGAAATTCGCATCTGAAATCAGCTTCTCCCCATCGCGTTCGATACCAGTAGACCTGGTTCGCTGAAAAGCAAAGGAGAAACCATGGGACAGAAGTGGAATAAAGACGTCTCGTTTGCCTGCTCGCGGAGCAGTCTCGGGCCTCGGATCGCAACAAATGGTAACGAGCCGCGTGCAGCGGAAAGGTCAGCGAAATCGTACGACCATCGATCTTCTCGTCAGCCGGCGGCGTGTCGTAGGTCACCAGCGAGCCTTCGCGCTTTTAACAAGGACGCAGCCGCGCGGACGCCGCGTAATGACCGGTGACGGATGGCCTGGCGCGAAGAGGAAGAAGGAGTCGCCCATGGGTACAAGTAGTGGACGACGCTCGATCGATAGATCGTAGATCGATAGGTAGCGACCGGTCTCGTCTACAGAACCGCGAACAAGGAGATCTCGAGGCGTCGAGACGTCGAGGCGTCGAGGCGTCGAGGCGCGCGTATGCATATCATAACTCATCGACTAGCACGATCTGCCTGGAGGCGTCAGCTCGCGGAGAATAGGAATTAGATCGTCCCCTTCCAACCCTGCTTCGCGTGAAACCCGACATGGGTGCTCCTTACGCTCCTACCGACGCCGCTAATATCTCCACCGTGCTCCACGGGTGCCGTTTCGCAAGTATTTTCAAGGGTCATCGGAGCACAGAGCATCAGCCATCGATGAAGACTTTCATCGTAGCTTCTTATTGTAATAAGCCTGGATATTCTCCTCCGCTCCAGCTTCTGGAAACCCCCTCGTGGATAGTCCAAGTCCCTTCGAGCGAAGCTCCTCCTCGGGATGCTGCGCAGAGGCTCGGTGACCGTCTGGCTGGCCAGATAAGATTCCAGAATCGCGGGACGAGAGGAGGCTGGATGCCGCGGTATCTCCGCCGTCATCTTCGCGGCATTCCGCGTAAAGTCGAAATCGCGCTTGGCTCGACTCGCTGCGAGGCGGGGTATGGGAAGCCGGCGACATTTAGCTCGGCGATCGCTAGGACACCTGTGACATTTCATTAAGTGGCGGTCGCGCGGCGCGGCGAAGTAGCTGGCGAGCCGGGGACACGCTGCGTCGCGGCGCGAGAGTGTAAGAGAGCAACGGAGAGAGGAACGTGGAAGCGGGCGAAAAAACGGCCGAAGAAACGCCGCTCGGCGCAAAGTGGATTCATTATGCGGTGGCCCGCGGAATCCGGCATTTGCATCGCGGTAGCAGTCGCGATGCTATATACGAGGTGGACGCGGGCATTAGTTTGCGTCCCCGCGTGCCGTGGCACCCATTTAACATCGGTAACGGCGCGAATCGCTGCCGAAGCCTGCAGAGACACTCTCCTGCCGCAATCGTCCGAACCGTTTCTGCTCTTCCGAGGAAAAATTCGAGTTCCCCTGAGTGTCCCTTCGCACGAAGCATCAGATTTCCCGTTGCCACTGAAGAAGAGGATGTACCGAGGTCTATGAAGTGGTTCTGGATCCAAGAGAATGCGCGCGATAAAGGACGCATGGGAGTAGAATGTTGCCGTTTAGTGTACACGCGAAAACGCAACGCAAAAAGAGAAGCAAACTTCCTACATGAAACCCATTTCAGTTTTGTCTTTTAATCGACAGTTACCCCCGGAATTCTTTTCGCAATGCGAGAACAATTTCATTGGATTTATACGGCGATTAGCGACGAGGCAAAAATCTCGTGACAAGGTAATGAGATTAAAGCGGAACTCGTGACAGGATAAGTATAATACGCAAGGTCTCCGTAATCGTCCCGCAAAAAAAAGCCACGGCTTTTTCTGCGCTCTGTCGTGAGTCACTTGTTATTAGTGCACCGATGAATAATATCGCGATAATGGGGCGAAAAAAAGGACCGCGGGCAGGATAAACACAGCGATTAACCATATGCACCCGGTAATCTCGAAACGGCTGCTTCTCTTATCGATCCTTCCTTTTCCAACATTGTTTCGTACGCAGATTTAAGAGCCTGGAATTATGACACGCGAAAAAAATTTGAGAAACCCTCGACTGCCCGTCAGTCATAGTCTCCAAAAGAGATTGAAATCTACAGAGACAAGTTTCCCTTTTAAAATTAAGAAACAACCGTGGCACGGCCGTGGAGATTCATTAGACAGGGCCGTTTGATTGCGCACGCCTCTGCAGAAGCGATCGGCAAGGCGTGTCCACGCTCGCGAATTCCGACTAATTCGAGCGAACGGTCGCGCGTATCATTCGAATGGTATGCGACGAGGCAAGCAGGCTGGAAAAATAGGGATTTTTACGCGGGACCGTATGGAAATGCGCGCGCGCTGCTCACCGGTGTAACATCATAAATTTCCATGGCTGCGTTGTAATTACCATTATTAAGTTCCCGCGCGGCCCGCGGCGCACTTTATCGCCGCGGACTTTTGCGGGCCGAGAGGTTGCCTCTGTCATTGGCCGAGATGGTACCGGATACCGATCTCCAGGTGCTGCTAATTGAAAGCAATACCGGGCGTGTCTTTGGGACGTTGAACGAGTGGAGGATCGCGAGGCTGCGCTGCATTTCTCCGGGGACGGTGCTCGCGGAGGAAACGATTATCGAGCATTTCCTACCTTCAACTGGTCCACATTTTCAACGTCTCCGATCCTTTGGTCTCTTTTCGTTGGAAAGAAGATCGAATGGCGAAGAGTTAGTTGAAGCTAATAGAGGTGTGCAACTATTTTTGGTTTCTGGCCATTTTACACTCTAATGAAATTAAATTTGTGCGAGTGCATTCGAAGAAACATCGATTATATCGTGCCACCGAGAAGCCTCGAGACGCAGAAAAACCTAACTTTTATGTCGTTACGTTCGTCCTTGCGAAACACGCTACTGCGTTCTCGGTAAGATACTCGTGCCTATAAAATTAACAGAGACATTCATTAACGTCCGCCGTGTCTCCGTCCGCTCAGTCGCATACATGTATAATACATTAAAGCGCAGACTATCACGTATCGATTACCCGAGGACTCGCGATCCTGAGGACATTAATTCCCCGGCTCTCGATTACCCGGGCATGTAATTAAACTTCTTGTACTGGAGATATGAGAACGTGCTTTTTCCCAGAATGCTTCACCGTTTATGCTATAATCGACAGTCATCGACAATCTCCCAGTAATCGAAACCATATCACACTGCGAGTACAACGTCGCTCCTCCAATCTTTCAACGCTGAGGCAATAGAAACCCATCCACCGAGTGTGGAAAGTTAGTCTACAGCCCCGTAAGTAGAATAGACAATCATAGTCAGACGCGTTCCTCCTGGAAACACCCGAAAGTCAGCCAACTCGAAGAACCAAGCGCTCGGAAAGTGGATGCTCGCGAGACATGACGCCGTGAGTTTTGAAACTCGCAAGTGGTAGAAGTCGGTTCGTCGACCCCGCTCGCGTATCCCCGATCGAGTGACGATCAGAGTCATCGTATCGGTACGCGTCGAAGTTGGATCGTGGCGGCGCTGTCATTGGCGGAGGCGAGTTAGGGGGCCCTGCTCGAGGTGCCGGGTAATTAAAGATATTATCAGCGGTGCGTGTCGAGCCGATATACACGCGAGACGCGACTCGTACGCGAACCCACGTACCACGGGAACGGTGGTACGCGCGCGACCGTACGGAACCGTAACCAGTGCATCGCCGTCTACGTTTGATTACGAAACGGATTGCGGACGATCGCCGCGCCGGCTCGTTTTACGCTTTCTGAGACCGCGGGAACGCTCGAGCGTTCCTGCAACGCCGTGCCGCCTTCCATCGCCTTTCATCGCCTTCCATCGCCTTCCCTTACCAGCGCAGACGAAGAAATTCTACGACTCGGCGTGCCGCGGAGGCTGCTTTTTCAGATCGCGAGATTTTAAGATTTCTACGAGACTTTTTATTTACCACAGTCACCAATCACTGATATTGGCCTTGGTCAAGTACACGCTCCTTGGAAAGTGCTTGCGATTCTTCGAAGACATAATTTAACGTTTTGGAATATTTCCAAGGCGATCTGGAATCTTGAATTGAGCGTGACGAGGTGAGGGGCGCGGGTAAAAGTCACTTGACAAGATTCTCGGTAAATAAAGGAGCCACTCGTAATTGATCGACCGTAACTAAATTTTGTGGGATATTTCCATGGAATGGCTGCGGTTGGAGGAGATTAAATCGTTTGGGGTACTGGAGCAGAAGGCCTGGGATACCGAGACTCGTTAAAAACATAGTCTTATAGTCGCGCACATCCCCCCGTTGAAGTTTCTGCGGGCACAAAGGAGTGTATGAAACTGCGAGTCTCGTAACAGATAATTCTAAAGAAGCACGACGGGCGCTGTAACGACGTGGAACGAGTTTGATCGGAAGAATCGATACGGAGGAGCGTCAGAAATTTCAGAAACACTCGAGCAATATTCTTGGCTCTCCTCTCGCGCGTCGAACGGTGAAATACACGCGCTGACCTTTCGCCGCTCCGAAGATCGAGGATGATCTACGTCATCCTCCTCGATCGATCGACCTTCGTATTTGGCAAAGAAATTGCGCCCGAGCGAGAGGTCGATCGGCATTGACCTAGGTTCGCAGAACGTTCCCGTTAACCTTCTTTCCTTTCGCGTCTCGAGGATCCCACTGATCGGGAAAAATTCGTTCAGCCTGAATCTTGGCGGAGATAAATCTGTTCCAGAACGCCAATCCAACCATCTATGGGGACGAATTCTGTAGCAAATTCTTCGACTAATCATCGGAGGCATCATTTTTGACGACTCCACGCGCGTGTTTAAATTTAAATATAAAATTATGCTCAATTTTAAGGGCTTTATTGCTATTATTTTCTCTGTATAAGTGGAATTTATTTCCGTCGATTAAACTATTATTATTATTATTGTTAATGTAGCACAGCTATTGGTTTGTGCCAGCAGATCAACTGTTTTTTGAACGTCCGAAACCAAATTCAAGCGATCAATGCTTACTTCTTTAAAATCACTTACTGGTTAACATTTTGTTATATGCATTCGATCGCTATGCGTATTAATTGTTAATGGAACATCCCCTAAATAAATAAAAATTCATGGAGACCTTGATTAGTACCTACTGCCGTTCCACTTTATACATCGAAAGAAGCACGCGAATTCGGTGTTCGCAGAAGCTACGTAGAGAGAACGGGGAACACTATGTCCAGGCGTATTGAGCCATCATCGTGGATCCGGGAATTGTGCAGGGCGGTCCATAAAACGCGGTTCTGCGGCGCGTTAGGCCTCCACGCCGCGGTAATTTACAACGCTGGACACCGGTGCCGGTTTATTACCAGGTTGTTTATTTTACGGTTGCTACGGCTGTGCCTCCGATCTGTCTTTCGCCCCTCGTCCGGCGAGGAACGCCGCGCCGCGCGCCGCTGCCTGTGCGCGCAAACCTCCACCGTTCCATTCTCTCCTCGTGTTCGTTTTCCCCCGAGCCTTTCGCGATGCACCCACCGGAACGTACCTGGAGGACGATGGTCCTTTTGCCGTGCTCTCGATGACCCGCGACTGCACCCTCCTCTCCCATCGGCTCCCCCTTCCGCGCGATCCAGCATCCGACGGTTTCTCATCTTCGCGGCGTTCTACTTGCGCTGATACGCTCTACGTTCATACGCAGCCTCTGCCTGCGAAGCTCGTGGGTTCGAGTTTCTCCCCTTTTCGCCCAGAAATATATAAGCCACGTGAACTGGTTAGATTCCGCCATTCGAGGAGACAAGGGTACCTCGATGGAATCGTTACTGTATCGCGCGGAAGGTAACCACCCTGTCTCGACGACTGCGTGATCAATAAGGACGTAGCGTAAGCGTACGCGATCGCATTCATGGGGGTCAGGTACGCGAGAGAGCTACCTGCATCTCGTAGCCGGTGCAGTCACGAGCGACCGCGCGAGCCAGGAACGCCGTTCACGGCTACGTGAAAACGTGGCTCTGCCTTCGTTGCTGTCGGTGCTTCCAGTCGCGCGCGTACACCGACTGCTATCGGCGCATAGGCGCGGTGGGTGTCGGTGTCGGTGCAATGCCGGGGCGTGTGAACGCTGTGACATATGCGCCGTGTCGCTTTCTTTAATCGCCTCTGGGCCTCCGCGTACCTGCATATATCCACTCGCCTCGCCTGCCTTCCACTCGACTTTGCTCGAGTGGAAGGCATGCTCCGTCCGCCAGGCCGACCCGACCGTCCTCGAGACTGCGTGCACCGTCCACGTTTCACGCGACCGTCCGCCGGCCTCCTCCCCGCGGTGCTCTCGGCAGCTGGTGGTGGTGGAACGAGGAAGCGTCGGGAAATGTGATTTCTCAACGAGTACCGGGGAAATTGGAGGCTTCGCCGGTGATTTCGACCCCTTTGAGGCTCCTTTCGTGGATGGAGAACGGCGAGCGTTGACTTATTGGGAGTTGCGTCGCGGTTTCGGTGCAACTCGGTTACGACACCGTGGGGAGATGATTGCGCGAGATAGCTGCTTGGAATTTGTAACCAAGGTTTCAGTGGGTAACGGAGCGGGTGGAATTAGAAAACAACAATGCCATTTAGAAAACCGGGGCCACTGCACTTTTCCCAAACATTTCCCATTGAAATTCACAAAAGTCACACGCGATTAATGCATGTAAATTCTTTGCACAAACATGGAAGAATCTTTTATTCTTTCGTACCCACGCAGAGCTATCTCTAGCCGCGAAACCGGCACAGTATTTTTCCTTGACGACTCGATCGCAGAGGCTCGCTCAAAGGACGAGGCTGCCCCGCGGACTCGCATAGCGCCAAGCTACTCGCGCGTCGCGTAAATTCGTCGTCATCCATCGTGCCGCGTGCAAGCCCACTCCGATGCCCGCCCGTAGATTAATAACGCGATAAATTCAACGCTTACCCAGGTGGGCGTGCGAGCCGCGTAGGAACAGGTAGATAGAGCTACGCGCCCGCAACGCGGGTTTCACCAGTCTGCTCCTCCTCCCTTTTTCACGACTGCCCGATATCCCGTCATCGCTAATTGGGTACTGGTTAACGCTGCGCGTGTTTCTTTCGACCTGCTTGGATCCTTCCTAACTTATGCTTTCGTTGCACCATTATCACCGCTGCGCGTCACTTCTCTATTGTGAGCATCCACGAAGCCACGAAAAAAATTCACCCTCCGAGATCTCTGCACGATCATCCAATGCAACGATTTGATTCGCGACTTTCGTTCCCGCGCACCCCCAGTCCGCGGCACGTGCCCCTTGCGAAACGTGCCCGGAAGAATTCTGAATTCAGCTTTCACCGTCGTCGGTGACATTTCAGTGGACGCTCATTAAGAGGCTGGCGCGAGCGTTCCACGACGATTAGACTCGGTCTCGATCGATCTGATCGCTCCCCGTGTCCCCGTCGTAGCAAATCGTTTCAACGGCCAGATAAATCCGCGACCGCGGCTCTGCCACGATCGGCTCGCCGATAAACCGACTGAAAGTCGATCGCCACGAATCGATTACCGGGCCCCCTGTCTACTTCGCCGTGCACGCTCTGCACTTGTTCTTCCACGCTGCTTGGAAGCTGTTATTCTTATTTTTCGCGATTAAAGCACTCGGGAGACCTTGAGCGTGGCCAATTAATGAGTTCAGAGTTTAATAGTCGATATGAGAAGCTTGTTCGAGTTCTAGAAGCTACTACTAATTATTGGAGCGATGATCGATCGTGAAAGTAGTGTTTCGCCAAACTCACCGCGACACAGGGAGAGAGAGAGAGGGAGAGCCGGCACGTATCCGGGATCTAGAAGTCGTGATCACGGACGATCGTCTTACATAAACGCCATCCTCCCGAGAGAGGATGTCGTCCGCGGCCGCTCGAGATCTGCATTTAACCGACGGGGTTAAATCGAATAACCCCATGGCGTTTCATTCAAGGGCACCGTGAGACCATCCGACTCTCTTCTATCTCTTGCTCTCTCCGTTGCGCGTGCACTCCGCCTCGCGCTTCTTACGCAGAGTTGGGCATTATACGAATAAATTCTTATTCGAATAATTTCCAATAAAATCAACTTATTCGAGAATAACGAATAATTTTTTATTCGAATAATGAAAAACTTCTCTCTTCCTTCTTTTCCCCGTGCCCTCTGGTGCACAGTATTTCACTGAGATTAGAAACGATTAGGAGATGTTCTTATCGAACCCTTCGCTGTTGAAAGAGGATCGATCTTCAAGGAGATCGTCCACAAGCGACAAGGGATCGGCCTCTTGGCGCTATAAATAACACCGTTAAGATCGATTGAATCGTGGCCCGTTGATTTACGTAAATCTCCCAGGCGTCGAGCTGATCTAATCGACTCAGGTTAACTCTGGCCAGCCAGATTAAATCACCTTGAGATTGAATGCCAGCCTTGGTATATCTACCACGGAGTGGCAAGCTAAAGTTTTCGACAGTGAAATTTGCAAAAAGGGCGATCTGAAAGTGGCGAGCGTAGAACAGAGCGGAGTATCAGAACGCCAAAATAAGTGAAGAAATAAAAGAGAATGGTAATGGAAAGCCGAGGGGCACGCGAGAAACAAAACGGCCCGATTGAAGAGGTGACGAAGGGAAAGAGAGAAGCCGCTGGGAGGACGTACGTACAAGACGAGCCCGCGATGCGGGGGGAACGAGCGAAGAGGAAGAAAACGAAAGGAAAAGAGAAGAAGAGGGGCAGAAAGAGAGGATGTCCTAATAGATTATTAATTTACACGTCGACTCCGCGGAAGGACGGCCGACGATGATGGCGGCCGTTTGGCGGGGCGCCGGCAACACCTGTCCCAAACCCGTCCCGCTTCATTATCTTGCATTATGCAAAATGCGTTTTTTATCGCCGCGCAACCCCGTAATAAACGGTTGTCGGGGCAACGGTTGACATAATGCGTCGGCTATTACCGCTGGCGAGAATCCTGCCCTCCCCAGCCCATCCAGCGACTCTGTTTCCATTCAAAGTCGCGCCAGATAGAACCAGATTCAATGTATCTCGCCGATCGACATTCACCGCGCTCCCGATACGTCGCCTTCTCGTTACAATTAAAGGTGTCGTCCGCGAACGACCGATTTCAATTTGTCCCTCGTTAAAACTCCCCCGGAAGTAAGGTGCGCTGGGATCTAGATCCGCGGAGACACTCCACTTTTTATGACCAGCTCCCGCAGATGCGTCGGGACTTGAAACGGGAAACGGTACTTTTACGAGGTCCACGCGCGGAATTCTACAATTTTTTGCGGGCCAAGAGGAACACGGGATTCAGACGCAGGAGTATGTGACAATGGATGTGTTAGACAGGAAAGTTTCTTCGCCGCTATCGGTGGCTGTGATTTTTAACGTCTTTTGGAGAACGTTTTATTAATATTTAATGATGACTGTTAAGAGGAGTTCAACAACCCACATGGTCGTAAAGGAAATATTCCAAGCGGTAAAGTTAGGTGGGACACAACGTGCATTAGCTCGGGCGACCATATTAAGTGACCACTCAAGTTTTCCGCCTTTCAGCAACAAATAATCCAGCCGCATGGGTATTACTTACGATCATTCACTGCATTTTCACGGAATACTTGAATTCCATCATGGTAGAAGTAGCTGTGACAAGTTTCCGCGAGGAAACAGTATGGCAACGATCGCTGCTTTCACAATTTCCTTTTCGGTCCTCATTTTTACTCGCAGGATTCCTCAAATTGGAAATTCTATCCAGCAATGGAGTTATACGTCATCCGTCCTTACGATTGCCATCCGTGCTGCAACAAAATATACCTATTACGCAACCTAACTAAAATAACCTAATTGCAGCGGGTCTCCGTGCTCGTAACGCACCTTTACAGTAAGAAGCAAAGCTGAACACACATATGTAATTTTAACATAAATAATATTTTATTCAATGTTGAGTATAAAACGTACAAAAAAAAATACATAGTACCTATGCGGTACAATGCTTCGGCTTTCTACGAAAAATATTAAATTCGTATTAGCATTATTATATTGCTTAATATAAACATCCATCATGGAATGTACTGTTTTTATTTTGTGAAAAATAATTCCTCGTTACTAAAAACACAAACTAGCAAGATATATACTCGGAAAAATAAGTAAAATAAAAAATAAATCTGTAGATACTCTTTATTTTCCTATATTTTCCATAAAATAGTGTATTTTTTCAAGATTCAATAAAAATACTATATTTCTCCCTAAAAAGTGGCAATGCGTCCTGTGCGACCCAGGCTCGTATAAAGTGCCCTTGAATTTTAATTCCCGCCTCCTTCGATGCGTCGCGTAAATTCCGCTAATCCTCCGGCAGGCCCAAGGGACAGAAGAAAAAACGAAAGGAACGGGCTTAATATCGGCCGACGCGGGTCTTTATTGTTTCATAAACCGCGGTCGTTCTTGTCGGTCTTAATGTTCTTGATAAATGAACGCCGATAAATTATTCGTAATCGGTTTATTTCGTAATATTCGCTGCGCCGCGGCGAGGCTGGCCGAGTCTCGTTCCCGCGGAATGACTCATATGGTAATCTCTAAGCGGGCCGTAATGCACTCGCAACGACAATATTTCAGGCCGCGTTAAACTGGCAAGGAGACACCGATTATTAGATACGACCGTGAGCGGCTTGCTCGCTTGCGCGTATCTGCGTCGTTGCCTCACTTATCCGCGGATTGCCGCGGGAATAAAGGCACCTCGAGGCGACTTTGACTCGCTTTCGGATCCTGGGCCACGTTCCCTGAAAATCCACCGAGGGGGTCTTGGAACCAGCCAGTGGGCTGAAAATTTTCAGCGATCAATAATTTCCACCAGGAGTAGATTTGTATACGTTGCATTCGAGGGAGCGATAAATTTTGGGAAGCGGTAAATTTTGAGGAGCGTATATTTTTGGAACGTTAAAAACAATTAACTTCTTTTTCAGAAACACTATCACAGAAACTCAGCTTCATGCTAACATCAGCAGTCACGGAAACGCGTGCCCGGTCGTCTAAGCTAGGAAAATCGTGAAAGACCTCCGACTGAAAGACCCAACCCAGACTTATGCCTCTGATTTCCTCGGAGCACTCGATATTCCGGCATCTCGGAATCGCCGCGAAAGATCTACGCCCGTTCGACTCGGCGAAAAATACGAAAATCCACGAGGGGAGCTCTCACGATGCAGGCGGAACGATCGTACGCGACTGTTTCAGCCGTTCACGATTTTACGCCCGCGAGATCGCCGGCACGATGGCAATTAGCCGATAGCCCGGGACGGTCGACGGGAAGGCGGAGAGAGGATGATCAATGATAATGATTCCTCCGAACGTGATCGACACGCTCGCGCTCGGCGGAACGGCCACGTGTGCCCAGCGCGGACACGTCGACGAACCTCCGTCTCGCGATCCAGGCCTGCTCCAGCGCTGGATCGTTTTGACCTCGTCCTCCGATCGATAAATACGAATTCCGTGGGGTTCAGTCCCGCGCTCCAACGATTTGCATGTCGATGAAGCGTGTCCAACGTCCCGCTGATGGCGGCAGAGCACGCAGACGCTGGACCTTCTCCCTTCTTTGCTCCTCCGCTCTTCATTTCCTTACCGATTTCAATTCCCTTCGGATGCAGTTTTTTCTTTTATGCAACTTTCACTCTATGCTTCTACCGTGGAAACTACTATTGGTGCGGATCTTTGGAATCCCCGCAAACAGTACGCGATCGTTCGATCGTCGAGCTTCTGTCATAGCCATTTTGAAAGGTTAGTTTGGACGGAGAGCCGGTTTAAATTAGTCATGACCACGTTAACCGTCTGACTTTCGATCACGATAAGGTAGCTACTTGTTTCGGCCAGCGTAACGTGTTAATCGTTCGTGTTGAGGCAACGAAAGCTTGTTACTCGGCTTTTTTTGTAAGCCGAAGCTAGTCACAGATTTCATCTCCTTCGATCCGCGTTTGTTTATTATCGCGTAATCTAATTTAACGAGCGTTTACCTGTGGGGGCTGTACAGGTTTGCCTGCAAGTAGGTCTTGATCATCACTTCGTTGCACGTTTCATTGGAAAATCGAGCGGCACCGTGTTTCCTTTGATTCTGCTCGTAGGTTTAATCGCTCTTTGTTCGAGTGAACGATAGACACAGGTAATTACGTAATTACTGGAATATTATGCGTGCGATGTGCACGGTGGCGTTGGTCGAGATTGTATTAACGGTACGATGATTGATGCGAGTAATTAAACTGCTCTGGGTGAGCTTCAACTGTGCTCGATGGCTTCTTCCTGCTTTACGAGATTGCTGAGTTGATAGATTAGGCGTTCGAGGTTTGGGGGAATCGGTGACGCGACAGTCTAGTACTAGGGTGGATTTTATTTACTCTTGGTAACATTCTTTTTCAAGATTTGCTTCGGGGCACCCTCCAGAATACTTCCAAATAATTAAAAAAAATCTATATAAAGTTTCAGCTCGATCGGATAACGGGATATGGTGTCCCTAGGCCCTTAAACATTTAAATCATTATTTAATAGCTCGCGAAGTCGATTTTATATAATATTCTCCAAGTTATTGATTAAATAAAAAAATATGTCAAACTAAACTTGTAGATCCAGACAAGGAGCATCTTTTATGTTCTATTACTTTTTCTCCCGTGACAAACGGTTTTCGAGGATCTTGGATTCCGAGTTCCATCACCCGAGGTTCGCTTTTTCGCCTACAAAGACGATCGTGAATTCAGAAGCAGAGGGAAAAACTATTCTAGAGTTGGATGTGAGAGCAAGAGAGAGAGAGAGAGAGGTTTTTTAACCGCGATATAAGTTCATAGATCAGTAGAAGGTGACTTGGATGCTGAATAAATAGCCGATTGATAAAAAGACACGATAAAATCTAACTCCCCAGCGCGTGTATTCCCACGTTTTAATCGCTCGGCGCAGAAATCACGAGGAACACGGCAATTCGAGCGAATCAAGGGGATTTTTGAGGCGCGGTGGCCCAAAGAGGCGTTATCGATCGTATCTGGCAGGATCTCGCTGGCGAGCGGAACCAGCGCGCGAAAAGATCGGCCGGTGGCGTTGGTCATTTTAAAAGGCATACGCGCGCCACTTCCCGGAGCGGGGAAATTTCAATCGGTGGAGAGCGTGCGGCGTATCGCCGTCCGTAATCGAGTAATCGAGAGTCAGCGCGCTTTGAATGCGCCATTGTCCGCCGCGGAGCGGAGCGAAAACGCGACGCGGGGGGAAAAACGCGGACGCCGTGCCGTTACGTGAAGTCGTGGCTATTAACTCTCGACGAAATTGAACGAGATCCGATCTCGCACTCCCACGCGGGGATACGCGCGGAAATATCAGCGCAACGAGGAATATAATCTCTGGCCGTCGAGCCCGCCCGGTTATCACAAGGACCGCGAAAAATGTCGCTCGTAAATTTCTTAGTGCATTGCCCGTTTCACAATGGGAAGGTAACGATCTATCGGCCCGGGGATAACGTAAATCGGGGAAGGGATTGGACCGATTATCTCGCGGAACTGCGGCCGCGTTGATACCGCGCTCTAAAAACACACTTCCTGTTCCATTTTCGCTGCGAGGTTCCTGTGTCTTCCTTGGATATTCTCGACTCCGGAAATCGTAGGGGAAGTTTTCGAGTTACTTATACCTATCGGAAACAACGCTCTAACTTCTATAAGCTCAGGAACATCCATAGCCATAAGAGGGGCCTGGAAAATAGAGACGCGAGGAGTGCGGCAAGAGGTGAAGGCGCGGCTCGAAGATTCCGAGTTCCCAAGTCCCATCGCCCGGGGCCTCCTTTTTCACTGTTTTGCATAAGAGTACCAGGTCACCCATCCTCCCGCTATTACCGATACGAAAATAAGCCTGCAAAAGTGGAAGCACCGGAGGCAGCCCATTTCGCTTCGTCACACCGGTGTCGATAACTCTCACGGGCCGCGGAAGTGACGCGGCCCGAGCATCCGCCGCGACGAAAATCGCGTCTCGGCCAGAGAATTCTCACGGCGCGAGTGCAGCGTGTCGGCGTCCACCTGCGCGGCTACGTACGGAGAGCAGGCCGCTCGGACGTAAAATTGTAAAATCATCTTACGCAACGGCCGTGCTCGGGCGACATGCTCTAGAGAAAGAGAAAGAGAGAGAGAGAGAGAGAGGCCTTTCCAGCCTGCTGTGGCGTTGTAGCTGCGCTACGTGGAAGTTGAATCGGCATCCGCGTCGCCTGCTACTCGCGACAAGTGCTCGTACCACTCACCGAGTGAGTCACTTGACCGAGCTTATAGATAAGCGGCCTGGAGGAAGGTGGTCGGACTTAGGCCTGAGAGGAGGGACAAGGGAGAGAGAGAGAGAGAGACATGAACGGGAGAGGAGAACGTGCAGAGGGCTGGGAAAATGGAAGGGATAATTTGGAGGAAGGTGGGAGAAGGAGGGTGAGGAAAATTCGGGGGACGAAGGGGGATGAGGACGAGAAGAGGCTAAAAGTGAGAGAGAGACGAAGAGAGAGGTGAACGGAGGGGGCCGTTGCGTACGGTCGCGGATAGATGGGTGATACATTGGCAGCGGCGGTGCAATGCAGCAGCATGCAGCATGCAGCAGAGTGCATTCGGTGCATTGCCGTGGAAAAGATAGCGGAGGCAACGAGGCGAGAGGGACACAGACCGAGGACCGGCGAAGAGAAGGCGAGCGAGTGGCCGAGCGAGCAGTCAGCCAGTCAGCCAGTCAGGCAGGCGTGCCCGATAGTTACGGCAATCACCGCACATGCTCCCAAGCTCCTGACCACGAGGAACACAAACAAAACCTCGCTGCGTTCCAGTGCTATCCATTTATTGCGTACCCGCCAAAGAAACCCTCCTACGGCCGAGCGTCCGTTCCGTGTCCCTGCCGATCCACCGACGAACGATCGTTAATAGTCCTCCAGCGACGGCCTCACCGTGTCTTTCTCCTCTGACTTTCATTGGTCGTATTCAATGGCCCTCTCTGAGTACTACGGTTCTTTTACAGGTAGGCATTTGGCGTTTGGGAAAGGCCTGTGGGGGATATTGGCACATAGGTAGCGCCCTGTTAGTTTCAGTTACAGAGTCCCCACGGAGGTTCTTCTGCCTACACACACGTAGTGGGTATCTACGAATCCCTTCGACTAGATTCTCAACGAAAGCCCGAACTACTCGAAATTGACGATCGAATCGGAGAAGAAGCACGAGCAGGCGTACCGTCCGCTGGCGAAAGAAGATGATTCGTGGGCCGGTATTCATCAGCAGGGAGACGGAGAGGCGGCGCGGCTGTACGAGGCCGATCGTGCGTGTGCGATCGCGGTGTTAGCGCCGTGGGGCAAGCATCCACCTGCCCGAGCCATACGCCCACGCGATGGGTTCCGCAGAGTCGCGCACACTTGCTCCGCGCGGCGCGGCAGGCGCGTGTACGTGAACGTGGAACGTTCTGACGAGAGTGGCCCGCGGGCCTAACTCCGTTACAATGAGGGCTGCTCGTGGCATTCCGCGAAACACGCTGAACACGTCATCGTTCGAGAAGACCGGCCAACGACGACCTACGCGCGCGCACACGCTTCACGCGCCGCGCGTAGAGCCCTCGGCGTCGCGCCGTTGCGAGCTGACCACGAGCAGAGAAGCAGCGAAACCTGCAGCGGGGAACGGAGGGTGAAAGGTGTAACTCAAGAGAAAAGGAAGAGTGCACACTAGGCTGATGTAAGGAAATGGAATTACACGATTGGGATTTCAAATGAAGCACAGAGTTGCAGCGGGAATATAATGGACCGTTGAATTATGTGACAAGATGAATGAGGGCAGCATTTGATTTTGGTAGCAAAGCTTCTCGATGATGCAAAACGAACCGGTAGCGCTGGAGGATGCCAGCAATCCGTAATATCGGCTCGTATGCTGTAACGCTCGTATTTACAGGATTTAGGCGCGGTTACAGGGGCCGGCTAACGGGCAGAGAGAGAGAGAGAGAGAGAGAGAGAGAGAGAGAGAGAGAGAGTAACGAGCGGCGAGCACGAACGCGGCCGCGATGGAATTCGCGCGATCGCCTCTCTCCACCGTCGTATCTTCTCTCGCCGTTCCCGATAGCAGCCTGTTTTCATCGCGAAAATGCCTCCTTACCTGCCCGCGTGTTCCACCTCGCGAGACTGCCCACTGATCCATCGAGATTGCTCCGCGACCTGCTGAGGGGCTAAGAGATCGATTAACCGTGGAGAAGTAGAATCGAACCGATCCGGTGGAATTGGTTGCTTTGGCGGCCGAACGAGGCGACTAGGAACAACCTGTCTTATCGTTAGACGGACGTTTGATCTTGGGGCAGTGGACTTTTTGGAAGAAATTAATGGTAGGAGAGACCGGAGCTGAAACTTCCGATTTCGATAGAACATAAAAAATGACTGGAAGATAATGTAATTATTCTCTTCACTATTCACTAATTTCTTGTTAAATTTATTATATTTTATGATTTTAAGCTTGTGATAGGATTTTCAAGAAAAGTAATTTATTTCTGGCTGGTCTGAGCGGAACTTCTTACCCCTTTATCTGTCTTACGTTCAACTGTTTGTGGGTGCCTACTTATCGAGTATGTATTTATAGTTTCTTGTCCAGATTGTAGTTTTTTAATAACTCTCGATAGAGTCAAGTGGCAGATACTGAATTCTCTAGCGATAGTTTTTATCTTTATGCATAACTTTGATGGAAATGGTGCACCTTTCCACCCTTCATTCATATGTTCGCATCTTAAACCCCTATCGACATATATTAAAATGATAAAGACTATTACACCATGTTCTTAAATGTCATTTGATCCATATAATAATATCGACGTTAACTAATCGACATAGACCAAAAAATAATGATTATTAAAAATATTTACTTATCCGGTAGGCGACTAATAGGTCCTTGGTTACAACCTCACGGTTCACGGTGGCGAACGCTATTAAAATGGGCGACAGAGTGGCGTAATGAACTCGCACGGAAAAAATAATTTAAAGTACAACGGTCTTTTCAATTTGAAAATAGAACCGTCGAAACAACTTACCCCCGGTCTCTGATGTTTGAAAATTTTTGGGAGAGGTTGATAGAAAAGATTCCTCCAATTGGATTGTTCCGGCGCAGCGGTTAATTGAATCTGGACGCGCATATCTATGACACACGTGCCTCGAGAGATGAGGATTTCGCGAGCCCATTCCGCGGCGCGCTGGCATTCCGCTGCGGATCTCCCCGAAGGGACAGGCGTTCGTCCTGCTGTCGACAATTCCACGAATTCATCGGTGCGTTCGCGTAGCACGTGAGTCACACGCAGCGATCTGCCCAGGATGCAATGCCGTCCGATCCTCCATGATTCGCCATCACACCACCGCGTACCCCTATCCAAATCCGTCGCTTTCAAATCATATGCCTTCTGTAAACTAAACGCGAGCGTGACAGGTAGCTTGCAAAGTAAATCTTTAGGGGGTGAAAAGGGCGAAAATCAGTTAGAGCTAGCGAATAGGAACGATTGGATGCGCGTGATGGCGCATGTTCGCGTCGTAAAGTGTCCCCCTCGTGTCCCGTGGGATCAGATATAAGCGCGACGAGTGCACGGACGCGCCTCGAACCGGGGAGGATCTTTTCAGCGGCAAATCCTAATTGTATCTCGGTTTACCTGGCTCGGATTTACGCGGCGGCAGAAGCGGCGGACCCTCGGGGCCGTGCTTTCGTTCGGCTTGCGTGCGGAAATCTCGAGGGTGGTCGAGCCGATCGGCCAACCGACACTGTCGGCAGAACGACCGGCGGAGATGATTCCGTGATTACAAACTCGAGTGCCGGTGAATCTTCGCTTATTCCCTATTAATCTCGTATACGCGATACGGCAGCACGATACAGCCGGTTCGCCCCGCCGATGAGTGATCGCCGATACCTTTCGCTCGGGTCAACCCGACTCGTCTTCGTTATCCTTTCAGCAGCTCGCTGCCTCGTTATAGCAGCCGTGGTCTCCAAGTGGCGGAGCTTGTGCTCGGAAGCTTCGGTCCAAAGTGGCTCGATCGGCATGCATTATCTACGATACCTACGTGTTTGGTAGTTAGAGTTTCCAAGATTCTGTGGAAGCCACGAAAACGGGGGAAGGGCGTCGAACGCATCGGTGGAGCGAGGATGAAGCTTATCCGAATCACTCGGCGAGGGGTTAAAGGAGGGGCAAGGTTTATCGTGCATCGAGCACGGATCAACGAGGTCCGGTGTTAATCTTCCCCGTGGAATCCGCGGAACGTTATTATCCGCGTGCAACTTATTAACGTCGGATTCGATAAAGCGGGAGGGATCGTAAATCGCCGGGACCAGGGCTACCACGCGGTTTAATGTTTGTTTCGTGCTGGCGTATAACTCGAAAGATTACCGTATATCTGCGGTTTATTAAGATAGCGATGTAACGCGCTCGGCTGCACGCGTGGGGCGGCTTAGAGCGCGCGCTGTGCCGCCAGCGCGAACCGATAGGATTTTACAATCCGCGGGCGCACACGTACGCGAGCCACCTAAAGGCCCTGATCGTATAAGGCGCGGCGTAAACGCGTAATTTGCCCTACGAACCGCGAGCATTTCCGGCTTCGTCGCGCCACAGATCACGCGCGAGCACGTAATCTATTTTCCCGCGCCGACCATTTCCCCGCCTTTTTATCCGCCGCTTTCCGCGGCATCGTTGCGCCAGACCGCGAATTTAAACTGCTTCTTTAGTCGATCGATTTACCCGCGCTTCTTGCCACGGACCGCGAAAAGTCGGCCTCCGCACGGTAGCGCGATCAATTTCATCATCGAGCCATCAGCCACTCTCGCGAAATCCACTTGGCGTGTATCGTACAGCCTGCTGCAATTTGACTGTTAAATTACACGCATGCAATCGTATCTTCCTGGAAGCATTCCACGTTTCTGTGCAACTTCTGCTGGACCTAGCTACCTGTTCAGCTACACTGAATCTTTCAGTAGAACCGTGTATCAGCGTTGCTGGTTTAGTATCGGGGATCGCGAAATATCGGTTCGAAGAGGATGGCTGACGAGTTACGTGATCCATTCACGTTGCATGACAGCGGTCGATTACCTACACCTCTCCCGTATTCGCGCGCGTTACGCGTGTTCGGGCGTAATAATTGACGCGCGGCAACAATATCGTCCTTATTATGACAATTACAAGCGATGGATGATTTCACGGCGCGGTTCCCTCGTAATCGGGAGACGTCTGTAAATAATTGCTCGTCTATCGAACGCACGTGTTATCCACGAGCGTAATTATCTATATATTTCGGGAATCGTCCGAGCGAAATCTTAAGGTACAGTTCCACGATGGGATTTTGCATGAGACTTTCCCATCGTCGGACAAACATCTCAGCAACCAAATATAAATAATGGAAATAGTCGCGGGAGAGTCTAATTTCATCACACTAATGATAAAATAATTGTCTCGTGAGATTAAAGACTCATGTGAGACGATATTTTTGTCTCATCGTGGATTTGGGGCACGGCAACGTCCAATGAAATATTCGCCTGGACAAGTGCAGTATGCGTGAGAACAGGGGAGGCCGAGGTAGTTTTTAACTTTTGTCATTCTTGCTTGAATTAATTATTTATATTGTAAATAATTATTATATTGTAAATGAAAACGTGAGAAACTCTATCGTAGTACAGAATTGACCAATAAAATGCTGCTACGTATACGCAGTGTCGAGATAATTTCTCTGTATCAACCTGTCCTAGTCTCTCTACCTATAATATACTCGAAAGTATGCAAGTTTCATAATGCAGTGGAGACTTTATTGTCACTGCTCGCGCAAGAATGAATCGAGGGCGCAGAACAATTCCCTTCGAAACTCCAGTTTCGCAAGGCGCTCGCGTATCCACGCACCCGAGCGGAAAGTGTCTCCGGGCACGCGCGTTAATTGCGCCTCTAAATCTCGCCGGTAGGTGTTGCGGCTCGGCTCGGCTGTCGGTGCGCTCTTGCCACGGTAATTTATCGGTTCGCCCACGTAAGTCGGGATTCCATTAGCAGCTTATTAATAGCAGGCTCACGGAGGAAATCGGCTCGACGACACGGCGACGACGCATCGATCAAAAGGCGCGCAGCTTTCGCGCGTTTCAAAACGCGCCGTCTCCATCGGCGCTCGTTTCGCAACGGCCATTAAGCGGAGAGACATCCCGTTCGGCTCGGGCCGTTTACGATCCGCGACGTCTGGCGCAGTTCGACGGGGTCGTCCCGCGATTCATAAATCCGCGTACCATTCCCAGGCCGAGCGTTCCGATAGAAGTGGGTCTTAATACGTCTGTGAAAGCCGCGCAGGGATTTAATGATAGTATTGTTGCGCGCGGTGAACCAGTAAGCCTTATTACGTTGCGTGCGCCTATTGAGAGAAGCGGAATGATTGCCGCTCCTTATTCGCGGATGATCGATCGAGCGACAGTTGCAATTGGGACGTGATCGCGATGAGGATCTGTCGAACGGTTATAATTAAAGGGAGGCGATTAGGCGCTCTCTGTCTGCGCTGAAGAGCTCTTTCAACCGCATGTCGTCCTCATCGCTCGATCTGATCATCACCTCGGTGCTCTAGCCGATGCAGAAAATAACGCACATTCCTTTACAGACGAATCACTGGGGGAGATTTAAAAAGGACACGAATGGAAGCTGAATTGCTCCTCCATTACTCCTCGATGCTCCTCCGAATGCTTCTGTTAATTTTACGAGCCTCGAAAGAGTCCACATTCCGGGGGCGTTTTCGAGAATTTCGAAACGAGACGCGCAACGATTTTGCGCTTGTCCCTGGCGCTCCTTATCGGGGCCTCTTTGAAGTTTACGACCGACGGACAGATGGAAACATCTCGAAGGTGTAATAAAAATCCGATCTCGGGGGGATTAGCCCGTCGAGCCGCGATGCTGGGCCTTCTTCGCCAGTCTGCACCTGGAACGGTTCCCAGAAGCTAGATAAAGGTTACGCAGACCGATGATCTAGGATGGTATCGCTAAATTGACGCTGATTCGCTGTAAATTACACGCTCGGTGGCTCGCCAGTGTCTCCGAAATCGTGACCGAGCCGCGGAGACCGTGGCGAAGATAAGAGGCCAGCGGAGACTAATGGCGAGCACGAGTGATCCCCGTATTGTCTGTGTGCAAGCCTGTACGTGTATCGGCTTTATTAATCGTTGGCACTCTCGGCTCCGCTGCTCCGAGCAGCGATCCGTGGGGATAAAAGGAAGAGAGCGAATCGATGCTCCTTGCCGCGACGCTCCTTCCTCTCTTATTTTCGATTTAATTAAGATCGACTCTTCTAGAGCTTCATTTCAATTCCTCCGGACCAAGCGGTCCGTTACGTGCCTATTGGCGTGCATCATCCTCCGCAGAAAGGGGGCTTGGAATAATTCTGGCGAGTGGGAAAACTATTGACGCAGGTAGGTGGAAGTCCTTGGAGCTCCATTTTCCACAGCTCAGATCTGACTCTTCGGAGCTTGAATGCTTGGAGAGGACTCGAATGTGGAGGACGCAAAGCTAGAACGAGAGCGACCGGGTGACTTGGACGGTGAACTGGGTCGAGCGGTGTCTTCAGGATTGGCCAGCGAGTGGAGAAAGTGTTTCTTTCGACCGGCTCGGCGACCGTCGACGAGCAACGGCCTCTCCCACACTATTTTATTCGCGCTCGGCCGAGCACCGCTGTGTAACGCCTACTCGAAACCACCGCGGGTGGTCGGATTTTCCAACGGGCACCTCCTTTTCCGCGTCTGGCCTGCTCCATCGTTTCACTATCTGCTTAAGCAGTGTCGAATTGGTTAGTCGAATTAGTCTCATCCGCAAGCTGATCGATCTTCATATTAGAGGCGATTGTTAACCCTAGACTTCTGTTACTTTTTTGTAATTCCTTCCAAGATTACTGAGGCTCCCTTATTTCGCAAAAAGATCAGTAACAGAATCTCCCTCCTGGACCTCGAATTCTGATTATAATCGCCACAGGCTCGGAAATGCAAGCTGAGAATTCGGAACTGAACAGGACCAAGGGTGAAAGGTCCATCGACCAACTCTGCGTCGGACACACTTGAAGTTTCCCAGTTACCAGCAATGTTCCACACCTCATTGCCTCCGACAGACGTAACGAAGACTTCGCAGATGGAAAGCGACTCGGCGAGTATTCCTCGACTACGCCCCTATCATTAACCCCGTTCACCCGACCCGGAATCTCTCTGCCCGGCGAAGAATCGGTCGCCTCGATCCCGTAACGAGAGCCCGGCTCGCCAACGGTCTTCCAGATAACGCGTGCAGAAGGAAAAACTGGACGGAGAGGAGCGACACGGGCGAGCGGGGCCGTTGGATGGAACGCGCAAGAAAATCACGTTCGTTACAGGTGTTCGGCCGTGTTCGTCCGCGTAATCCGCTCGTACGATCTTATCGGGAGAAATTAACCTTCCGACGGGACCCGGCAGAGTCGGTATCGCCGTGACATCCCCCACCTGGCTCTGCATACCATCGGTGCATCGATCGTGACGCGAGGAGGACATCGGGTAACGCGCGCGTTTCCAAAGAGGTCGAGCAGGGCCACTCCTCCTTCGATAATTGCCGACTTTGTAACGGGCCCGCGTGGCCGCGATCCCCGCGGTCCCGTTGAAAATTCATTGCCGGTAAATGCTGGCCTTAAATTGTTAAACGCGAGCATCAAGTTCAGCGAGACGTCCACCCTCACTCGCGAGATTGATTTAGAAAAAGTTTGGCAGCTGAGGTTTAAATGACCCCGGAGTACCCTGGTGTATGGTCGCGGGGAAAAGAACTATGCACAGGTGGGCAAGAACGGGGATTCCCGTACCATCGTGAGCCGAACGTCAGCTTTCCAAAGAAACAGATGCCCGGACGAATACGAGCGAGTGGCTAATTGACTAACGAGGCATTCGCGGCTCGTACACGTCGTCCATCAGCCGTCACCGGGCGGGTCGAGGAAATATCGAGGGGTTAGCGGCAGATTGAACAAAAAGAAAGGAGAAGCTAATCGAGGTGGGAGGACAGAGAGGGGCGGACGGCTGCGAGGCTGGAGAAAAGAAGAGCGCGTATCCTGTTCCTCCCCTGTCCCACCTCTGTTCCTCTTCTGCGTGAATCCGCGCCGCGAAGAGTAGCGTACCGCTGGGCACACTCGTTCTATTGGTTTTAATGCTGATCCGCCGGTAATCGAGCCGGGCATCCTTTATCATCGGCGAAAAAATGGCCATTTAATCACGGCGTTTCCCGACGTGGGGTCCTGGACCCCCCGTCCGCTTCGCCGCTTCGAGAACCGTACCGATATTAATGGCGGACGGTTTGACCGCGTAATATGAGGGATCGTTGGCGCGCGCGTATAATATCACTCGGCCGTGCCAAGCCGGCAGAGGAACACGCATGTAACACGGCCGAGCATGACAAATTAATCGTCCGCTTGACCGACCGTGCACCGACTCCTACAGTACTCTTCAGGGATGGAATCCCGGCGCAGGCAAGCGTCGCAGGGTCACGTTCATTCGTTTCAGGATTCGTGGAGCCCTAATAGTTGGGTCAGCAAATCTAAATCCACGTCCTCTTCTTTCAAGTCTGTTGATCAGCTAACAAGAAGGCACCTGAGTAGTCACGCATCTGCGGCTCGAGCTACTCAGCTACCCCGTCTTTCCAACTGCTTCCTACGCTTGCTGTGTTCCAAAGTTCACAACGATCCGCTGCGGCGCTTGGTGCGTTGACCAGAAGATCTGGATCTTCAGAGAATTCGTCGCGGTCGAACAGGTGGCAATTTGCATCGAAGGGAAAAACAGGGGAGAGCCGCCGCCGATCGACCAGCGCGAACCTTTAGGAGGCAGTATGCGCGAAATGCCAAGCGTGACTGCACGCACCGCCACGGAATGTCAGTGGACGGGATTCCTCGTCGACGATTTCCTTCGGACGTCCCCGTAATATCCCCTAGGGGAAGATGTATGCTCGGAAATCCTAGGTTCGCTCCCCATAAATCGGGACAGGCACTGAAACGCGCGCGCTTTTTCCATCAACGGGAAGAATTATCGAGGCCGAGGTCGCGGGGGAAGTTTGCTCGGTCCTGTCCGGTGATCGAGGATGCACGGGAACGCGACCGTAATCGGCACTTTGTTGCGATCGTCGGCGAAACGAGCGGCAATCCTCGTTACCTGTTTCTCGATAATTGGCCGCGATTTGTTTGCCACGCTCGCCGCGCCAACTTCTTTGCTTCTCATCGATTCAGTTAATTCGCCCTGCTTCCTGCTTCGTGCACGTGCAGCAGAAAATTCGAAGATTTAGAAAAGGGAAACAAATAATCGAGAAGTTGATTGCATCTGTCATGGGTGTCCGGAGGGGAGGGAGGGGAGGGAGGGAAACCCTCCTTCTTTCTTGAGTTTATTCTGAAAAAATGAGTATTTTTAAATTTCGGTTTGGAATTTTTAATCCCTTTGTTTAAGAAATAAAAGTCACGTCCGTTCGTCCCTGAAGTCGGCCACTCTCCGCCACTCTAAAGACACGAGTGAGGCATTTAACTTGAATGTCAAACGGGAGACGTAAATTCCAAGCGGCTAGAGGTTTGACAATTCCTGATCCCAAACACAGGAACCTCGCGCTGGAGCAGCAATGAGCGCACACACGAAGGATTTGATGGTCGGTGGTCCACGAAAGGGCAAAGACCGAGTAGTTATTAGCAGAAGATTACCGGGCACTCCGGTCTATTACGCTACACACGTTCAAGTGTCGCGTTGATCTCGGGGCCGTGAGAGAGCGGCGGTTCGGCGAGCTGGTCCCGCGGGGCAGAGCAGGAGAACACTCGTTTCTAACTACAAACTATCAATCCACGCGCACGGTTTAACCATCGAGCCGGGGCTATGATCCCAGTCATTACGCGGCCGATGACGACATTACAGTATCGAATGAACCGAGACTAAAGCGAGGAACGAGAATGGCAACTTCTTTTACGCGGCATCCTGAGGGCTGGCCTCCTTCGTCGCGGAAAACCTCTTCACGGTGGCGTCAAACAGTGTGCAACGGAAAGTGGACGAGTGGCAGAGCTCCTCTGTTTTCATTGTAACAGAGTGTAATGTACTTATCCTTATCTATCCATCACTCGCGCGTAATCTAATATTTTTTAGTTCCGACTTTCTCGGCAAACTAATTGTAAACACTGTGTCATCCCCTGTTTTACTTTCCGAAATCCTTAAAAACCCACTACATTTCCTCGGTCACGTTTATTCGAATCCATATCCTAGGGGGCATTTGTTATAAATAAATACACTTTAACTATCCAAGCTGTTGTAGTTTGTAGCAGTATACAAGATGCTCGGTGCTGCGTTAATTGCCGAATTTTACGGTAATCAAGGAACGGTGTACCGAACAGCACGAAGTAGCCAACTAGATCTTCTTCGTCAGAACGGTATCCAGGTTCGATAAGCGTTTCGCAAGATAGCGAGTGTGTAGGCTCGCGTTATCAGCCTCGACTGGCTATTTACCGTTGTCAAAGCCGAGTACACGAGCCAATACCCGCGGCTGAACAGGACGACCAGTGCCATTCCGAGATAATCCTCTCGCTGGTGGTCCGGGCAAACACGGAAACGATTGCCCGCGCTCCAACCACTGTCCTGCGAGTATCATTCGCCGGGAGGGTCGTCGTTGATCGCTCGTAACACGTGAAAATGGCTTTTAAACAACCGACGTCGTCCCGTTGTCGCGTGCTGCCGTGATTTACCGAGCACTGCTAAAAGCAAGTATTCCCAGGTATAGGCTGGCGGTACTTGGACGACTGCACGTTCCCTAGCATTTCGATTAGAGGATTTCACTTGGATTTTCCAGAATTTTACTTTATTTTTCAATGCTAGACCGTGAAACCACCCCCGATGGAACGTCACACCTCTCTCAATTATCCGAACAGAGGTTTGGTTAACCCGACACCCGCTTCACCCGCTTCACCCCCCTGCCCTGCCCCGGATTTATATTCCATTAGTGCGTTTCCCGTCGGTTGTTGCCCGGGCATCCTCCGCGCGACTTTATTTATCCACTCTGCGCGGCCCGTGGCCATAGCTCATTACCGGTTAATTACCAGGGTAAGTCTCCCGCGGCTGGCAGCGATGCTGCGTGACTCGCGGCACTATGTTTTGCCAGCCGGCGTTAAGCATAACTGTACCAGGGAAGAGATGCCCGAGAGCTGGCCCAGGTATCATACGCGTCTTGGACCCAGCCGGGAAAAAGGCACTTACGAAGCGACCGGCGACGCCATTTGCTACGTGCCCGCGCTAGATCACCGCCGCGCCGCGCGGACGACGGAAGCGGGTACACGCTCGGCCCGCTAACGACGCGACGACCGACCGCGGGACGTCTCGCGTTCCTCGTCCACCAGGAATCCCGATGAATCTGTCTTCTTGAAAGGTGGCAGGTGCTTTGCAGGTGCTTAGGCTGTGCTTCTTCCACGCTCGCGCAGAGGGCACGTTGCAGTTTACGACGAGGATCCTTTATCAAAGAGTTCATCTAACTTCTTGCGCGATCCTGGCGTTTGTGGTACAGATTCCTTGCTTAGCAGTCGAATCGTCTTGTTGTTGGGATGTAACGTTTGCTACACGGCTTGTTTTTTATCAAGTTCCAGTGAGAAGTACACTTGGTAAGCTCGTATCTATTCGTATCTTTCAATTTCTAACAGCAAACTGTTCCAAGGTACAGATCTCGCAGGTGTAAGCTGCTCGTTGCTGCGCGCTTCGCGGTTTCCGCCGTCGCTGAATTACTTAGATCCGTTTGTATCCCTGATTCCTCGTTCCATCGCTTCTAAGAATGCCCACTGCCCCTTAAAGACGATTCTTGGAAGAGGAATGGAAGAGCGCGCTCAGGAAATCAGTATTCTATCGGCTATTACTGTACAAGCATCGCGTAACATCAAGTGATATTCACTTTTTTCCTCGTTTCGTTTCTTGTTCGGCAACACGTAATATTTCTATGGCTCGTTTGGTCGGGGTCAGTTATCGCTTTGGCAATGAAAATCTGCACTTGTTGCATAAAGGAGAATGCACGGGTGTCCTTTAAATTATGCAATTGATGCTTGCGGTGGAAGGATGCGAGAGAAATATTGAAGCGTAAATTAGGGAAAGATCGTAAAGTAGCGTATGTTAAAACCCCGCTTACGCATACTACCGTTAGCACGAATAATTTTCAGGGAATAGCTACGCCTACGGAGAAGCTCGTGTATAAATAATTTAAATGGCTCTATTACTCAGTCGCCAGCGAAGAATCATTTTTACACCTACTTAACCGTGAACCATCGATTCATTATCCATCTGCTATTGAATTTAATTGGTTCGGCAAATTATCTGAGACATCGCTCATCCGAATTTGTAGTCGGCGCCTCATTATTCGGGGTGAACGGAATTCTACGCTAATAATACTATGATAAGATTGCCTTATCGGTGAAAAAAATTTTCATTACGCCCTCGCCTATGTTCCTTAATGAGGCTGTTACTCATTATCTCGATTCCCTCGCGAACCGGCCGATCTTCTCCTCCCTTTTTCCATCCACTCGCGTTGCTTCTTTGAAAACCAGCGGATTAACGAAATGGGGAAAATTCACCTTGACTTGCTCGAGGCTTCTTCAAAATTACTTCGGCCTCGCTCGTTTTCGAAGAGTACGCTAAATCCGAAAGTGCAAAATTCCTTTAAAACTGAATTCGGTCACAGAAATGAAAGAAGAAAAAGTTCCTTGTTACCCTATACACGTGTATAGCAATCGGTAGTTGAGGGTGAACTCGCGAGAGAGGGGGGTTGTTTAAAAAGCCCTTTGCAGCGAGTACGGAGGTTATAAACTAAATAGAATAAATAAGACGACAGGATTCTCGAGGACGCGTGTCTCGGATCGATTCGCGCGCGCACGGCCGCGGTTCCGCGCTGTCTAGGCCGTTAGACGGTGCGCCGCGGCCGGTCAGAATCGTTTAATTATTCGAGCCGGCCGTGGCGCGGCGACGCGGAACCGGCGACCGGCAAATATTTCTCGGCGTTGCCTTTCCAGGCGTAGGAAACGGCCGGGCGTGGGAGAGGGCCGCGAGCAGATATCGTAGATTAGAGGAGCGGCAGGGACGCCGGGCGACGCCGATGGTCCATTGATAAGATTGTCGAGCGGAGTCGATGGCCTGATCAATTAAGGAAATCCGTGGAACACCGTCCAGCGCCCCCGTAGCTCGCGACCACCTTCGTGTTTTATGGCCACTGTCCGTGGCCGCGGCCATAACCGTCAGTTTGTTTGTTATAAAACAACGCCGCCGGCTTTCGCACATTGTCCGACCAGCGAGATAATCGGCCGGCCCGTCCCCGCCGCCTTGTTATTAATGCGTAATTGAATGTTGCGATTCATTACCCGGACGTCGCGTCGCGTTTCAGCCATGCCGAGGCCCCGTGCTTTCGCGGTTTCCTGCTGTTTGCGTTCCTTCGGCGGCGCGGGCCGTTGGGAACGTGTTCATCAAGGCAAATCAAGTGGACTTGGGGGACGTTGGTCCGGAACTTTGACTTTTCTCGAAATCGAAATTCCAAACTATATTAGGTAGGCGTCTTTTTTTTACTAAGTAAATGCAGTTAATAAGGCCCACTTAAGGATCCATAATTTTCTACAAAAGAAATTATACATATTCAGGGGAACTCTATATTTTATAGAAATATAGAGTTTTTAATAATATATAAGAACAAGAAACACAAAACCTTTTAGGTTTTCAAATACCTTGTAAAGGGGCCTTATTTCGTGTAGATAAAGCTGGTGATAGAAGCAATACATAGCGCTACCAGTGATTGTAAATTGACCTACCTAGGGAACATGGCGGGTGGGCCTACAACACCCAGATACTCGAGGAAAATACTTAATTTAGATTTAATAGACTCGTAATATATTTTTACTCATAATCAACAGTTTGGTTGAATAAAGCGAACGAACTTTTGCACCGGCTTAAAGTAAGCTTTAAGATTACCGTACAAAAGACTCGAGACTGGGAGATCTTAATCCGAAATGGATGCGTAAAGCGCTAGCGACTCGGTATGACGAGTGTTTCCTGTTCCCTTTACGTTGGAATCGAGTCGGGGGATCTATCGGGCAAAAGTGTCGAGAGAATCGCGAGGCGTGGGTGATCCTCGCTCCCCCAGGCACCGTTGGCGATCGTAATACCCGCGCGCAGGCATTTTCACGCGGACTTATCGCGGCCCCTTACGTGCGGCCTGCTCGTAAACTCGCGGATATTCGCGGCGGTGTCGCGCACAGAGCATTCTTTTAATTACACCGATAGAAGCCAGGCGACAGCTCACGCGCTCGCGACCTTTCTAGCGCGACTTCGCTTCGTATCGTAAATAAAAAGTGCGAGGAGAGTGGTGACTAGCGATGGGAACGAGACATCCCTCGCGCTCTGGGTTTCAAAGCTGTTTTATCGCGTTTGAACCTCGAATTCCTGAATTTCGTGGAGGACTCTGAGTAGAGTTCTTCTAGGATCGCTGACACGAATCTTTGCAGTTGAAAATGAAAGAGTTCTAGGTCTCAGAGCCAAGAGACCAGAACCCGTGGTTTCTCTTATACTTTATCAGAATGACCCAGTTTGAAGTGCATCGGAGGCAGGCGTGAAATCTCCGAGGACCCGAGTAAAAGGTTGAATCGCCAAGTGTTATTAAGGTTGCGAGTAAACGCAGCTGGTGAGTATCGCCAGCGTGTTGCACGGGGACAAAGGACCCTGTAATCGTGGTCTTGCACGTCGCCAGCGTTGTCGCCGTTATCTTCGCGAGGCTCGATCGTTTCTCACCGCCTAAGTACATTCATTGGCGTAAGGAGCCTGGCTGTGCAATCTCGGATGTTAATCGTACAACATCGACTTGTATTACCGGTACAATGTAATGTTGTAATATAGTATACCCTGACGGTGAATTAGTTTGGACGTTCTATGAAAATTCAAGCCATATAGCGGTAGAAGCACAGAGATCGTTTATTAAACGCTGCCCATATCGATCTTTCGCGTTCCACCAAACTATCGTTAAAACCATCCACGAAGAAATCTAATGGATCTCTTCCTCTTCTTCATTTTCTCGCAATGAAACTTTTACTCCGTTTTCTTTTTATCAGGTATGGTTAACAACTTGTCCTCTGCTTGTAATAAAGCAGTACTTACTCTTTTCCTCATTAAATACCTACTCCATCCGCATTTATTACGAGAGTAAGAATGAAAAATAATAGCTCCGCAGTTCCAATTACAGCGGATTAGCGCTAAAGAAAGGCCGAGACCGTCGATTCGCCTCGACCGAGAGATAATAACAGCTCGGTCGAGTAATTAAGTGTTAAATAATTGCTTAATTGAATTTATAGGCTCTGACGCGTACGTGCCTCGCTTCCGGATCAATTAGAACATCGCCGTTCGCTTACCTGCCGATTAAACGATTGAAATTTCGAGCAGAAAGTATTGTTCCGAGTCGGGCATTGTTCATTCATAAATTCGCTCGCTCTGTTCCTCCTTTTCTTTTTCTTGTATCACACGAATCGCCGGGCGATGGGTAATTATCGCTGGAACGCGCCTCGGACCTGGCTATTTCCGGGTAATTGTAATTGTCGGGGCAGGAACTAATTCTAGACTGCATCGAATCTTCATGCTCGTAACAGTTATTTGAATTTTCAATCTGTTGTGTACAGGGTGATGTTAAAAAACGAAACGTGCAAATCGAAGGGCACGTAACACTATAAAAAATCAGTAAACTGACGTCAGCGGCGCGCCTCCAAAGAAGTTGCTTTGTAAAAATAAAAGAAATCTGAATTTTATTCTTTAAATAAATTTTTGCGATCACATCAATTTGCACTAAAAATATCTTTATCCCTCCAAATCGGCTTCTAAGTTAACTGCTAAATTTAGCAGCGCAAGTGCCACTGCGCAAGAAGAACAAAGATCGTCACCATAATCATAGATAACCATTACTTGATAACTTGATACTTGGTACCTCTCATTACCAGAAGACAGGAAATCACGACTTACGCTAACAGCCGCAGATTTGTCTATGCTGATGGGATATTTTTTCCCTACACTTGCAATTATCCTGCGGTACCGAATGCTCGCACCTTTTTCCTCAGACCACCCCGTGCATTAGAGGCAAAGAAACCGACGAGTATTCGTTTGCAAACGACCGGAGTAATTGCAGAAGGACGGCGCGCGCCGGTCGCAGTTAATGAAACGCGCCTTCGAGATTTGCGAACGGCGGCCCCTGTAATAAATAATTACCGAAGCAAGACACTGAAAGCATCCTTTTTTCACGCGATTCTAACGACGCTCGGTGGAAAGAGCGAGGGGGCGGGGCGGTGGAAGGAAAAAGTAATCATAGTGCCGCGCGCGTAATGATTCACGGTAAATTCTTTGACCTAGCTTATTACTTTAATTAGCGGCGCTGGAACGATCGATCGG
Source organism: Andrena flavipes (assembly GCA_963971345.1). Classification (NCBI taxonomy): domain Eukaryota; kingdom Metazoa; phylum Arthropoda; class Insecta; order Hymenoptera; family Andrenidae; genus Andrena; species Andrena flavipes. The sequence goes on from OZ020482.1 coordinate 635,056, forward strand.
GAGGGGGACGGGACGCGTGACAGGCACGGAAATAAACTTTAATCACGTTTATTATTAACGTTAATAAATTGGCCCCGGGCATGTTATCTATCCGTTGCCCACGCGATTCACGTGCCATTTTATGTATATCTCTTTGTTGCTGGACAACCAGGAGAACAGAACGGGAATTTTTATGATCTCTCGATTTACCAACAATTAATGTCCTGTCGACATTACCTAAAGGTAGAGGGAGCAGAAGAAGATAATATAATTCTGATTTGCATTCAAAGACGCATCTTGAAATACGTAGTTCACTTTCCTGAAAAACGTCCACTTTCAGTATACATATGGCTCTGTAAGCGAATAGAAGGCATACAATTAAGGCCTTTATAGGCCCCAGGCATTTAAAAGATTTCGAGATGGGCCATTGCCGATGATTTGACTAAAAAGAGTTTCTAAGAAATTCTATATTTTAAAATTCAGAAAATTTCTATGGTGCCTTTCTCTTGATGCCCCAAGCACGTACTTATTTCGCTGATCGGTTAATCCAGCACTCGCGACAATGTTTCGCAGAGGAAAAGATCGCTGTCCTCGTGGAAGTTTTCGCTGTGGACTCGCGAGTCGGCTGGTTCGCCAGGACGTGTGAACGGGGTCCTGGTTGGGCGTCGTTGCGCGCGGTTCTAGCGGTCCCACCGGCACCGTCCCTCCTCGTCTCTCCGTTGCCCCATGAATATTCATCGGTTTTCCGGCCGTCGCCTGGTACGCGAGCGTGCGTTGCTCCCAATTTGTCACACACCGTGGCATTATCCCATTTCGCTAATAAAGTAATATTACGTGGAAGAGGCAGCTCGCGCTCGCGCTCCCGCTCCCGCTCCCGCTCGCGCAACGGGGCTGATTTACTTCTTTTACTCTGTTACCACGGCGCAATTATGCAACTTGGTAATTGCACGGCGCCTTGCCCGCCAGGTAGCCGTATCATCGTGTAACGAGACGCGACTTTATTACCGAGTTCCCTTCGTCCGGTCTCCGCCAGCTGCCTGACGTGGAAAAAAGGAAAAAACCACGAGTGCCCTTACCTCGGAGGACGACGGGCGTGGAGGACGTGGAGGGAGCGCGACAAGCGTCGGGCTCCGGACGATAGTGGGAACGTGCCCCGCGGTGCGCATATTCGACTTCGAATCATTTGATTTAATGAGCCCGTAACCGAGGGAAATGCTTTTGATCCGCGCGTTTCGCTGTGTTGCAGGCCGATCGAGGCGGATCCTTCGCTGGATCGACTGGGCGGAGGACTAGAGATCGTGGACGACGCCGCGGTGAGTCCTTCGTAGATCTAATCCTGTACCACGATACTTAATTTCTTTTATTGACGTGGAGCTTAGAGCGATTACGCGTCTGGCGTTCCTTTTTCGAATCCGATCGAGCGTAAAACGCTTGGGCGGCATAGAACCGCTGCCACTGCTAATTACGTTTTTTTTAACGACCACGGTCTTTCCTTTTACGGCGGTTAAGGTCTTCATCCCGCGGCTGATCCGAGCCCGGTGTCTAATTTAACGCGGGGCAGGAAGCTCGAATGGTAGGTACTGTTTGCGTTCGTTCGTCAAAGACCGCACGAACGGTGCCGATAGTGCTCGAGGGGCCGCGAGAGCGTGTCCCGAACCGGTATGGCGGAATCGAAAAAAGTCACAACAACCATCGAGTGCGTGTCGCGCGATTCCGAGGACACCGATTTCACGGCAGATACATTAATGCGGGCCCTGGCCGTGTACGTTATAAGTCCTGTCGAATAAATTCCCAACGGGACACGCCTCGCGCTCTTCGATAATTTACCTGGCCTCTCGAAGAATGGCCGGACCCACGGGAAAATTCTGGCCGCGAGCGCAACTGCGGCTATGGCCAACGAAAATGGTACACGGAATGAAAATTCCCAATCTCGCTATTTACAATTTCTCGTTATTGCTGAAACAACTTCCAGGCTTCTCTAGTCCCCACTCTTCTGGATACCATTTTTACAATTCTTAAAGCAATTTATAATATCGATGTATTTTTGTTAAAATAACACGTAAGCTTTTGGACACTTGGCGTTCATAGTGGCAGAACTAGAGAATACAATCCCGCGATACGGTTTTTGCATTCCAAAAGTCCCGAGATTTCATATAACTAATCCCGAGAATTTCGACAATTGTAAAAAATGTGAATTACTTTATGTTACTACATTGTTTACTACATATTTATTTTTACCACGCGAGTTGCAAATCGCACCTTGTTAGAAGCTTTGCTATTTCTTCGTTCGCATTTCAAAAAATTTTCGTAATGGTTTACCGATATTACCTACTTATTGAGACTTTATTATCCTTCATTGTTCTACTGTTTTTATCGTCAAAAATTATTTTATTTTATGTTTGAGACTACTGACAGGAAGTAAGTTGGTTTAATTCAAATACAAATTTAGAATTTTAACACCTAATAAATCATTTTTATTACTGAAACTTTCTATTACCCAATCTCGGGATTAGTCGCGCAATCCCGGGATAGTAAATAATGATCAGGATTGTATTCCCCTTAAAATTGTAATTGCATCTTAGCTGTATCGTGTTTGAGATGCTGAAAATTCGACCCAGGATCCTGGATGATCTCGGACGGAGCATTATTTCTCGCGTTATTTCTGGGGTGATCGTTAAAAAGTCGCGGCTCTCGGGGAGAGCGGCTCGACGAAAGGCAGAGCAGCCACGATCGATCGGCCCGATTGCGTAATCGGGCTTTCGGAGCGAAGCTGAAAGTCCTCCGCTTCGGTAAAAGATGCACCCTTGCCCCGGAGCGCACTTAATCTTATCGCGGTTGGGCTTTTGTCGGCCGGGGTTGATGCTTTCTCGAAGCTTTCTTATCGGCTGGAGCGGCGCGGCGCGCACGACTCTCTCGGCTCGCTTCCGCTTCGCTCCTCTATCGCCCCGTATCGGCTCGTTTCCACTTTTGTCGTAGCCCGGCGCAGAGAACCGGTAGAAGAGGCGCGCGTGCTCTTTGCGCCTGGGCGATACGCGGTATCCGCAACAATATTCTTCTCGCTATCTACGTCGCCTATTAACCACGCGAAAGGGCCGTGTTCCCTGTCGCGGGATGCTTTCCAGGTTACACGCCGTGTAATAACACGTTCAGCACTTGTCACTCTGCCGTGGAAGGTGATTCCTGTGGGGATTACTCGATAGTTGCGTTTCGATTGGTAGAAATCGTTACCATTGCTTCTGAACGCTTCGACAGGTGTCATTGAGCACCACGGAAGCCCCCTATATTGCCAAGAAACATACCTTAGAACTGTAGCAACCCCAAAGAACAGAGAAACGACGATATACCGCGGACCCCGAGAGACCTACGGAGCCAAGGATCACAGGCAGGCTGCGTGCCCCTTGAGAGTATCCCCCAGCAGCCGCGGAGCTCCATCAGGGGCCAGCGTGGTTTCACGAATCCAGGAAGCGTGTTAACCGGAACGTCGCCGTTCCGGCGATGCATCGCGGTTCAGCCGCATTGTTGCGGACGAACTGGGAGAACGAAACGGAATCTAATCTGATGGCGCGGCGGGTCCACCTAATGGGCAAGCCGTGTCGGGACACGCACCTCTGCTCTCCTCTCCCGTGTCCTACGCCGAGAAGGCTAAAGTCGTGTTCGCCCTGTCCGATGACGATATCACCCTGACGCAATCGCCATACGTAATGCAGCTCTCTCTGTGACTGCGCAAGATACACCCGTGCGAGAGGGGGATCGAGTGCAGAACCGGACACCACGCTCGGGTCAACCTCTGGATGGATCTATGGGGTTGCGAGCCCGAGGACTTACCATTCGAGCCCTTCCTTCTTTGCCCCTAGCTGCGAGGCTCCTAGCGATACGTAGGACTCGCTGGAAATTCATTGCACGCAGGATGCTGTGGGCATCTAGACAGGGAAATATCTAGAGGGTAGAGGAAGCGCAAGGACCACCTTAAGTCACTCACAATCAGCTATGCAGTACGTTTCGTCCTATTTACTAGCATCCCAAAACGCAACATCCTTTCCCTTCCTTCGATCCTACCTTTTACCCATTCTCAACCCCCGCCAAATACCTAAGCACCCAATTCTCCTCTAAAATTGCGAGAAGAGAAGGTCTCGGTGACGCGGAATTTTAAACCCACAAGCAGAGTGATACAAACTGGAACGATTGCACGAAGCTGCGCACGTACCACGCCGCCAGCAGGTCTAGCTCCGTAACGCTGTCACGGGTAATTCTCGACGCTTTCCACTTCGTAACGGAATTCTCTGGTTCCGGCTACACGGCGAGATGCGCCATTTGTCCTGGCCATACCCGGCGCGAGGGAATCTACACTCGTTAGGCGAATAAATTCAATTGGAAAGCTTGGCCTTTTTGCCGATAGCGGGGACGCGCAATGCGTCTTGGCGACACTGCGCGCACACCAGGCATGTCGCCGCCGACGCCGACATCCACTACGTACATGGAACCGATGCTGGCTAGAAAAAAAACCGCGCCTGTCGCCGGCTAGCGCGTAACGGGGCTAGGCTCCATTGAAATTTCACGCGAGGCAGTCGATTGCGTGAACTTGGTCCTTTCCCGATCTCTCTCTCCTTTCTTCGATGGACCTGCTCTCGGCCGCTCCGTCGAATATGGGATCTCGATCGCCGCTAACGAATCGGCCACGGCGACGCGGGGCAGCCATTACGCTCGGCGTCCGTGGAACGCCGGGGCACGGGATCGAGCAGTCGGATCGACACCAAATTAGTGACGACTTGGATTCGTGCCGGTGTCGGGAAAGAAGGTATCGGCTCCCGATGGTCCTTTTAAAGATGGAAAGAGAGTGCGCGAAGGTGGAAGAAGCGTTGGCCGTGCACGCGAGGGCTCCCGGTGGCCGCTTGTCAGCGCTATCTTCGCCGGGGCTCGCGCACGTTCCCAGCTCTCTACTCCATTGGGATCCTTTTAGTGGCGAGGCAGCGCATCCTCCTGCGGAGGGTGCGCATCCGTGTCTCTTTCGGGTGATGTATATCGACCGGTTGGCGACAATCATCGCCGTGGATGCGCTCTCTCACGGAGCCAATTACAAGGATACCACCGCCACGCTGCAGATCATTGCGATTTATTTTCTTGCCCAGCGCTCTCTCTCTCTCTCTCTCTCTCTCTCTCTCTACCTCCCTTCGAATTTCCTTTTCTCAGCTCTGTGCGCCTTGATTCCAGACACGAGTTGCTCGCATTGGGCGGTGGTGCTGGCTCCAGGAACAAATTCATGGACATTATTCGAACAAAATGAACGAAATAAAGGAAAATTAGTTGTATTTTGGAAATTGTTGGGTGGTACGTTGTGAAATTGCTAAATTGTGAATGGTAGATAGTGGTTCGCGAAAGTAATTTCATTGGGAGCTCGCCATTTCGATTGCGAAGATGGAATAGTATCGCCATTGATATCTGTAACAAGATTTAAAGGCAGCTGCAATTAAGAAGATCGCGATCCTAAGAAAGGAGTGTTTCTTTCAAGTTCGTAATAGCAAGCGGCTCGTGAGGTTCGAAGTGCTGAACAATGTGGACGGAAAGCTGTGGCTGTAATAGAACCACGGTCTGATTAGAACGAAAACCTTAGTGTCAGTAACGCCAGTTTCGCTCCCATTTACGGAAAAACGTTTCTCCCATCGCGTGACCCGGCTGTGATGGTCGCCCCCGATGCGTGTTGCACATGCACGCGTTACGCACGCGCTTCTTTTCCCACCTCGCGTCCCCAGAATTCATTAAAATCGGATAATTAGTTCTAGGAACACAGTTTATCGGCGTTCCTTCGGTTTACCACGAGCTACTTCTGGTTTTCAGGAATAAAAGGTGCGAGAAACGGTGACTAAACTAAGAAAACGCGACCGACAGAAATTTCCCCTCGAGATGGCACCAAGCGAGTGTTCATCCCAGAATACAGTTTCGCGACTTGTTGAGCGGAGAAACTCGGTTCGAAGGCAGGCCTGTGAAACCGATCCCCGCTTGAAACGTGGAAGCGAGCAATCCACGACTAAATTGTCCGTGGAGGCGATTAAATGAATAATTCATTTATAAATTTCATCAGTTGCGGCAGGTTCGTCGTACTCGGTCGTCGGAAACGGGCGCTCGTTAGAAAACGGCGGCGGGAGTAAGGGAACAGATGGAAAGCCTCGCGTTATTTCACGTCATTTCGCCATCGTGTATCATTTACCCGCCACCGACGGACACGCTAAGAGACGCGTTAACGCGAAATACAACGGCACACGCGACTTGCTTCGCAACGGTTTTTGCGGTCGCAAGAAAGCAGCGAGACCGCGCTTGTACCTAATGCTCCGCCACTCGTTGCTCGCCGAATGCCAACCGTCTTTCCTATTATTTCTTCCTTTATTTAACGTAAACGGTTGAAACCATTTAAGTTTACAGACGGGTTTAACAAAAAGGGGAAAGGTCTCCAGAGGTGGAGACGAACAGAAAATTTCTTGTCACACGAGGTGTATCGCACCCTATTTAGGCAAAAGAATTTTCCTCTTTGCCAATATGTATTTCTGTAAATTTTTAGTTTTCAATTAAATTTAATATAAAATTATTTCATTTTAAACCCCCAATTAAATCTTAAATATAATTTATATTAAAAGAATTAAAATTAAAAATTTGATGACTTTTAACAAAAAAAATCGCTATTTTCCTCAACTATTTTTTTAAATACAGATTTCAACATATCAAAATTTACATTTCTAGAAAAGGACCAGTAGAGCATGATTGTACGAGTATTAGAAATGTAAAAAGGTTAAAAAATATGAAAATGATAACTGAAAAATGACGCAGTGGGTTTAATATGCGGATAGCAACCATAGAAGAAATCTAGAAGAAGGCTCTACTTAGGCATTTGAAATAGGTACCTACTACCTAATCATTTGAACAAAACTGGAGATAGTCAAGCAAATTAAAGTTGTTTAAAGTAAATAATAATAGATTGTCAATATGAACAGTAATGTCCCCCTCTTCCCGAGAGGACGGTGCTTAAAAAACGAGGAAGGATGTGTTCGCTGCAAACCGCGCCAATTACTGCTGGACTTATAATCACCCGCCTCTAAGTAGATAATCCTGTGTTGCTCAGACAGCAGCGACTCGTCAATTCTTTTGTTCTCCGCGGGGATAAGTCGCGAGAAACGGAACGCCTGCATATCTCCGCTGGATTTGGTGGCAGAAAGATGTGCGTACAGCAGAGTTTAGATGGAACAAAATAGGCTTCCTTCAGATAGAATAGATAGCCCGTCATTCGTCTGCCGTTGATCGCTTCCAATCCAACCGATTTAGGAATTCTCTACTTTGATAAGCAAAGAACAATGGCTTATCACTCGAGAATCACTGTCCAATTAAGCGTTCGGCTGAGTTCCCCTCCAGGGGGGAGGAAGCTCGAAGGGTGATGGAATATGGCGCAGCTTCCGGGACGGCATTTCTTCACGCGCGGTGAAATTATTTTCCACGCGGAGGACACGAGGAAATCGTTAAGACGCGATTCGCGTGCAACGGACGCGACGTGTACAGGTGTGTTCGTGAATCACGTTTATCAGGAGACACGGTGGCTCTCACGGACTCTCATCCTTGATCGCGTCATATACACGGCGCGCGGGGAAAAGCAATTTCCGCGGTGCCGTTAAGCGCGATCGTGCGCCTAACCGAGAGCTAACCGCGCGCACAAAGGGCGATGAATACGGGCTCGTGATCCAAGGATCCATGCATCGTCCTGCAATTAAGACGACTCGGAAAGAACCGACGGGTCACCGTTTCCGTGTTGCGCGATCCTTGTTCGCTCGATCTTTTCCTTCGGCCAACAGGTAACTTGCCCATAACCGCGTCACACTTACATAGCTACAACGCGGTAGCTTTCCTTGGAACAAAAATACTCGCGACACGCTCGAACCCACCACTACCTCCAAGAAAACCAGTGAAATACAAATTGCCCGATTTCTAAAGTCGATTCCTTCCTGAAAGACCTTTGGAAAACCAGCAAAAGGGTTAGTCCCACGATTTCCTTGCGGCGCGAGAGGAAGCGGAGAAGATGCAGGAGATGGAGAAGCCGTAGAAGAGGAGGGAATCGTGTTCGGCGCTCGTAACCATTATCACCGTGCCCTTCTTCGATAGTGTCGGCACGAGGTCGCTGGAATAGCGACACGAAAGGACCCCTCGCGTGGATTTATGTGGCGGCGCGTTCAGCGGCAGGATCTTCTGGCGGAGGCGTCGCGTCGGTGCACCTATACGCTCCGTCCCTGACGAAGTGGACGGACGGGAATGGAGGCAGACGGACCTAGAACTGGCGGGGTGCGGGATGAAGGGAAGTGGGGTCGGCAGATTCGCGTAGTTAGACGGTATCGGGGGTAGCTGTCTCTGCTTACCGTGCTTACTCTGTGCTTACCGCGCGCACAGCCACTCCGTCTAGCTCCGAGGTATTTGATATTGACTTGCCAGGCCTCGACTTTGAACTCCCGGAACACCGGCCAGCAACCGGGGGCTGGGTGCTGGACCGAGGCACGTTTAATTAAAAAGCTCTCTCTGCACCCTCGTAGACGGCGCGATATGTGCCCGGGCGATAGTCGACATATCGGTGATAACGGAAGCTCGCTGCGCTAAGTACACACCGGCGTGCCCTCACAAAGGAAATGGAATCCTTTACTTTCCGGATGGAATTAACTCGAAACTCGACGAACGCCGGCCCGGCTTGATTATTTTAAGCAGGTCCGCGGGAATTCGAGAGATCCCCGAGCTGACGGGGGTGTGGGGAGGGTGGGCTGCGTGGCTCCCGTTTGGAGTTTGTTGACGAGCTCGATGGAAGCTGTTCTCTGGGGCGACTCAGCTCGCTGGTTCTGTTTGACGTGGAGATTCGAAAACGTTGGCTGTTTTTTTTTTTTTTTTTTTTTTTTTAATTAAAACCAGAGCTACTGGATTTCGTCTTTATCGCCTTTTAGGTGGCGGGAAAGCTGTCGACTGATCTGATAGTCTGATCGTTAGCGGCGTTATCGAATGCTCGCGCAATTATGTTCCCAAGTGCAAAATTTTGAATTCATTGGACCAAGGCACGAATTAAGCTGCTGTCTCTGCCGAGTCGCTTTGACTTCTTCTCCGTCGGCCGCATAAAGCCCCGGAAAAAAACATGGGGGGGGGCGAGGGTGAGGGTGTATTTCGTTTACTCGCGTCTACGTCGTTTCATCGTGAAAAAAACGCAAGGCTGGCAACGTTTTCCAGCGATAACAATTATCCACGAGAGACTTCATTACCCGTTCGCCGCGAGCGGCTTCTATCCTTTATTTATGGACAAGCTCATTATTTCTGTGCAAGTAAGCATATGAAAAATTCTCCCCTTCCAGCTCTTTCTGTTTCCCGTTCTATCTCGCCTTGTTTTTCTCCCTTTCCCTCTGATTCCCACCGCGCACCCCGCGCAACGACCGACTCGCGGTTTTATTAAATTAGCCGCCTCGAGCTGGACGCCACTTCTCCCGCTCGCGCTGGCAAACTTTCCTGCATCGGTGCCATTGGGTCCATCTAATTGCGAGGGTCAACCAGAATCTATTCGTTTAGAATTTTGAGTGCGTGAAGAAGTTAATACATAACGGTGACTGCGGAGTAGCCTTCTACTGTTAGTCTAGCGGCTAATTTGCATTCCAACTTAATTGCCGTAGAATGCAAATTCCAGTGACGACATTGTTGCACGTTCCTAGAACTCTTGCTGCTGCTACTAGAACCTAGATACTTATAAGGAATCGTTCCCAACCCGAAAATTCTGGTTTCAATGAAACTTCTCACGAATCTGGAGCAGTAGCGCACCCAGAGGGGGGCAACAGGCCCTAGCTTCGTCCACCCCCACCCCCCCCCCACGACTGAAGTAATTCGGGAGCTTTGTACAAAAAAAAATTGATTTTATTCCAGAAATAAATTTTTATTTTATTGAATTTGTATTTCAAACATTTTCGTCCCTTGAACATCGTTTGCTCCCGAGAATAAATTCTGAGTGCGCCACTGATCTGGAGCATATTAGAGTTTCCAAAGGAGTAATCCTTATTTTTTTGAAAAATCCACTGCAGAAAAGTGGAGCCAAACGTGGCAGCGATCGAGAGAAGAAGACTACGGATCGATGGAGAATCGGCCGCGAGAAATCTGCGAGATTTCCCAGAACGGCCTCAAGTAACGACACGCGGCAGCGATAAAGTAAAGGCCCGTATATCGTAAACTCGGCCAGGCTGGCGCAATCAGCGAAGGAGAGTTACGGGTCCCGACGGCAGCGCTTCCGGTACACACATCGGGACGTGCGAGATCCCCGGAACGATCGCTTCCAATAGGATCGCGCTGGGGACCGGGGACGACGAATCGCGATAAACCCCGGTGTAGCAGGACTTATAAATGACCGGTAAATATTCATGTCGAGGCTGCGTCCGCCGGTGTTATGCAGATGAGCGGCTTGTGCGGATCGCGCGTATTATGGTCGCCTGCGTTATGCGAGCTCCAGTCGTCCCCTGCTTCCACGGAAGGAGGAGTCATCTTTCTATCTACCATCGAACATCGCGACACAACGGTGTCTGTCCTGCCCTGGATATACCCGCGGAGGTTGTAGGTACCTGTGAGCCGGAGGAGGAACAGCCGCCGTGTCATTGCGTCGGCTCACGCTCTCGCAGGGGCAGCGGCGATTTATCGCGGCGAGAATTAATCGAGGGGGGTTAATTGAGTCGAAGGAGGAAACGGTGAAAGGGGGAAGCGTGTAAATCTTGCGTTACATTGGAATCGATATGCCGTTGGACGCAGGAGGATGTATTCACGACAATGGAAGATCTTCGATCGGATGAATGCACTTGATCCAGGAGGATCCATCAATGAGCCGCGAAGCACGCATTCGGGAGGCAACGGATCAAGTTAGTTGGCGCGCGCAGGTGTGCGCGAAGGCATCCAACAGACGAGGGATCGCTTAATTTTGCAGGAGCTGGAATCTGGCTGATGCCTCGCCGGCAAAGGGCCTTCCTTTCCCTCCGCTCACCCCGCCGCGCCTCTCTTTCTTTCGTGGACCGTGCATAATCCGTGCAAACAAAGTGGGCCAGGAGTGGGAGATGACGGGACAAACGAGATCATTAAACGATTAAAATAATTTCCACCGCAACTCCCTTAACCCGACAGGTTATCGGTATTTTTCGCTGTAAACATATTTGTTAAACATATAGCCTCCGTTTGCATCGTTAAAGTCGCAGTACCTCGGCCCCTTATCACCCTCGATCTCTCTGAACGCTTCCCTCGTCGTCCTTCGCTCCCTTAATTTCTCCTAGCCTCTCCCCCGACCCCTCCGACCCCTCTCGGTCTTCTTTCCTCGCCCACTTCTTTCTCCGAGGCTCGCTCTCTCCTCGTTTCGCCGTGCTTTCTGTCTCTGGCCCGTGGTCGGTCACCTCCCGGGCAATTTCGTGCGAGGCACCGGGAACTGCCGGGAACGTCGGGCGTGGGAGGACGAGAAAGGAGACGGCAGAGAGGCAGTGGAAGCAAGAGAGGGCGGGAGGGAGGATCCGGAGAGATTAGCCCCGGGAGGCTCCTTTGTGCAGCAATGAAAATGGCTTGTCTCAAAGAACCGCGACGGATACATTTTTAATTACCTCAAATATCACTCGGAGAGCTCGCCCAAGTTTCTTAATTAAATGTCATATTGCGCCCGGAGGCTGCGGATCCTCCTTCGAGACGCCAGACGGAGAAAGTATCCGAGGAGGGGATCGAAGATCTTTTGAGCTGCTCGGCAAATATTGGCGGTATTAATAACGGAGCCGATGAAGCGCGACGAGCCGGGCGAGATGCGAATTGCCGCGCCAATTTGCATTGTTCCTCGATGGGGAATAACGAGGTATCGAGATGCCTGATTTCCACAGCGAACGATCATTTGTTTCGCCTTCGCCGTGGCTGCCAGTGGCTCCGGGAGATATCCATCGCGGTAATCAACAGTAATAATAACTGTTCGAGAAGCTAGCGAATTACCGTGAAATCGAATGTAAGCCACTCGGGCGATTGTCAGTCAGAAATGAAGGGTAAAGGGAAGATACGAAGAATGCTCCCTTTTCGTGATTTTCCGATTTATAGCATATTTTGTGGATGGCAACTGGGACTACAGAACTGTCGGATCACGAACGGTTAGAATGTTCAAATACCCCTGCAAGATAATGTTGAATATTTGGTATAGGTACTGGTTAAAAACCGGAAATATAAAACCTAAGCTTAAGCTCCAAGCTTCTGTTGCCAAAGTAAAACAAAACATTATTTGAGAAGAAAATTAAATTCATTGAACCTTGCTTATTTACTGGTGAAATAAAGTACTAAAGCTTAATTCTCTCGATAAAGCTATTTGGTGACCCTTCAAGTATGAAAACAACGCTCGAGATCAGCATTAAGGAAGTGCGAAAAGTCGGAGATATCCAGAGGATGCGGTGACTGGCGTTCGACCAGCATAAAGTGATATCGCAATAATCCTAAACAATTTGTCGGAAATGCACGGGGCGAAGGGAGGCCGAGCTACCTGAGAATTCTCTGGCTGCTACTTATGCCGGTCGTGGAATCCCGCGGTAATAGAATTGCAATATGGTCGGGTGAATCGGGGTGTATTGGAATATTCCCCGACGCACAATCATGGACTAGCCAAGTGACTGAATTTGAATATAACAACGGACCCGCACTCATACACACCCGGGGCCGGGGCATAAAGCACGACGGATACATATCTACGCGCGAACGCTCTCCGCTTAAAACGCACCCGGGGACACGCTCGCCGTTGCATCGTCCTTTTTGCCACGAGCGACGACATCCCGGCCCCGTGCTTTTTAATCCAGTTCCCGGGCAACACGGCCTCGATCACGAATCCGCCAGCTTCCACTCAAGATTCTTCAACCGTAACAGTAAATCCACGAACGTCCACGGATACGGTTCGCAGCGACGGAATACCTTATAATCCAGCGAAATTAGACGGAAATATAGAAAGAGATAGAAAAAAAGGTTCGTTCGGATGAAGATTATTCTCTGCAGATGAATGTTTCGGGGTGACGAAGGAGGAGAGATATTTGCTTGCAGTTTCCAGGAATTAGGTTCTGCGAGTTAGCCAACGCAGGAGCCACGAAAGGGCCAAGGTTCGCGGCGCAGAAGATCCCTGGCGAAGGATTTGGCAGTCGTCAATGATCCTGAGGGTTAGAAAACGATTTCCTCGAACGGAGTTGGAACGCTAGCGAAGAGCAAAGAGAAGCTGCGAGCTGAAAAATCTCGGCCGAAGGCCAGAGACGGAGTGGGAAGCGGGGTGGAGTGATTCTAACATCCCGGTTGCCGCAAATCCAGGAATAACGCACGGTAAATCCCAGCTTCAAACAAGGCACAGTTAGAGGGTGTTTGCAGGTCGCCGCATACCTGGCGCGCACGCTGCCGGCTGCTTGAAAATGCTAGAAATGGGCCGTGTGTAAAGCCAGCGCGCACCCGGCTGAAGCTACGAACCGCTTGGCAACATCAAATATGAAAGCTCGCAATTATATAAAGCTAAGAGCGGCCTCCGTTCTCCGGGCGGGAGAAATGCAGCGCGAACTGCAAACAGCACGCAAACCGCGTTTCGCGCGCCCTTTCTGCCAGAGCCAGCCAACGACCCAGAACTCCATCGATCTCTCAACGCACCGCTCTTGTACGGACGCCAGACCAAACGGTCAATTTTCTGCTGCTTCACTTTCGACACCTGGAGCCAACACTTCCAAATCACCGCTTCTTTATTCAACCTCCTTCTTCTGCAATATTTAACAGATAATTGGCGAGGAAGAAGGAAAGGTTGGGTAAAAGAAGAAATTTGGAGCTCGGATTTCCTCCGAGCTTTGTATTTCACAAACTAATCAGCAGCTAATAATTCCTGTGTCCCTACAAGCAGAAACCAAAGGCGACAGCCACAAGTAGGTTTAATGGATGAACGAGAAGGGAAAGTTAGAAAAGCAAGGAGCAATGGTACCGATAGAACACGTGGCACCTCAAAGCGAGCCACGATCACTCTTTGTCAGGACGACGTGTCGCAGTCACACCATGAACCGTGTTTGATCGATGCGATTCAGGCTTTGGGTGAAACAAGGGAACGCAGATAATGAAAACAATCCGTTATGAAGGTACGCGCGTACGCGCGTACGCCTGGACACCTTCGGTGGGCATGGTATTGAATATGCCCTGGGAAACGATTAAGTTTCGCGAACTTGGGTACCCGCTGATACTCTCTACCGAAACTAACGTGGCGCCACCTATGTGCCAATCGCGCTGTAGGCCGTTGCCAAACGTTAAATGCCTACACACCTTATCGGTGGATAAGCACGCAGTGCACGAGCACCGCTACTAAATCGTCGAAGCACGCAGTTGACAGACTCGTGGAACAGCGTTTCGCCTTGGAATATCCTTCCCACGCTTCTAATAACGGACGACAGTGTCCTGCCCTGTTGTTCGAGCGTTCTTTTCGCGCCTCGTAACTGCTCCACGCGGCATAGGAAAATCGCGGCCATTAAATCAACGGTGACATCACAAGATACGTGGGAATCCTTTCTAGCCGAGTGGCGACGGGGCCCCTTGTCCCGCTAACGCAACCGCGAATAATTATAGTTTTCCTCGTTAGTTTTCCGTCACGAATGCGGAGCGCGTCCCGCGAAAACTCGGTGAAACTCCCATTTGCGTAATATCATTGTTTACGAGGCCGCGTGGGTGCGCTCGCCATTCGCTGCAAACCGAGCTTGTTGGCTTCATAAACATGTCACGAGCGACGCGTGCGAATTTGCAAACAAAATCACGAGAAACGGCAGTGTTACCCTTTAACTGGATACCTTTGGAATTGATTTGCACCGATCTAATTCATCGCGGAAGCCTGATCTTTTATACACCAGAGGCTAGAGATTACGATCGGTTCCTTTTTTATCCTTCTTACCATTGTTCCGTTTGTATTAATAGGGGACGATTTCATGAACAAAGACGAGTTGAAAGCGCAGAATAATGCATTTTCTCAGAGGGTTTTGTTTTCTAAGTATAATAAATAAACGGTAGGACAGGGATATACGAGGTGTCTCCGGAACAGGTTCATTCAAAGGAACATGAGACAAATTTTCTTATTTCAATTAAACAATAACCGAATAAATAAATAAATTGTTCCTATTCCTCGCAATTTAAATACGCCCCGATCAACCGTAACCTTATTCTTCAGCCACAATCCGAAAATTGCCCGCACGGTAAGCTTCCCTCTGTAACTCACCCTCGTATTTAACAAACGAAGGAGCGAACAGCCTGCCGCAAGTGGAAAAGCCTGATGACAGAGGAAAGCGCAAAACCGCGCGACATACTTTAATCAAAGTGGAAACAGAGGGCGAGGGAAGATTCTCTTTTCTGTCTGCGCGCGTAGCTGGCTGTGACGCGACCCCTTAATTTTTCCTTGGCCAGATGTTTGACATATTTGAATCGCGGGCCGTAAGAATGCTCCCTTCGGAATAACTTGGGTTTCCGTGGTCGCTTTGAGCCGCAGCTTCCGCTCGCTTTCCGTTCCTACTCGCTACGGCAATCCTGTTTCGCGCAATTTCGAAAATCCACCGTGCCAGTTGCGATGAACCGGAGACGCGCCAGGCACGTCGACGATTGGTCAAACTTTCCCAGCACAAAAGAATCCTCCGCTCCGCGGGAATCGTCCAGACTTTTCATCGATTCGTCTTTGTTTCAGTGAGGTGAACACGATTTTCGAAAACTCATTTATTTCAGCACAGTCATTTATCTCAAAGTTTGTCCCGCCATATCAATATAGGTACTTTGACGAGTAAAATTACACAGGTTCCTCGTACGTACACCAAGTTCTTTAGCCTGCCTTCGTCGCGTTGAATCTTCATTTATTGTATCGTTATTCGATTATTTTCTACGATTGTCCTTAGAAAAATTGTCTAATCGAGGCTCGACGAGGAGAATGAGGTCTGGCAAACGCGAGGGTTGTAACACGGCAAAATTTAGGGGGGATGTTGGAGGTTGCTGTAACGAATCATGTATTCGACCGCGCGCCACTGAATTACACCTTGAAAATTATTCCAGCGGAGCTAGCTGCGCTTGAAACAATGGCCAGGTTGCTCCGAAACACGGGGCTCGCGATAAGCGGCTACAACGCTGAAAATCGGTGGATACAATAACCCAAATAATCGTTAGGTAAACAATGGCGAGCCGTGGTTGCTCGTTCCAAGCCTGTTTGCACGGGTTGTCGGCCGACAAACAGCGATACCACTCGTTAGTTAGGGGAATAATTTCCAAAAGGAAAGCGCGAATCGAGCGGCGCGTTATCGTCAATCAACCCAGTTGTTGCTGCGCCACGTAAGCCTGCTAGAATATCGATGAAAGGAATCCAATCCAGGGATCCCTCCAGAAAACGTAAGGAGGGAAAATTAACATACCAGTCGTTTGTTAACAATTACTTGAGTTAAGGCCCGATCTAGCGCTTCCCCCCTTTATATTTAATTATAAATAATTACTTTAAAATATACACGTTTCATCTATCTTGCGCATCCCTAGATCGGGCCCTGTCTCAGGGAGTTTAGAAGAGCGGGGGATGGACCTATCCTTCGATCATCTTTCCAGCGTACCTATTTCGCGAACGAAGCGTCGGGCCCGCAAAAGGTCGGACGCAGGAAACGGCAGGCTTCTAAGAAGACGGCCTGAAATGTATCCCCGTCCCAGAAAGAGGACATCGTGCTGCTGGTACGAGGAGAGCGTGGTCCTTTGATTGTCATCCGGTGCCAGGGTGCACCCGTGGAGATACAAATGACAAAGATACAGGCCCGTGGCCCGGCTACCGCTTTCGCGGTTATCAGAGTGCACGATCGTCGGGCTACTAGGCTCTCCTTTTTTCGGTCGGCAGTTGGCCGACTCCCACGCGAAAAATGCGCGGGCGGCGTAACATTTTTATTAGGGCAATTCACGGAGACCCAACGGCGGTCGCCGTTCCACCGCTCATCCCCCGGTATGTTCCTTAAATTTTTCACCACTCCACCCTCCCAGATAACCCTGCTCTAAAGGAACCAACGCGCTGGAATTCCATCTCGGAGACATTCATTTCGCCAAATTTTCTGTGTATCATCTAACTACTCCAGGTTTAATTTGAAAATAAAATTGGAAGCTTAAACGGGGATTCTCGTGTAACAGCCTCCAAATGTAAGTGATATTTAGGATTCTCTTTGGAAAAAACTATTGTTAATATTGGATTAAACTCTTTTGGGATATAAGGAGGCAACTTTAAACTTGCAGAATTTCTTTTATTCATCCTTCTTATTATTTACTTAGGTATTAATTATTCTGAAATCGTGTTACCCTTAATATTACCAATAGTTCTTTTTTAAAAAAATCGTAAATATCATTTACTTTTGGGACTGTTACCCGAGAATCCCCCCTCAAAAATCGTCGCGCATTTTGGCAAAGCGAGGTGATACTCGGAGGAAATACAAAACCAAAGCGCTGCGACGATTAATTGATTATTATTAATTTCTTGGATTCGCTACTCCGGGCTTCGCGAAAATGCACCCAGGGGCATCGTCCACCCTTAATTTTGAAATATGCGATGGCAAGGGAAATGATGAAATTTGTAGGAAATTTTCGGAATGTAGGTACCAAGGGAGCTGTAGTAGGTTCGTTATGGGTTTGAGGAAATAATTCCGACACACATGGACGCGTTACGCGTACGCGTGCTACCATTGCAGCGCGTTCGATGCAACCGCAGTCGGAGGACGCGTAAGTGCAACTCACGGGCTCTGGGAAGCGGTGTAACGTTGCGTACACACCGAGATGTCCCCAGGATAAACAGGCAGGCTTTGTTCTACGCTTATGAATAAAACATTCGATAGTGCATCTCGGGGCCATACCGTACGTACACACGCCGCTGCAATCCATTACTCGCCGCGAGTCCTGGCCCTTTTCCATCAACTTCTGACATTCCTCGAAATGGCCGGGAAAGAGCAACGGATTTAAACACCCGGCTCTGATCTCCGCAAACTTTCGCTCGTAAAAACGACGAGGATCCTACAGACACCTGCAACGTCTCTTTTTAACAAATAATATAATCCAAGGTCTATCCACGGCTACTCAGACTACGCAGAGCACGGAAAGGACTAATACACTCTCGAGCGCATCGTGTCTGAAGCAGGTCGATCCACTTCCTCCCGCTAAAAGGACGAGCAGCGTCGGCTTGGCTACGTTTCCTACCGACTATAAGAATTTACAAGGAGGCGAGGGCGAGGCTCACGCAGTCAACAGAAGCTTTTACGCCGCGCGTTCCTCGGAGTCGAGGGGGTTGGCGAGGGAAACGGCGGAAAAAAGACGCCGACGAGGAGGGCGGAAAGCGAGCGAGGAACACCGTCGAACACGAGGCAACGGGAGAGTCGAGCGTGTCTCAATGTCTCCCAGAAGGCGCGGCCCGGCAATTTGTGCCTTCATTCGCACAAAGCTCGAGCGCCGCGGAAAATGCCGGCATAAAAGAGAAGTTAAAACTATGCCGTCGTTCTTATTACCGCCCGGAGCCACCCTGACCTAGCCCTCCCCCGGTTTCCCTTGCTTCTCGACCCCAGCCACCCCGTGCACCCTCGCTCCCCCTAATCGGGGTCAAATATTTTCTTTCAGCTTACTTCCAGCTTGATTAAATAATTTATAATCCGAGCTCGCGGAATGTCGTGCTCGGGGAGGGTGATCCAGTCAGTGTTTGCTCTGGAATCACGATGCTGCTTGTGCAAGTGTGTCACTGACGAGGGGAATTTGGTAACCGGAAAATTCTGTTTCTTTGAAACTTTGCAGGCTTGTGGTGGACTCGAATAAAAGTATCAGACAATTTTTCTTCTCTGTTACTTTTTTGGTTGTTCGATGTATGTTTTGCCTGGGGCGGTCAATTTTGGACCAAAGAAATTGAAAAAGATAGCAAAATGTTTTTGCTGTAACTTTTTCTTTTTTATATTAAAATAAAATGTCTATTTTCTCTAACACCGAAAGACAAATTTTGAAAATTCACTCTTGTTTCATATAGCAAATTAGCAATAACTCATACGCGAGTCATCATATGGAATTAATATTAAAATTCTCTCAACTCTATTAAATTAAAGTATTTGATGATGTTTCACAGAAATAGCGGTAGACGCTTGTTAGCCTAGGGGCGCCAAATTAATTTCCTACTTTCCTGTGTGACCTGGTCCTCCCATATCAAAGGCTGCGCGCGTTTCAGGAATAGTTTAAAACCAACTACAGCAACGTTCGGTGGGAAGCTGTTAAAGAAACACACTCGACGTCTAATTTTTAACGAACGACACGGCAGATATAATCGTCGCCGTTTCCCACTGGAACCTCGTTTCCGGCCGCTAATAAATTCCCGCGGCCGTGGAAAGGATTGATAAGGGGGGCGCTGGTTGGGAAGGCACCGGCGGAGTCGCGAGTGTTCCGTGAGCAAAGCTGGTCCTCCCTTTTGACCTCGTTAATTGTCATATCGCATCTCGATGCTGTGGCTCCAGCTCTGCGGCGAGCGGGACGGTACGGGCGTGGGTGGATCGCAATGATTTACGAGGAGCGCCGTTCCGGGGCTGAAGCCGGACTCTAGAGACGCTTCGCTGATAGCGTCAGAGCCACATAAGTCATCGAGACTATACCTAGGGGTCTCTCCTTCTCTTTCCTCTCCACCTATTCTTCCAGCCGTTTCTTCATTCTTTTTCCCTCGACGCGTCTCTCTCTTCTCCGTCGTTCGCCTCCTACCCTCCTTCTCGCACCCCCCTAGCCCAGCCGTCCTATTCTTAATCTTCTTTGGTCCTCCATTATCGGAGCCCCGTGCTCCAATTATAACGCCCGGCGATACGGGGAGGGAATTATAATTGCTTTCTCTGTTCTGTCGCCCGACGGAAGCGGATCTTCGCGTGTCCTCGATGAATCGACTCCTATCGGGGGGCCAGGGGTAATTGACAAATATTAATGCTTCGATGAGGAATCGCGGTTCCGAGGAAAAGCGATAGTGGGGAAATAAAATTAGAGGACGAGGGATATCGTGGTGCCTGCGCTGAAAACAGAATTGAGTAGGTATTGCATATATCTAAATAAAAAATTATTTAGATACTTTATCTTTATCCGTTGTACGTAACGAATACGATTTTTATTTAAATAACTGAAAATATGCACGTTCCAACAACCAGCTTGTCACTTGTAGATGAGTTCTATTATTCCAGCGTAAAACAACTCTATTCGCAACAGCCAATCGATTATTCGACAGAACTTTATTAGCGCAAGCTATGATTGACGCGAGATCTCGTTGCTCGATCAAGGCTCGTACGCCGACGACTTTCCCGCGAGAAGGCACCCCGTCGCGAGCCAGCATTTTGTTAACCACGTGAATGACATCGTATTAGCATTTCCAAGAGCGACTTGTCACGGGCTGGGCACGAAATTCCGACGGGAAATCGTGAAACGAGAGCCGCCGCGCGCTGGCCAGCTTGATAGGCGTGAAAGTATGGCTCGACCTCTGGCTGCCACCTCACGACACCTTCTATTACCTATCTCCCTGGAGTCAGGGCCCGCGGTAACCGTTTCGTATCGAGGGAGATTAGTTCCTGGATTTACGCTCGCGACGCGCAGGAATTTTCTGTTTAATGCCAGCCGCCGATCGGTTCGTAATTAACGCGCGGACGGAGGCTGCGTTTCGAGATTACACGCTCAAGCGGGAAAGCCAGGGAATGCTACAGCACTCGGGAATATTTAAATACGTATCGGACAACCCGGGGGTACAATATACAGTGGGCATTTTTCAAATAACTGGCCTCCTACCGCGTCGTTACCATTCCTATTTCGCTCTAAGCTCCGTTATACCCGAAATCGCCGTCCTTAGAGTTACGATTGTTATAATTTATAGAATACGAGCTGCTCACTACAATTTAGACACTTTCCTCGCCCGCGTCGGTGTTGTAAATCACCCTAATTAATCCTATTACCAATACGAAAATTTAAATCATGTAATTTGGCAATTCGGGCTGTACAGCTCATAGAGACTCGAACTAATAAAGGCACTCCACAAATTAGGCTTCCAACTACCGCTGAACATCGATATGTTTATAGCCACGCTAAATATCGAGGCATATAATTTAATGACGGATTTAAGAAAAAAGGCCCAGGTGGCAATCGTTCCGAGGTGCTCGATGCTTCGGGAATATGTAGAGATATTTTTTTAAAAATGGGCTAAGTGTGGCAGTACAGAAAAAAAATAGTACAGTATTACTGTATTTGGATAAATTCATAATTTTTGGGGAGGGAGTGGATCTCAGGCTGCAAAAGCTTATCAATCGCTTGTTAAATCCGCCACTGATGTAATTATACCTATACCTATGTGTTTTCCTAAGAGAGTGTAATTTACGCATTTAATTTCTATGATGTCTGATGTACAAGTGCCAATTTATCGAGTCATGTTCGTATTTGTGTAGCTAAATAAATCTGAAAGTGTTTAAATTGCTTATATTGAAAAAAAACAGTCGCCCTACCATAACGTACCGAGCGAAAGAAACGGCTGGCCGCGGCGTGGGCTTTGCAACGGGGTGACGCCGATCGTGGAGAGTCAGGTGCATCCGAATAAGCTGGAATAAAGCCGTCGCCGTTTCCAAGCGTGTGTCCCAATTAAGACTGATTTTCTCCGTTTCCTTTCCGGTATTAGTGTCACGGTGAGCGCGCAATCTCGGAATCTACGGGTATTGTGTGCCGCCACCGTTTCGTACGTCCACTGGCCGCGCGATTCCACCGCATGAATATTACATGGCTTCTTACCCACCGGAAAGATAATTGTCAAGAAGCTCTAAATACGGCCTGGAAGCCGGTGGACAGAGAATGCATAATACATAATGTGCGACGAGAAAACGAAAATTTACGGCGCGCACCGCCGCCGCGCTAATCTACTGGGTGACTTGCCGCGAACTGAATTAATTCGCCGTTTCGCGCGGTGAAAACCGTACGGTCACGTTACAGCGCAGGCCCGATTTAATTCGTCACAATTCGCTGACGACCGAGCAAGCGCGGCGTGTAATTTTTTTGCGATTAAGACGAATTCCTGCGGCCGAGTCGCCGCCGAGTCTCACCGGCCAGGAAGCCCCTGCTCAGCGACGACCTTCTTCCGCGATATCCATCTATGACATGGCTCTTTCGATAATTCTCAATGCATGAATCGCACGCACCGCTGCACCCTCAACAGAACTTAAAATTAAACTTAAAATCCATAAAAGTGTTGAGGCTTTTTTTAAAAAATAGGTAGGCACCTACTAAATTATTTATACACCTCGAAAAATTGTTGCCCAGAGCGGCGGAAGAGTTAGATTATTCCCCTGAGCGGACCCACGGAACACTCGAACGCTTCGCACCCGCCGCGATTCATCGTCGCCATCGAAGAGTATCAACGAAACCGCGGCCCGTCCGTGTCCAATTCCGTCCGAGACGGCACGGACGTAAATCCACGTAAATCTAGGCGCGGGTCCCGACTGCAGGCCGCTCGAGAGCGCATAAGAGCGCATAAGAGTGCATTAGAGTCGGCGCGAGTCGGGATCCGCGTAAACGATACGATCTTCGTGGCCGGCCAGATACGGCTATCCGTCCCGGGGCTTTTTGCATCCGCCGCGCACACGCGCATCTGTTAAACCCTATGACAGGTACATACCGGTGATTTATAAACAGTTTATGATGTCTGGCGGTGCCACGAGGCGCGCCGTCTCCACTTTCCGCTACCAGCGCGGCGCCCTCCTTTAATAGAGAGGGGGGCCATGACCGTTTTCTGATGAAACAGGCGCAGGACGGTCTAGCCTTCGAGGCACGACCCATTTCCCGGACATAAATCAACGACTGACGTTACGGACCACGGGCACACCGTCGCTCGTTTACGGGCCGCTTTTCGAGGCTGGGCATTATCGACGGGACCCTAGTGGTCTGTAATTAAGCCTGGGTACAGTGGTTCGATCATCGTGCTCCTCTTCCACGGGAATCCGAAATTCGATTCGAGTCTGCTGTTCAGCTTCAGAATGATCTTGTGGTTTTTGGGGATGCGCTGTCTTGGGCGTTGTTGGTTCTTTAATCATGATAATTGGCCATGGAAGCGGGGAATATATCATGCAGGATGGAGCACGCTGAAATATGGACGCGCCGAGACCTGGGGACCGATTATACTTGAGGAATATTATATGGCTCGATAACAGCGGTTTGGGGTTAATGCGGAGTATAACGAGAGTTTTCAGGGTATGGTTGAAATTTGGCGATCACGCGAAGGGCTTGCGGGAACGTTTTAAAATTTGTCTGGACGATTTAAAATTTAAAACATCTGGTTCTTCAACAGTTTAATTCTTATTTCGTTGAAAATCCTCTAGTCTGCAGCCCACGACTCTCGGCAAGTGTATTATAATTTCGTGATAATTGAGAAACATCGCGGCAGGTGAGCGCCCTCCTTCGAACGGGGATGGAGGGCTCGAGTGGAGCAACCCCTGGCAAAATGGCAGGTGCGGGAATTGAAATGTAGCTGGGACCGTACTGTAAATTAGGGGTCATCTAATAATGCGCGAATTTTAACGTGAACCCATTTTTTCAACGAGACATATGTTCTATCCAAGTCAACGGTCATCGACTCTTTTATAAATCTCGTTTTATGGTTTACAGTGTTAGGTAATCTGTTCAATGAAGAACAAGACTTACCACGAACTTAACGAAAAACATAGTTGAATAAAAAAAACTACTGTGTAAATTTTAATATAATACGAGCAACGTTCGTTCACTGAACGGGTCACCCTATATTTTAAAAGTGGAAAAATGCTGGACCTCGCCGATTCGTGTATTAAAACCGTTACTACTATTATTATTTACCATTTCCATTTAACTGAAAGCTAATTTACTGGAACACGTCCCCGCCGATTTCCCCCAGTTTCCAGCTGAAGAGCCGCGGCTCCGCGCGAAACGAAATGCAATTTGGTTGGCAAGCGGAGGAGAGGAATGGCAGAAATCTGTTCGCGTGGAACGGGCATGTAAATTCGCCCGGCAGAACTTTTCAATCCGTCCGACCTCCGGCGGACTGACGAATTGCGAACGCCCTCGCTGTGACAGATGGATCTTCAGGGTTACCTGGCCCTTCCCGTCCGCCCCTTCGCGAGCGCTTCCACGGCGAACCGCTAATTTTCTCGGACAACCGCAAAACCGCAACAATAATAACACCCCCTTGTTCAACTGGCGTCATTAAAATGCACCAATAACAATCCTTAACCGAGCAACCCTGTGATTACTTAAGGATAAATCTCGCCGCGGTAGTCGAGGCGCACGCTCCCGATCTAGGATCTATCTATCCAGCTCTCGGATACCTACGAGGCCTTCCCACCACCGTCCCTTTCATACATTTTTAATGAAGCTTTCTTTCGCGAACGGATCGCATCGATCATACTCTGACCCTCAGCCGGGCTGGAATTAAAAGATGTTTCTGCGTCCCAAGGTTTTCTACGCGTGTCGAGCAGATTCTACGCTGTACCGCGAACCCCTCTACGTATAGGGTAAACGCACCAATAACTGAACACTTAAGGGTAACGAATAAACACTGTTATAAAATTAAGTTTGGATATGAAGCGAGAAATTAAAAGAGGTCTCTAATTGATTACTTGCTTATTTCAATAACTTGTTAAAAATGTTCAATTACTGATACGTACGTGTTCATCTACTGGTACATACACCCTAGCTGTCCTCGGCAGTGGTTGCGAAAGAATCCGAGAGCTCGATACAGAACCCAATAATTACCCACTAATTACGCAATCAGTGGTAGGCCGCGCGGAAGATTACACAGGCTGCCGACCATCGATCGTTTAATTAACGAATTTCGCGCTCGCGCAAAAATCCGGGCCGATGGGAAATGGCGGGAAAAGCGGCGGGAAAAGCGGCGGGCAGCGTAACAACTCACTCAACGGCGGCGATTAGCCGGGGAGCCTTTTCAGGGAATCGCATCAGCACCGGCGGGCACAGCGTCGTCGTTTATTACTTGAAATTTATGCAGCTATTACCGATCGCGCGATGCCAGGTGTCCAGCATACGCGCGTGGCCCTCGAGCCTCCTCTCTGACCCTCGCGTCGTTCCCTCTCGTTTTTATTGCACCTCTTCGCGCGGTCCACTCTATCCCCCTGCTTCCTGCGAATATTACAGCGCATCCGGAAGAACCCACGACCCGTCCTCGCGAGACGAACATCCCGTTGCGCAACGACTAGTTTGCTAATACGAGTTCGAAATAAGAAAATTTGCCAGTTAATAACACCCCTCGCTGTTAATCAATCATCGCCTAATGCTAACCCACGAAAGCAACCGGAGGGAGGACCGACGCGGCAAGAAGCCGATCCTCGGAGAAAAGGATACGGTTTTTCGCCGGGGTATCGTGTGTCGAGGGAAAAATCGATTTAAGGGCAAAAAGTACTCTCGATACTGAAAGTTACGGGGAGGGCCGGGGAAGGGTGGAGAAGGGAGAAGAGAACAGGTTCGCTAACGGACACCTCGGCTGCCAATTTACCGGGCGCACGCAACTAGCCGGTCATATTTTATTTACGATATAATTGAGATATATTGAAACGTGAGATACAGACGTCCAGCTGCGCTCCTACGGAACAGCGAACCGTGAGCGCCTCTATGGACGAGCTGTAATTTCAACGTTCCTGCAAAAAGGAAGCCTAACGCGGATCTTATTAGACTTGGTGAAATAGGTGCGAACACACTCTCCTGGCTTGCATTAAAACCCCGTCACGTGTGTTCTTTCCCTCTTAATGATACGTTTCGCTGTTTTCTGCCGCGGACAAACTGTCGTGTGTGTACTCGAGGTGCACGCTGTTTTATAGGCACTGCTCTGGGACAGTCATTACTCGGAATCTTGCTGGGTAGAATCCATAGGGATACGGACCCTGTAATGTGTTATACGGTCACTTCTTGCCAACCTAATCGCTGCTGGAATGGGTGAAGATCGTTTCTAAAAACTTTAGACGTGGCCACTTTTTGTGTTCCTTAATCGTGAAATGTCTATGGTGTGTGACTCTTTTTTAACATTTCTGATGTCCTTTGTAAGGTCAGGTAGCGAAGTGGCACTCTATTTCTTTCTTCTAAGTTGCTAATGATACTTTCCAACACTTGTAACGTTGATAAACTGAACTGGATTTGGCAGACGAGGATCTTAAACCGATATTGATTGATAAATGATCCTTGTCGATGTCATTTTGGACCAATGAAGTGACCCTTTTGAATCACGCGGGCATCTCCGTCGCCGAATGACTACAAAATCTTGTTAAACGGATCGCGAGCCATCGCGGGGGACCGCGATGAAGCGTAAACGTCAGAAATATGCAAAGACTCGGAGGGAGGGCAATTTCCCTGGGCAATCTGTTGTGTTGCCAGGCGAAATGGAAAGAAAGTAAATTCTCGCGGAGATTTCCGTGCGGCGCAAGCCCGTGAATAACTCGTCGGAAAGTTAAATTTTAAAAGCGTTTAACGTCCACCCGAGCCCCTTCTCGCGCAGCTCGCCTGTGTCTTCCAGCGAGGGCATAAAACCGTGGCGACCGATGGGCTGCGAGGGGCGCGAAGAATATCACGCACTTCCGCTAGGCCGTCAAATTTTAATATCCCGAACGCATCGATTTCCCACCTTGACGCAGCAAATTTTTTAGAACAGGCCACCGCCAATAGCCGACCACCCTGCCTTCCAAATTGTTACCTAATAGCTCAGCGATTTCGCAAACGGGGGTACACTTTCCCTTGAAGGGAACCCTTCGCAGGATCGCTTAACGAAAGTGAGAAGCAGAATTGCGTTACGTTCCTAAATACCTGCATATTATTTCAGAACGATTTAATTATTATTATTGTTTTTTTTTTAAATCAACGGGTGAAACCCTTTGTGGTTACATTAAGTTAAATAGTACTCTATCGCGGAGGTGGTCACAAGTACGTAGCGTAAATTTAAAATTGAAATTTAAAAATATTCACTTTTTATAGTATGAACTTAAAAAAGATTAGTCTTTAAAAATAAGCGATTTTTTCTGAAGCCACGGAGAGGCAACTGCCCCCCTTGCCCCTCGCTGCGAACGCCCACGGATGGAATTTTGGAATAAATTAATCGATCCAGAGAAAAATGTAAAATTTTTACATCGAATCCATCCTAAATACTCCACCCGTTCTCGGAGATCGACGGAGCCGAGGCGCAGCCCGTTAATCACCGAAATCGCGAGCCGTTCGACGGGCAAACGCATTAATAGCCCGCGAAATTATTAATATCCACCGCCTGGTAGGGCACGATTCATACAGGCGGCTGGTGTCCCGTCAGAACAAACCATTTTCCGCGGAGCGGGCTGGGAGGTGCGCGCCGGAGGGTTAAGGTTATAAATAGTCCGCCTTCGGGAGGCAGTAAAGAAGCGACGAGAAGGGAAGTTTCTCGGAAGAACAGAAGGGGGATGGGAGAGAGTTTGTCAGCGAGAGCCAAATGAAATTGTATTAAAGTTTCACCTCGCAGTACGTAGCGCGCGGAGGGAGAGAGCGAGCTGGGACGGGGGCGAGAAAGGGAGGATGCTGAAGAGGGATGGGAGCAACACCGGCAACGAGTAAAACGACCGGGGCCAGGATATTAAAGCTTGTCGCTTTAGGACAAAATGAAGGCAAGAGTTTGGTGTTCCAGCCTCCAGAACAACACTCCCTCAAGACGAACCCCCCCCCACGGTCCGTGGAAATATGAGATCCTTCGAAAGATGCTACCCGTAAACTGTTTTTATGCCTTAATACGTGTTTACGCGCGGGGGATACCCGCGAGCTGGGAAACGTGCTGTTGTAGCGAGCCCTACTTGTCATTAACACTTTCTTTTTCTCTGTGCAGTGTTCCATTGAGTATCGAAGTTCTACGCAGCGATATTGATATCGATGCTTAATATTCCAATAGGTTCCGTCACTTATCAATGCAAATACCTCTGACGCAAAACAACTGCAAGGTAATCTGTCCAGTGTAGAATGAAATTACTTTTCAGGTTGAAATTTATTCTCAAAATTTTTCTCTCTTAACACTTTCGCTGCCAGTGTGAATAGGCATAACCCGTCCCAGAAACCAAATTTCAAATATGCATAATTATGATCTTACAAACTACTAAAGTGCCAAGTCAATAATGAAAAAATATTCTCACAGAAATCTTCTAAATACATCGAACATCTATTCATTGGTTATTTCGAGCATTCCGCATTTAATCCTACGCCGGACTTTTAATCAAGCTGGAATTATGTTCCGGTATGTATGAAACAGCACGCTTATGGTAATAACATTCACGGGATTAAATAACGATTTGTAAATACTAATTTTAACAGACACGCAGCTTAAGTGTCGATTCCCTGGACAGGTCATGTCTTTTAGCGACCGAACAGAAACATTTCTACTCCCACATGCACCTGCGGGGTAAGAAAGAGGGAAAAAAGGGAAAGACAATTCCGTAGCCCGTGAATAATGCACGGGGAGCGCGCGCTGCAGCCACCAGCGACATTATTCGCGGCGTTTCCCGAAGGAAATTAGGAAACGCGTAGCAAACGCAACAACCAACGGCAGTATCCCCCCAACGGCGGCGGCGCCAAGTCACAAATGTAATATTCACGGAATAATACACAGCCGTCCGACCTTTCCGCCTCTCTTTTTTCCTCCGCCGCGGCCCTGGCGCTTTAATAGAAACCGCTGCAGTCCAAATACCGGGCGGGAATTAAACTATGGAAATCCATAGAACGCTGCGCGACCCACGATTTTGCTCTCTCATGCAAATGGTGGCCGCGGTTTCGCCGCGCTTCGGAACGGAGGATCGTTTTAGCGCTGCCTTTATTCCAAGGCACGGTCTGACTCGCGTTAACCGTGTTGCGCTAGTGCCAGCAGCAACTGCGGAGCTGGATGCTCCAATCGTGGGGAACGTTTGTTTGGAGCAACTTTGGTCGAGTGTTGTTAGAATAACTACATATTTTTATCACCGGTGCAACGCAACAGTCCAAGACTCGGAGGTCTAAAGAACCTCCAACACTCGCAAGGAGAGGTTTTCAGGTGTCCGCCTCGGATTGCTTTGGTTTTTGTATATGTTTTAGAGGACCGAAAAATAAGATATTGGTACGTGATTTTTTGTAGCAGCTCGTTTTCGTATTTAGGGATGAAACCACCCCTCGATGTTCACAAGGAGAGGCACAAAAGTGACTGATGAGGAAAATTGAATTTATATAAATTTTTATTAAAAAATATCGGCATCTTATCACCCAAAAGGACCAAAGATTTCAACGCTTCGAAAAACACCCATCATACTATTACTTAGTTTTATATAATAACCCTTGCAGCCAACCCCAAGGAAATCAATAAAACCTCACGTGTTCTAATTCTGCTTTTAAAAGGGGTAGGTATTTTACTCGAGAGAACCTTGCCTTCATCCATGCTTTCTTTTCTACTGAGAAAATTCGTGTACTTTGCCCTGACTTGTCACCCCCAGTTCTGTTTAAAAACTCCCCGCGCGCAGCCGATTGATGCGCAGGGTTGAGAAGAGATCCCAAGGCGTTGCGAAGAGGACAGGACGGCGTTCTCGATGAAAAATACCGCGGCTTCAGCCATGT
This sequence comes from Andrena flavipes, assembly GCA_963971345.1. Classification (NCBI taxonomy): domain Eukaryota; kingdom Metazoa; phylum Arthropoda; class Insecta; order Hymenoptera; family Andrenidae; genus Andrena; species Andrena flavipes. The sequence continues at coordinate 664,654 of OZ020482.1, forward strand.
GGCATTCCGCAAGCCGATTTGTCGCTGCCCGTGTACGCGATGCGAATCTGCGGGCTCGCATGCGAGAGCATACAGCCGCGCGAGCGTGCACGGACACGCGTGGCTCGTTAATATGTGGGGGATACGGGTCTGATTACGCATAAGCCCGCCACGTACCCTATCTCCCCCGCATCGGCCGCCCAGAAAACCTGATACGGCCACGGCAGTTATGTATATCCCGTCCAGAAGTTCACAAAGACGCGAACCGACGTCTCGATTTTTTTCCGCGGAAGATAAGATTGTCCCGGGTCGCCGGGACGACGCGCCTCCTGGAAGTCGATCCACCAGCTCCGACATCGTTCATGTTACTACGTGACAACCTTGCGAAATGCCAGATCCGGTAACGCCGAGATCGCTGCTCTCGAAAAGCGGTCCTTCTCTCGGGGGCCTCTAGCAAAGTGGTGCAGAGAGATTTAACGGATAGAAATAGGTACCTAGAGAGCTGACTTTCGGATACGCAGATGAGTAGTGCTCTAGAAATCTGCGATCGAGTCGGTCTCGGTGGGACGATATCCTCCCGGTTCCGTCATCGAACAATTCCCGAGCAATTTATTTTTTGCTCGCAAATCATTCTGCCCATTAGCCCACGTAGGAGGATGTATCGGGAGGGTGAGCGAAGGGAACGAGGGGGTAGAGAAAGAGTAGAAGGCAGAGGTAGGTGGCAGGAGACGCTGGAAGGAAGGGTAATCCTTCTGCTGATGTGTGTTACGAGGTCCACCCGCCCGCGCACTCATCATCACCGAGATAATGGAGTGGGCGTTACACGGAGGAGAGATGCTGGATCGTTCGGGGTCCAGTCCACCGAGCTTACCAACAAAAACCGCCACTCAACGACCCTGCTCCGGCTCGCACGACCATAAAATCATCCTAGTTCTCCGCCACCCCGCCACCCCGCCTCTCGTTCTCTTTCTTTCTCTCCGTGTTCCCTCTTTGCTCGCCCATTTCCTTCCCTTCTGCTGGCGAACGTAACGAACGGCTCGACGATCGCGTGCAGAACCTTGCCTCCTGATCCCTCGCGATGACAAGCTCGCGAGGACTCCTCCTCTTCTGTCTCTGCGTTTCTCTTTCTCTAGCCTCGCAGGGCTGCTGTTATTTCTGCGCCCGATAGCGGAGCTTCTGTCACGGTTGCTTTAAAGCGTATTTCTCTGTGGGTCCTCGCTCCGTGTCAAGCACATCCCTCCTTGAGCCTCGAGGAGCAGAGTCCTCCCAGGGCACAGCCCCGACAGTCGATCCGGGACTGTTCATTGGCTCGAAAATTTTAATAACCCCAGCAACGATAGGTCGGAAGAGTACGCATGTCCAGTAGAGTGTCACCACGGCAGGCGACACGCGCTCGCGGTGACACGCTGTACCTCTTTCCCTCCCTAGCTCTGCAACCCTCCTCGCTCGCTCTTTCCCTCGATCCGTCGTGTCCTCGAGCAGGGAGGACCTAGCCTGAATCCTGTCGAGGGTCTCGCGCAGGCGCCCTCTCCACCGGGAGGTTAAGTGCCCTCCACTCTTCCTCCTTCAAGATGCATCCTCCCTCCAAGGATTTGGAGACCGCCTCGAACAACTGCACGGTTCAAAATGACAAAATACAAGAGAAAATGCAGAATTGGCGTTGTACCTACTTAGCCTAATTTCCAGTATCCATTACATTCGCTAGAATCCTGAAACACGTGGACGAAGATCCTCGCACGTATTTTGTCCCTTATAAGAGAGCGACGGAGACCTAGACACCGAATGAAATAGTCGATGCTTCGGCTAGTCCCCAGACTCATTCTCATCCCGAGCTACGTCTCGGAACGAGTGTTCCACGAAGGGACCAAAGGTCGCTGACCCGGTACACCAGGGAAACGGAAGAGGGACGAAGATAATCGCTCCAGACTGTTCGACAACCTATACGGTTTGATGGTTGAAGGAGGAAAAGATGGAGGCAAAGACTGGATATATTGGAAAGGAGACGAGTGGGTAAAATAGCATCGGGCAGGGGGTGAAAAAGGTGGACGATGAAGATCCGCGGAGGACGGATGAGGTGACCTGGGCAAGAGAGGTACTCGACGGAGTCCAACGTAGTCTCTTGGATCGATACGAACGGCGCGCGCTGTGTCCCCGTCTGCCATTGGTCATAGCAAAACCTAGACGTGCCCGGTTTTCTCCTTTCCCCTCTCTCTTCCTCGCTCTCTTGTCCTCTTCGTCCTCTTCGCCCTCTTCCGTCCAGCCACCCCCTTGGACTCTACCTATACCCAGTCGACCTAGCCAGCCTCGCGCACCCTTCTCCCCTTTCAACTCCTCTGTCTGCTTCATTCTCCTCACGGACTCGACTCAACCTCGACTCTGCTCTCTCTCGTTCCCGACCCCCCACGCCGCCCCCTCCTTTCGCCCTCGCTCCCTACGTTCCCCTTTTCCTCCACCTGCCTCGCTTTTCCTACGCTTTTTCCTCCTTTTTTGCGCACCACGTCTCCACGTTGCCGCGCTATTACTACTGCCGGGAGTATCCACTGTGCCTGCTTGTAATCACTGATACGTCGAGCATTCAAGGATCGATGATCAGTGGATGCCCAGGGTGTATCCATGGGGCGGCTTTCGTTTTATCTCGTAGAGCGTCCAAGTAGGTGGATGTTATTAGCCTGTTACTCGAAAGGAGGGAGCCAGAATGGGTCCTAATTGTCTAAACGTGGATAACCGTGAATCTTGAAAATCTGGGAGAGGACGCTTCGCGTACCACTGCTAACCAATATGGAAAACGAATAGTTAGGAATATGAAAATCCGAGGATTACCTTGCCGATGGCCTCGATCGTTAATGGCGGAGTCTTGCGACGACTGTCAACGCGCAGCACTGCTCGAAAGGCGAAGAAGACGACGACGCTCGGCTGAGGAGGCGACGCTCGACTCCAAGTCGGAAACGACTGCTTGAATATGGATGAGTCGGGGCGCAGAGCGGACACAGTCTCATGCTCGCTACGCGGAGACATAATTGCCTTAATTAACGCTAATATGTTAAGTCGCGCTGGTTTCTTTTGTTCGTCGCCACGCTTGCGAGTCGGCCGGGGACGTTCGGGAACCGGTGAACGCGACTAAACGTGATTCCTGCCTGTAACCAGGCTGTCCTTTGCGAGATATCGACGTTCCTATTTCAGATCCATAGATAACAAGCGCCGTCCTAATTGCTGTGGAAATGGTAATTGCGATTGTCGCGTGGAATCGTTGCAGGGAAGCCTGTACAATAGAATTCAGCGAAGATCCAGGGAAACGGAAAGGAGCGCTCTTCGCACAGTGGATAAAATGGCAAACCGTGGACCGTCGATTAACGCGTCCCCCGCAGTGTGGGATTTCACGAGTCGAATGCGAGCCAGGAAGCTAACCACTCTGCATTACTTTACAGCTGTTTTTGATGCCGCGAGTGGTAGCTATAATTCCAGATAGCATCGGTGCATACGGAGCGCTTAAAGAATCTAGCCACTTTCCCCGGAATCCTCCGCCCGCCTCTCTCCAATTTCTCCATCCGTTCGCCAGGGCTGCGGAGAGAAAGGGAGAGGGAGGAGTTTATCGAACTTTCGGCTTGCAGACGGTCGCGCGGAGTCGCGCCTATTCGGCGGAGCGCTCGCGTTTTCTTACGAAACGAACGGAATGCATAAGTATTTCCGGCGGTGTTCCAGTCGCCGCGGAGGGAGGATTCACCGCGGCGACTTCCGGCTGCGAGGCGAGCTAGTGTCCCTAATTACCGTGTCGGTTCATGAATACGATTGCCGCGCGACCGTGGCTCGCCGCGGCACGGAAGCTAGCGTGGCGTCACCGCTTGTTACTCCGCTCATGAATTTATGTATCTGCATTCTCCAGCGCGGTTCGAGGCACCCCGAACAAGAGGAATACGAAGAAGAAGAAGGATCGTCCTCTTGCGCCGTCTTTGGCCCCCGTTTCCTTACCCTCTGGCACGCCTCGGTACCCTCGAACGATGTCGCGGATTCGTGGCGGCCGGGCCGGATGAGCTCGACGGTTGCCTGCACTGGGCTTGCTTTATGGGTAGCCTGATGTTGGATCTTGGGCGAGAAAGCTTGCAAAACCCGCCGATCGTATCTTGTTAATACACTTTCGCGTCCCCTCGGTGGATCGAAGGGTGCCCTCGAACACGAGCGTAACAATGTTCTTATCACCGTGTCACAAATTTCCCTAGAATCTTCGCTATGAATTCAATGACAGCTCGATCGTTGATAGTTTAAGAGCGACCTGTCGACGCGGTGTCCGCGATTACCTCGGCCCCAATATCCGACGGAAGATTCCCTGGGGATAGCGGGCCGGAAGCAACGCGAGTTCCAATTTAATCCGACGAATCAGCGTCCCGTTAGCCAGTCTCTGTAGAGGTTTTTAATTCGATAACGGGGCAGCGGTGGCTCGCTTAGAAGGCAGAATCGTGGGACGCAAGCTCGGAACAGACATGCGTCTATCGTACGTACGTTGCGGAGCGTATTACATGGGTGGAAGCCAATTATTCGTACGGCTGACCCTGGAGGCAATGATAACTGCGGGCGGCGCATAATTTTGAGCAGCACGAGGCCCCGCCGCGGCGCGGCGCGCCAGTACGTAACTCTACCGGCCTTATAATGAAGATATAACCGAGCCGACTGCCGAGACATCTTTACGTCCGAGAATGCATGGCTCGTTACTCGCTCACGATGAACAGAGTGCTGCGATACGCGCCAGCTTCCCTGCTCCTCCTCCTACTCGCCGTGCCACGTCCTCGGGTGGTGTCGCTTTGCGTATCGTGTTCCTTGGGAGAAACTGTCTTCGAAAGCTAATCGAAGGGGACCATTTTGCGGATGATGCTTGAATTCTGGGCAGGGTGGAGGGCCCAAGGATGCTAAAGAGGTCGTGGTTGTTGCGCGATGCGAGGGAGGTACACCGGGGGTAACGCGATGTCGTAGTATTTCCCACAGAGGAAATTTGTCCTGACAACGCTGCTCCTTTGATTGTGGCTATCAAAATTACCATTGATTATTCCAACGATGTTCCTTGTTAGTTTCAGAAATATCGTACTCGTCACCTTGCACACTCACGTTACACGGACGCAAGAGTTGCAGCGAACAGGGCGCCGATATATACCAGGAGGGAAAATATCCTGTTCCCGTTCCGCGGCCGTCCCTTCGACAAATAAATGTTATTCGATATCCCACGCGCGTGTACCAGCTCCGCGATCCCGCCGACAGATTTTCATTTACGGATTGCAGCGCTGTTACGGGGGTGGATTTAAAACCGACGCGGTATCGCTGTATCAGCGTCCGCGGTGTTCATTTCAATTCGCCTCTAATTGAACGCTGTTCAATATTGACGAGTTAAATAATTGTCTTTGAAAAGCTGAGCTCGCCGCGTAACCGTTAATCATCCCTCTTGCTCTGGTCATCGCGCTGCACGCGATCCCATAATCATTCGCATCGCACTCGCGTAAACACGGGAACGGAGAGAGGGAAAAAGTCTGTGACCTGTAAATTTGTCCAACTACACGTCCGTACGAGATATAAAATATTAAATATTCCCCTGTCGTTTGCTGTCAATCAAACAGAAACGGTAAAACGCAGAGCGCTGACATCGACAGTCGCGTTACATTTCATCCTCATTTCTTTCATCCTCCCACGGTTTCCGTACCACCTTTCGCTGCGGAAAGGTAGGATGGTTAAAATGTGATTTTTTTTGTATTTTTTGTTGCTTTCCCAAGCCTATTTTTGTTCCTTTTTCAATTTTATTCTTTGTTTCTATAGGTAATGACCTTCTATATCTTTAATCTGTTTGCTCTCTCTCTCTCTCTCTTCTTTTGATACCCTTGAGGAAAGACTTGACAGAACCACCCTTAACGCGATCAAGGGTTAAAGCCAAAATGCGTCCCGAGGTCCGATCGACCATCTTTCGCACAGTCGCGCCTTTCCTTCGTCCCCGTCCCCTGTTCCCCGCCAGTTCGCCTCTCCTTTTGCTCACGTCCTCTTCCTCTTTTACCGGCCAACAACCTGGCCTGACGGCTGCGCGTAAAATTGGCCGGAACGCATTTTTCCATTAGGCCGGTACCCGAGCCACGTTACAAATTATAGGTGTACTCTCGTTGGAGAGCCTGATGAAACCAGGGAACCGATATGCGCTCGGCGTTTTCCTCCCCCTAAGAATCCAAAGACGCTTCTGATGATCGCATTATCGGCGGTGGTGTGCTGGTGGTGGCAGTGGTCAGAGATTTTGCTCGGAATTAACGCTCGATCGCGTGGCCTCCGACTTGCTCGCGCCTTTAGAGACGGATGATTGATCGTGTCGATGAAAGTTGAAGGTTATTCTCGAGGACCTTTTTCGATAGGACACGTGATCCGCTCGCGTGGAAACGTTATCAACTCGAAAATTCTGATTTTAATAAAGCTTCGTGCGAATGTAGAACATATTATTCCTAGGTAGTATTTTCCTCTGCGGCAATTCATCCCGAACTGGTGAAATCAGCCCTTAGATTATTATTTTGAATATTTCGAATATTTTAAATATATAACTTTGTAACGGCGCATGGTGGAACGAAATTTTAAATGTAAGGATTGTTCAGTTTCTTATGCCCTATCATACTTGCAACTTAATCGGTTAAGTATGGACTCGAGCAGCAATCCATCTCGCGTCATCAGTTTCCGCTGGAAACAGAAACGCGATTGAATCCGGCACGGTGCAATCCGTCAGGGGGCGCAATGAAATCACTTATCGTTAGAGTCGACGTAAATGTCGTCGTTAAATTACATTTAATGTCGCTCGGACGTCACGAGCCGCGGACTCGGTTCACGACGAGGTAATCGATGAATAAACGCGCGGCCGAGCGCGCGGATTCCGCGGAAAAGCGGCAAATGCGATTTTAATGTCAAGCGGCGGTGGTCTGGCCCCGTGTTTTCCACGGGCGTGTCTCTAACGACCCGCTGCAACAGCCCCGCGGCTACTTTTGCCATTTTGTAACGTTATATTCGCTCGTGGCTGCGCTATTCACCGCTACGCCACGGTACATCTATTACATTATAGAGGGTACCCTCGCGATCACCGGCGCAGGCGAGAAGGAACTGATTCTAAGTGCAAAAACGAATCGAAAATCTGGAATACAAGCTTCTTCTGCGAATCTTAGAAGATTCTTTTAAAGATTCGCTTCGAGGAAGGGAATTGAGGACCTTGCAGCAACAAGGGTGCAGCTCCGCCAACTTCGAGTAAGTTAGAAAAAAAGTGTTTATAGAATCATCTATTGATAAGTAGTCGTTATTGAGTTGATAAATTTTTATTTCAATCTTTAATGGAATATAATGGAATTTCAGTCCAATTAGGTGAAATATTCGTGAAAGATATCGCAGACTCGAATGGGATTCGAAGTTCCTATTGGCTCGTCTTATCTATAATCACTCTGATTAGAGTCGAAGAAGACCTTTTAGAACAAGTACATTGAACTTGCACTAACAGGGCTCCGCGATTCGTTGCTCGGCGAAGGTAAGGATCGCCTCTGCTAACAAGAAGACTGCAAGAAGTTTTCACCGACCAATAGCACTTGAACTTTCACCCGACTAATGTTGCGGGGAAGAACTCGCGGAAAAATCGGAGAGTTACGTTTCAGGCATCGGGCCTCATTCGTCAATCAATTACGTCCCAGCGTTCAACCGTTACGTTTTATCGCCAGCCTTGAACCGTTACGCTTCAACCTTTGAAAGCTTCGGACCTCATCGCCGCACTGGCTTTTACCATCGACAGCTCTCTCCAGCGATTCGGTATAACGATCATAAGCGAGAAACTCATTTCCACACCGGTGCGTGAAACGTTGTCGCCTGAACACGATCCTGCCACATTAAAAGAGACCTTGCGCAGCCATTTCGCAGCACCAACTCAGAAGCTACCAGCGACGAGCAAACTTCCCGCCCGACAAAGCCTCGAAAATGTACTTTTTTACGATTAATAAAGCAACGTCACGGTAATGCACACCTCGACGCAGCTTCCTCCTTTCCGCGAGCTGAGAACGCGCCCCGCGCGGCCCGTTAATGACACGAAATGAAAATATGAATCCGCCGGGGGGTGGAGAGCCAAGCCGGAGTGCCACTGATTTAAGGGGAGTCCACGCATTAAAACGATAACGATCCAGGCGGATTCTAAGTGAAGGAAATACGAGGCGAGTCGTTAGAGGGGGATGCCTCGGTCGCGTTAATGACGAAATCTTTCCGTCCCCCTTTTTCCTTCGGCCAGCTCCTTTTCCGATGGAGCGTTCTTACGGGCGACGCGCCCTATCACCCCCTTGGCTAAAAGGATTCGACAATAAACAACGGTGAGCCTGGAAATTAGGCGTGGGTCGGTCGGCGTCGCAATCTACGTCAGAGAGCCTCATACTCGGCTCGCCCATCCCCCGTTTCGTTGGGGTGGACGGCCGATGGATGAACGATGTTGCGACGGGAGAGTTGGAGGAACAGGGAGGCTCCGCGCTTTACGAACTGTCGTTTAATTCAGATCACCCAGGGTATCCGGTTACTCCATAAATCTATGGTAGGTACACTCGGGTCGTAAAAGTTGCGAGTCACCTTCGATATTGGATTGTGGTTGGAAATTGGGAAAATGGGAGATAGGTATCGTTAAGGTGGGCTCTCGCTACGACTTCCTTCCTCGCTCGCATGAAAGGCAGTTCTGCTCTACCTCAACTTTCCAGCTTGCCTCGGTTCACATTCAGAGTATTTTTAATCTAATCTTTAAACCTTAAAAGAGTAAACTAAGAAAATTCTACCTCTCCTTCGACACCCCCCAAAGTCGCCCACGTAAAACAGCCCTCCTTCTTATTATTGTTCCAGAAAAGAAAGAGGAGCACGGTGGTCAGTGAGCAGGACGAAGCGTTGAACAGGCAAGAAGCGCGGTTTATCGCGGGTAAGTGTATCTAATTACCCTTGCCGTTTACGTCAACGATTTGCAGTGATTTACGGCGAAATTGTGCCGACGACCTTCGTCCAGCCAGCCGAGGTTCCGGAATGGCGAAGGAGGGGAAATGGGGGCAAGGGGGTCGAGAGGGGACGAAGGGGAACGAATCGGCTAAGCGGTCCGCGGCTAAAAAACACTAAAGGATTCGGTCATTTATCACAGCGCTGCTGCCCCCGGGGCACCACGGGAATGAAAAGGGGAGGAATATAATCCGTTGGACAGACTAATCGCGGACTAACTATCCACATATTATCTACAATAATTCCATGGCTCTGGGGTGGAGAGTGGGGGTGCTGGGCAAGTATTACTCTGACAATGAGCATTCAAGAGGGTGCTTTGTTTAACACTTTACAATTGTATTTCACACTATACAGCTTCAAGTTCCCGGCGTTGCCTGTGTTATATATCTTTTTCGGTGAAAGGGGTGGAGTTTTTAAAAAGATTTCATAAAGTACCTACTTAGGGGCTAAGAGGACCCTATTTACCACACTTCATGCTCATAGGATCAGTGGTTATAGAGAAATCGCGATGAGTCAGTGAGCGAGTTTGTCAGTCAGTGGTATTTGGATTCTATTTTTATTACAAGTACCTAGTTGCTACTGGACAACAATTTTTTCTTCGCCGCAAATTACCACATTTTTATATCACCGAATTATTAATCTTTGTGATAAAAGTTGAAAAAAACGATTTATCCCCTTTTATTAAGCACCATTTCTACTAAAAATTAAATGTTTAAAATTTGATTTTCGCCAACAGTAGCTCGAGTTATAATACAAAAACTTAGAGTGGCCGGTACTCCACAACTCTCCCCTAGATTTATCTCCGGCAAGACTACGCCATTCAAATATCCATATCCTACGTACAATATGCTCTTTTGATACGAATAGCCGAAAAGTTTAAACAAGATCGACAGTGAACGTAATTTCAGCCACAGAAGGTGTGGTCGCCAAAGTGTTAAGACGACGAATTACTGTTGGAAATAAATCAAGTACCTAACGTCCAACACTGACCCTTACCGAATATCCCATTCGCCAATCCGACCCCAATCAAAACAAATGATTTCACTGTTCCGATCAGATATCCCCGCAGTGTCCAAGGGTGCGCAAACAATGAACCGCCGATCGTGTAAACTAGGCTAGTGCAACGAAACCGGAGAGAACGGTACTGCTCTTCTCCCCGCGTTGCTCACCCTTCTTTTTTTAATAAAGCCTCGAATATTCCGGCTATCAATTCAGTCGGGGATCAATTTACAGAGTGCACGTTATGTTCTGGTCAGCGAAACGCCGCGCCGCACGCCAGGTCCCGATTCGCGGCGCGCCGTTTTTCCGCGCTGCGGTCTGCGCTACCAGCCCGCGTAAATAAACCGTCTGGCCTGCTGCAATTTTGAGGCCTGTCGCGCGTAAATAAAGTGAAGCCGAGCGTGGAAATTAATTAGTGTGCCGAGGGGGGAAGTACAGGGAAAATCCACCGGGATCGCCATTTAATTGACAAACAAATTTCATTATAGTCGCTCGGCGTTACGTGTAAGTTGCCCCGTGTAATTACCGCTCGGTTATTGAACGGCAACCTGATCGCCTCGCTGCTGCGCCAGTTCAGCTTGTCGTTACGCTAACTTCTCGCGCCACTTTTCAGGCCATTTAAAAATACCAAGTTTTGAAAGAATTACTCGGGATTCGAGGTGACCTGAAGATTCAGGAGTTGAAATGACAAACGATTTAAGTGGCAAAAAAACAAGTAGAAAACAATTTTTTTAGTAGAAAAGGATGTGAATTCGATGCGGAATACGGTGGTATAAGTTATAAATGCTAGTTATAATATATACGCTGTGGTGAAAAACCGTGAAAGTGCCCTAATCTTTTTATTTCCTTCTAAAGACCGTCGCGCATTTGGCGAACCGCGGCGAAGAAATTATTAATAATTAGTTAATTGCTGCTGCGCTTCGCTTCGCCATAAACGAGCAGCGACCTTAAATATGTAACGGTGGTATACGCTGAAAGGTCGTAAAATAATCGATCAAGTTGACAAAATTCACAGACACGCGTTTTCTGTTTCTACTAAAAATTTTAACTACTGGCACTTATACATCATTTACCATTCCAACTCCTGAATTACGAAGGTAAGTAGTCGTGCTGTCCGAAAGGATGACTGGGACACGAATGACGCTGCTCGAACGTCTCGCAGGGAACACCTGCCGCCGGGTAAATGAAGAAAAAGTTCGTTAGTAACGTGGACTTCGGGGAATCGTGGAATTCACCGGCGACTGTGGGATCCTTGGGGTTCTGTACGGTGGACGACAGTCGGGGACATATGGAGGATCGTTGCAGAACTACGCGTTAGGGTACACACGTAACGCCTTCAAATTACAGAGTGGCCAGGGGTCATCCATCACAACTGGGCCCATGGGACTTACGAGTCTCTGCGTACCGCCCCAACGTTTAAGTCGTTAGCAATTTCCTGCACGGGACTATTTTCGGGCCCAAATTCCATATGGCCCGATAATATTCGATAATACGGCCGGGCCGGCAGATTGGAGAATGGATCCTTGTCTCGTTCCGTCGATAGTCCCGTCGATCGGATTATCCGCCCGAACCCTCTCTTTTATAGAAATTTCGCTGCATCCTCGCATCGCCGATTCGCTATTTTGCTCCGAATCCCCACGCCGCAAGTTTCCAATAACAGTAATTTCGGGGGAGTCTCCTTTGCTTAAGTTATAGTTCTCTGGAGATTGCGTGACCGTATGAGTCCACCGGATCGCTTCTAATTTTCAATTACACTCGTCGAGGGATGTATAGGAGTTTTTGTGTACGTTCTAGTGGTATCGAAACGTAGACCTTTTAATTATTTGAAACTTGTACGTTCCTGTTCTCTGGCACCTCGATATTCTAATACTTTGGAGTCACGAGAAAGAAATCACAAGGAAAAGGATAATAATAACAATATTAAAGAAAATAAAATAAAAAATATACATTAACATTGCCATAGCATTAATAATATTAGATTATTATATTATTATACCTATTAGAAAGTATGTTTTAATTTCTTTTTTTCTTAATTTTAACCAAATAACAAATTTGCGTTCTCATTTTTTCTTTTTCATTTTCACTTTCTTCATTTTAGAAATTGTGTCTCTTAAGGCCACAAGTAATCGGGTATTCAGGTATTTCGATACCTACTTATTTAGGTACTTGAGGGTGAATTTCATGTTCCACCAACTTATCGACGCAATGGGTGAGACGAACGCAGAAGAAGGTAACAGGTGCACCAGGTGGCAGTAGCGCACGGGGCACCCGTAGCTCCTCCGATAACACTTTCAAGTATTATCGAACGTGTCGCGATTTTGTCTTTAAAATTTCTTTCTACCCCCAGTTGAAAAGCTTGACACCGAAACGAAGACAACTTTCACACAAACTTCTGCCACTGCTATGCAGTCGGACGAGAAGACCACGAAAGTCAGTGAAGTAAGAAGAAAAGTGAACCATGCCTCCACGTCGTGTACACATTTAGAGCTGAAGAAATCCTCGGCATTTTGGAATATCGACGAGGATCCGGCGCCTCAGTGGCTGATCGAGGAAGCCCTGAACAGAGGGGCCGAGGTAAAAACAGCAAAGCATAGAAATTTTCAATTGGAGCACTCGATCATTTTTTTACTACCCCAGCCGTATTGATTCAAGCACAGTTAATGTAAATATCCCATTTTTGCTTGGCATGCAATATCAACGTCGAATCGAATCAGCGCAGCGAGCAATGGACAAAGGGTGAACCCACGTCGAACAAGGAGAGCGAGTGAGTTTGTACGCAATGAAAGCCGTACTCGAGCGTTTTTAACCGAAAAACTCCCGGTAATATTCCCAGCCGGCGATTCGCGGAAAAAACGATCACGAAAATATGCCAAAATTATTGTAGCTGGATTAATGAAATATCTGCGCTGACGCGCGTGTATTGTGAGCCGGGCGTGCATATCTCAATGATAAAGTGGAATTTATAAAAGTATTCGATAAAATTCCGACACGTAATCGTAACATGTTGCCCGGGGCGCGTCGGGCATTTCCGAACCTTCGTTTAACGAGATTTCCAAAATAATAAGAAAAATATTTCGCGTGTCAAATATGTCGAATGATTCTGGAATAATCAAGGGGAATAATTTTTCAAATTTAATATAGCAAAAGGGACGAGCGTGGAAATATTTCAAGCTAACATTGGTCGAGCAATGCGATTCGTTTCCATTTTTTCATTCAATCTCCCATTTACAATCTCAATTTAGAGTCTTCTTCGTCTCGATTTAAAATCAGATACGAAGCGATTATCTCCGAGCTCGAGGTGAAACTCTGTGAAACGAAAGAGAACCTGGAAGAAGCTCTGAGGACGAAATCGATCGTTAAGGAGAAATACAAGAGGTAATATTCCAAATTACGATTCACCCTTTGGCAGTCTAACAAAATTTCCAATTCCGGTTTGAAAAGTGTATATTTTTTTTATGTTATAAAACCGTTTTTTCCCCGCTTTCTTCTTCTGTGTACACTGTCTTCGGATAAACTGTCAAAGGATTAAACACGGAGCAATCTGTTGAATTGGACCGTTCTCCAGATCGTTGGAGAGCGTGAGGCTGGAAGCTCACAAAGAGAACGAGATACTACAGGAAAGGATCGTGCGCATCTGCACGTCCGTCTTGGAAAATTTCGGTCCCCGCGCGATGAGCGAAAAGGCAGAGCAGAATTATGGGTACAAGTGTCGCAGACTTGTGAGGGGCCGCAAGAAAATATCGAGCAAATTGCATAAAAAGGTAACTGAAACGTTACGAACGATCGAAAGTCGAGCGAGGAGCCCGGGATAGGAGGAGATTCGTACCACGCGTTTGAATTTCGCCAGCTGCGAGTGGCAGTCGCCAGAGCGCACAAATTAAAACAGGAATTGGCGACGGCCCGGATGGCGCTGAAAAGCAAATCGGAGAGCTACGAATCGATCAGTAAATGCTTCGACAAGCTGAAGCTGGAGATGGAGGCCACCGAGGGGAACCTGAATAATCTCATCTCCGAGAACCTCGCGCTGCAGAAGAGGATGGAGGACACGCGGGAGTGGATGGAGCAGAATGCGGGAAAGGAGCAGCGCGAGAAAGGTAACGCGGTCCATTTTAGAGACATCCAGAGAAGCAGGGAACTCGCGAGTCTGAAGAAAAAGGCTGAGGAAGACGCGACGACGATTACTCAGCTTCGAAACAAGTAAGCGTTCAGTTGTGGGAAATAGCCGATTGAAACGTTACTAATATTAAATGGTAGCTTCAGGAAATTAGAAAATCTAAGAAACTTAATGCTAAGAATGATGTTTTTATGATCGAGGAGTTGAAGTGGTGAACGATGTAAGTAGCAAAGAAATGAAAAATTCTTTTCTTAGTGGAAAAGGGTGTTAATTCTATGGTGATTTTGGTGGCAAACGCTGTGAGTGCTACAATCCCTAGCAATAAGTTTTCAATCAAACGTACAGATACGAAACTAACAAGAAATACCAATATTCTTTATTGCAAAGTTCTGGAAACATATTGAACATTATGAATTTACAAAGAAATTAACAGTAATTTATTTAATATTTATATTACCATACATTTCATGCGTGTTACCGTTGCATTTTATATATAAAAAATATTGGTATCTCTCGTTAGTTTCGTATCTTTATATTTGGTTCAAAACTTGTAGAATAATTTATCGCAAAATAGATAAAAGGAAATAATGAAAATTTTCACTTGTTGCACTTATTTATATTATTTACCATTTCAACTCCTGAATTTATTGTGAAAATGGGAAATTGTATCGTGCTGATTAAAACGAGTTGATCAGCAAGTTGAATAATCCAGATTACTGCGATCAGAATCAGCGAACGCCAACAAAGGATTCTTACTGAGCAGTTACAAAAGTCAGCTAGCAGATCTGAACAAGGAGAAGAATCAGCGAGTGTCGAAGATAAATTGTTTAGAGAACGAGATCAGCGCTGCGCGAAGCAGTAATTTACATCTGAAAGCGAAAGTACATATTCTGAGTTAAAAGTTGTTAAATCTGCTTCATATTTCGCGGACGTGTTCTCTTGTCGACTAATTATGCCCAACAGATTTCGGTTTTGAGTAAGGAGAAGGATAAACTGCTCTCTGACAATGACAAATCAGAAGCAGATATAAGGGAGAAGGTAAAGGCCTCTTCTAAACAATAATAAAAAGTAAACAAAGGTTTCTCTTTCGATATTTACCGTTTTGCTAATACGTAGATGGAAACTCAATGTGCCAAGAACTGGGAAGAGTTGATGCAGAAGGAAGCTGACTCAATTAAAGCTAAGTTCGAGGAAACCGTTAAATCTATGAAAGTGAAAATGATTGCTGCTGAAAATCAAAACGTGGAGTACTCGAAAGCTATAAAGGTACGACAGGTTTGTAGAGAAGTGAGAACTAATTTCTTATTCCACGAGTATTCTTATCTCGGTTTACTTTGACCTAGGAATTTTTGAAAAAGCTTTACGAGTATCGAATCGATCATGAATCACAGAAATGTCCCAATGGAGATGAAACTAGCGAGAAAGAGGCCCACGAAATTGCCTGCAACATTTTAAACATGACACCGGAGGAACTGTCTGGCTTTATCAATGGAAAAATACCCAATTCGGTAATTTATTCAATTTCCTATTAAAGTTATTGTTATTATTATCATTATTATTATTATTATTATTATTATTATTATTATTATTATTATTATTATTATTATTATTACTATTATTATTATTACTATTATTATTATTACTATTATTAACGGGATATAAGCCTCTTTCATCTCTTTCTAACGTTACGTTCACAAACTCGCGCAGGTTAGCTCTTGGATGGGCGAATTAGGTCGAATAATTTCGAGGAACAATTTCTCCGAAGGCCTGTCGAAGTTTCTATTCAAAAAGACGATGAAGAAGACAAAGATGTAACGAGTGATCAGGGCGTTAACAGTTTTATAAATAGTTCTCAAAATTGTTTAGCTGTATATTAAAAAAGAAATGTACAACACAACATTTGGATTGCTAGTTTAGGAATAAAGAATTAAATACAACAAAATTCTAAACTCCCTACCTACAACTTCTTACCTCGAAGGCTTAGCGTGTATCAAAGTAGTATAAAAAAAGCGATTGAACACCACCACCCAACCCTCTCCATTCCCTTCTTTATTTCCCATCGCGAAACCATTTCGAACTCAACATCAAAACATTTCAATCCTTCTATATTACCTAATATAAAGAATGGAATTGAAAGTCGACTGGTTCCTTTACATAATGTGCACGCAATGCACGTGATACAATGAAAAATGAACTCGCTTTATAACTACTATTAAACTCCTACATTAAAACAGATAGTAATGCGATCAGGGTTCCTTTTTAAACAAGCCTACAAAAAGCACCGCAAGTGATATTCTCATAAATAACCACAACTGTATTGGAAAAGCTGCAAGAACTCCGGAGATCACAATACGTTCCATTATGTTTTCTTCCATCTCCCAAAGCAAACACGATTGCATATCGATCCCATGTCATATTTAATACAGCCTCCATAAATATCATATTACGCTCGAAACTCTCAACCAAATATTCATAAAAGAGAAGCCAACATATAAAAGTCTAAGAGCAGTGATGGAAAAGTATCTGTCAGAATCGACTACAAGACGAGAAGAGATGTTCTCTTCAATTATCGCTTTGGAGCTCGCTGGAGCCAGTGGCGTCTGGTGCCTTCTGGAGCTGGGCGCTCTGGAATCTCTCATAGCCGCCATTATCCCCGAAGATCTTTCTCCCAGGGATCCTCTCGTCATCCTTCACGCTCACTTCCGTCCCGATCTGCACCGGCCAAGGGACCTTGCCCTCGTTCCTCACGGACACCTGATTAGCCAGCTTCCTATCGTTGTTCTGATCAAACGGATCGTTATTGCGAAGGTTCTCCAGCGTCACCTTGCGACGACTCTCCTCTTCGGGGTACGGTCTATCCACTAAGCTGGACCTCTTCGAGTATGAATCATAGCCGTCGTACAGGTGTCTGTACCGAAACCTGCTGGGATCCACGTTCCCCGGGATACGTTTGTAGCTTCCGTCCCTGGAAACTGGGGATCTGGTCCCGTCGTAAGGTCTGGGGTAGTTCCTCAGGTCTACGGGCTTCCTGACGACCTCCGGAAGGGTCGCGTAGTAGATGATCCTCTTCGGCTTGGGCGTCGGTCTGCTTCGCCCGTACAAATCCAGATCCTCATCTCTGTATCGATCGTAGTAGTAAGAGTAATCCTGGGGCAGACGCATGTAGTAGTCTCTCTCCATCCTGTAACGGTCAGGGTAGTAGTAGCTGTAGCCGCGACGGTAGGCCGGGGGGTCGTAGTCCCGTTCTCTGATGGCGTTCCTGTACCAAGGGAAATCCAGGTCGTCGTAGCTCCTGGTCACTGGCATATCCCTAGTCTCTCGATGATCGTAGCTCCTCCTGTGGTGACTGGTGACGAAATCTGCTCTCGGCTCGTGGTAGCTTCTCGCGTTCCCCGTGTCTTCGTCGTCCACGGTCTGCTGCACCATCTGGTCGGGGTTGCTTCGATGAAGGAACTGTATGGAGAATGGCTGTGTGGACCAGCTCTCCGGGGAGCTCAGGCGGACCTCGCGAACGTTCTTCGTCGTCGAGATCTGCTCCATTTTTGTTTCATTCTCTGCATCTCGTCGGACTCTCGACAAAGCTTCTTTCATCTTGTCTGACGTATCCTCTGCAGTGTCTTTGCTATTTGCTGGTCGAAGGAGCGTCATCACGATTCCTGTCTTGAACACCTTGTCCTCCGGTCCTGCATCGTCTGCTTCGTCTAGATTATCGTACCGGTCCTCGAAGATTCGATCGAATTGATCGTGCGAATTTTGCGAATTGGCACCGTTTGAATCCAGTCGATCGATCTTTAGACTCTTCTGCGGGGTTTCCAGAGGGTCCCGGCGACCTACGCCGCTCACGCTGCGCACTTCGAACGCGGAGCTGTCCAAGCGGGACCACCATGGGTGATTCCACTGGTCCTTCGAATGCGGAAGAACCTGCCATGCCTTACCGATCCCTGCCGCGTCGATTTCCGTTGACAGGAACAGCAGCGTGTATATTTTGAAGAGGTATAGTCGCATCATTGGTCTACAAGAAGTGGGAAGCAAATTTGATACAAAGCGAAATTTCGTTTGTACTCTTTGGAATGATCGGGTTTCGAGGGGGGGGGGGGGGAGGGGGTTGAATAGTGGAACACAACGAGGAAGAATCTTAACACTCCAACTGAAAGCCTAAAGTTCCAACGGCGACATTGAACGCGTTAATGCATTCGTTACGACGCGAAATGAGCGGTAGCCAACAATACGCAGCCGATTACCATTGGAGCCTAAATTAGCCGTGAATGTCAGCCGAAGCTTTCACCGAAACGGCGGGAGTACTCTTGTAAAAACCGACGACCGACGTTTAATGACCGTTCCGTCCGGTAAGCCGCGCGGTCAGATGAGATCGCCCTCGACTGTGGGACCACCGCTCCGATCCCCATAACAAATATCATTTCCCGAGCGTTTCCGCGGTATTATACCAAGTTCCGGGCACCACGTAGATCCGGTCGCGCGATTGTTCACTCGACTACATTTACGGTGGCATCCTCCCCGCGAAACCCAGACAGAATCCAGGGACTCGTTAACACGCGTGCACCGCGACCAAAGTTCAATGCACCATCGAGCTCGGGACCAACCGCGTACTGATTCCGGTTACGAAACTTCTATTCGGGTAACAATAGAACCACGTTGTCGAAAATTCTGCTGCTACGAGAAGGCTACTTCTTTTTTTCACGAACCTCTATTTTACAAGCTTTAATTTAGCTTCGCTTGTGAGTTTGTTAGGGTGAAATCTTGCAAGCTAATCCTGCATACATACGTAGTTCCGATGAAAATGCAATATTTTCATTAAAAAACCTAAAATACTTATTATTTTCCTTTATAGTACATTTTAATAAAAGCTTGTTTTTAAAAAGAAATAAATTTTTACTACAAATCTAACAGAAAAATCCGAATCGATTCACTGTGCGGGGGATTCTACCACATCAGTGGTCGCCTCATAAATAATCCATCAGATTTTTCATACTGACTTCCAGTAGACTTGATTTACGAACCGAATCACTTTAATCGAGCAGCTAACTCTTTCATGCCTTATTTCACAAAAGATGCTTGAAGGTAGGTACGTCTAGTTCGCCAGAGCGCGTCGAGCAGAGGATCCCGAAGCTTTTTGCTTGTTCAGTTAACATAAAATAAGTTTGCGAAGTGACTGATCCTTACAGCAACGTGGGACCGTAGTAACGAATTACGACCTATAATGAGTGTACTTGAAAGACAGCTTATCTCCTTATCTGGATTTACAGAGAAAAATGTAGCCGGGATTATGCTTTTAATCGGCGATTCATTTACAAGTCGATGGACCGCGTCGAATTCGATGTTACGCGAAGTATGCAAAACTGACGAGCTCTTATCGCCTCTCACACGCTTAGGAGCACGACAGGCAACATTGTAACCGCAAAAAAGCAACGAGGAAGAGGATAGGACGTCTCAGCATAGCGGAACAAATCTCCAGCAGGATCTCCTCCGTTAGCATCGGTATCGCACTGTTACGCTCGCTGTTTTACAGTTAGGAGTCGCTCGCGGACCGTTTTTTCCGCATGCAATTATATTTCGGTCGCTCCTTAATCACTGGTCTCGGAGATTTCGGTGATCGAATCGATTAATGAGTTGAGAGGAATTTGAAGCACCGTAAGGACTCAACAGAATGACTTATCGTTTGCAATATTAAGGAGCAGTTGCTTACGATAAAGTTGGCTACGAAAATTAATCGTTTCTGAGATATAGACACGTAACTCAGATTCAAAATCAAAATCAAGGAGGAACATTAACTCCAATATCAAAGTAGTTTATGAGAAGAATTAAGGAGGATTAATTGTCAATGCTGCCACAAAAGGGGTAGCTAAATTCCAAACGAATAGGATCAAAAGTGAATTTGGAGGTTTAGCCTTTTTCGTTAAATATTATCAAATATTTTAATTTAAAACGCTTGAAAGAATTTTAAAATTAATTCAATATGACAACTCATATACGAGTTATTGCTTATTGCAAATTTGCTACATGACAAAAATTGAATTATTTCTAAAGGTGCCTCAAGCCTCTGTATTTAAAGATCACCTGGTAATAAAATCACCTCAAAATAAAAACATTCTGCTACAGCCTACTTCTCTTACATACAAATCCACCCCGAATAGGATTAATTATTAAAAGCAACGGCTAGAAGATAAGTGAAATTATCTACTCCCCAAAGTAAATTATCAAAGCGATTCACTGCCCAAATTGAGAGAACAAAACTAACACAAATTCCAGAGTTATCTATATTAAGGATTGGGTGAATGACAAAGTGGTCGACAGGGAGAATGATGAAAATTTAAATGAAAATCGAGAGAAGAAGTTTACCTGGATTCCTGAATACCAGTGTGTCCGCGGCTTCGAAATGTCGTTGACTGTTCGGAGCTACTACGATTACTACGCTCCGCGAACTACGGCTTCCCGGTTTACCCCGGCTTCGTATCTGCATACCCGGTGCTGTTGTCGCCGCTAAAACGCGCTCACCCCCCTACCTGCTAGACAGAGCTTAACTACCGTTCTCAATTGGTCGCCGTTTTTAACTGTAATGTCTTGTACCGAAAGATAGGCAAATGGCTTCCTCTGCGACGCATCAGGAATGGATCGGAGAAAATCGTTTAACGAGCTTTATCGGAACTAGCGCGCTAACGGGTTATAGTGCAGACAGCTGGCACCTTTAAATACCAGGATTCTGGGAAACCCATTCCCAAGAACGCTCGAGGGGGATCCTTATTATTTTTCAAATGTATATCGATGATCACGTGATTCACAAATATTGCAAACACCTGGCGCCCCTAGGCTAACAAGCGTCTGCCCCCTTTCCGTGAAATATCGTCAAGTATTCTAATCGAAAAGAGTAGAGACGATTTCAAAATTAATTCAATTTGAATTATTTGTAACGTTATCTCAAGCCACTGTGTTAAAACATTTTCCAATTTTTTTCGCCCAAAATTTGTTGCCCCCCAAAATTTGCTGCCCCTCCAAATATGCCGCCCCTTAAAATTGTCCCTCCCCAAAATTGCAGCCCCCAAAAATTTGCCTCTCCCCCAAACTTGCCGCTTCCAAAAATTCCTCCACAGTTATCCACCCCTTTAATTGTTTCGACGACTGTATTCAGCCAAACGTGTAAATTCGCTTGTTATCGTTGTTTGCAAAGTTTATCATTCAAATGATATTACCCGCACTTATACAATTAAAGTTGATTGGTGGAGGTCAGATGTATTGCCCGGTCCGAGCGATTTCGCCAACAGCGATCAAGGGGAAATCGACCCTCTCCAGAGAGCCTTACACGTGCTCATGGCGTATCAAACCAGAGAGTGAGCAAGAGGAGAACGTTAAGAAGAAGAGGGCTAAGGTAGACTGGCGGCATGGTGGGAGTTACCCCTCACTCGCTCTCACCGGCCAATATAGTTACACATATTTATTATTTGAACCTTCTCCATACTCTCGATCACACGAATATCGAGCCTTTTATTTTCAATTGTTCGTTTTCACCTTCCATCTCAGTGGAGTAATTTGTAAAGTATAAAAAAGCGGAACAGAGAGTACAGACTGAAAATAGAATGGGCCTGAATGGATTGCGAGCGACATAATACATAATAGCGCTGTCATGCGCTACGGTGCATAAATTGTGGTAGGCTCAAACGCGTATTGTTCGAAGAACAAATAAGACCTACGACTATCAGCCCTTTAGTATGAAAACGAATTAATCTTAAATGTCATAAATCAATAAAGTGTCTCCCCCGGCAAGTGTCTAGGTAATCGTGTTTTGAGCCTTGATAAAATAATTAACAATTCCTTTGCAACGGAAATATTCCTTACAATTATCGAAAACACTATGACCAATACAGCAAAAATAATTCGCATTAAACTTTCATGCAGTTTTCCTGAAAATAAAGTGCAGATTTCTTTATACTTAAAACAAGGAACGATGATTCCAAATACATATGTAGATTGATCTTGTTATTAAGCAAGATACATATGTAATATATAAGTAAAAAACACTGTTACAGCTGTCAGTGTCTTTCAAATTCAAAGATAATTCATTCATGCAGTGAAAATATCCCTTATCGAGTTCAACCTATCGGATCACAGCTCCAAGAGAAATGCTCGGCCCATTCAAATTTCATGGAAACGCGTAAAATGGATTCATTCAAGGAAAATACCATACACTTGGCGTGCATTGGTTAGTGAGTCTTCAACGTAGCGTTTTCATGGACGTTCGAGACCGTAGTACCGTAACGATGTTTGAATAACTTACAGTTTTTTCCGAATTGATTAATGAAACATGGTGTAGAATCAATGTAAAAATTTCAGCCAATATTTATTTACGCTTTAAGTGTATTCACTTTCAAATCAGTGTCGCGATAACCGAAAGATGGCTGAGGAAGGGAAGAAGATATCCTTTGGCTTCGCCAAGTCCATTAGGAAGCCAGTTTTAAAGCAAACCCTGCCACAGGAACCGAAGAAGGTCGATTACATCGAGTGTCTCGATCAGAAGAGTATTAAAGTGATAGGGTAAGCTAAAGAATACTACTTCGAGTTATGCATTTGCATAACCTAAACTTAACCTATAAAAAGATATATTCTATTTATTCTGAGAATCTTGAAAAACATTCCTGGTTTCAGCGAGGAGGAGAAGAAGGACGAACCTCTCGTTATTCCATTGCTGGGTTCGAAAACCTGGCACGAAAGAATTGTTAACAGAATCGATGCCGATATCTTCGAACCCAAGACAAAGGAGAACAAAGAGAACGCTAATGTTAAGCAAGAAGAAGTGGACTTGACGAATGGAAGCGCGTCACCAAAGATAAAGCTAGAACCAGTAGAGGTCGAGGAGATTAAAGTTGTTACTTTAGAGGAGCAAGCGGCTAAAGAAATTATCGCAGAACTTACTTCTAACAAGAAGGAAGAGACTAAAACAAAAACGTTGACTTTGCCACTGGTAGATGATCAGTCGTTAAGGGGCAAAGACCAGGTAGACCTTCGCACGTATATATTACATTTATCTAAGGTATTTTATTATCTTACGCGCTACTGTATCTTTCTTTACTTTAGTCTACATTGGAGGACTATGAAAAAATCCCTGTTGATGCCTTTGGCGTAGCAATGTTACGGGGAATGGGATGGCAGCCAGGCAAGGGAATTGGAAAAAACGAAAAGTATGCGATTTACTTTAGAAACATTTTTGCAACGCGTTTAATATATGAATTACCGGGGAACAAATAAAGAACTGTTACTGTTACCGTTTCAGGCTCGTCTCAGCCGTTACGCCTGAGTTACGTCCAAAAGGCATGGGTCTCGGGGCTGACAAAGTAACTCTACAAAAGCAAACTACGAATTCTAAGAAGCAAGAGGAGGAGCTTAAAATTGAGAAAGGAACATTCGTGAAAATCATCGCTGGGAAACAAAGCAACGCTTATGGTCAGATAGAAGGATTCGACGACGACGCTGGAAGACTTATAATCAAACTGGCCCTTGGAGGGAATACTATATCTGTGAACGAGTTCATGGTGCAGCCAGTAACCAGTTCGGAGTATTCGAAGAATGCAAAAGTTCTAAGTTAGTATAAATGATCAGTTTTCATTAAGGGATTTTTAAAATGAGTAACAAAGCTGTCCTTGCAATTATCCGAAGACAGTTAAAAATATTGTATCGCGATGCAACATAGTATGTTCTTTTGCTTTTGGTTTTAAAAGTCCCTCCACCTTTTACAAGAACCGCGATAATTATAGCGGTTGTAGCCTTTAGTATTTTATGGGATTAATTTCAGATGCTAAGAAGTACGAAGAGTACAAAGACAAGGAGTCTAAAGAATCCAAGGAAACCAAGCATAAAATAGTTAAAAAGCGAAAATCAACTCCTTCTGAATGCTCGGAGGGCAGCAAAGACGAGGAGAGGAGTAATATCGACGAGGAGCAGAAGAAAGGTACAAAGCACGAGAGAAACAAGAGCGACAGAATAGAGAAGAAATCGAAAAGCCGTAAGAGGCACTCGGAGTCTGACAGCGATAAAGATAGCGAGTACGGGAAAAGAAGGAAGCAGGGGAGGAGCAGGTCCGGTAGCAGCGATTCGTACAAATCAAAGAAATCGAAAAAATCAAAGAAGCACAAGAAGCAAGACAGCTCGCCAGAGAGGTCGAGTAAAAAGCATAAGAAGAAGGATAAAGAACGTGAAAAAACGAAAGACAGGAAATCGAGGAGTCATACAGAGAAACGGAAACACAAAAAACGGGGCAGGTCAAGATCTCGATCGTCCAGTAAACGATAACACTTTTTGGCCAATGTTCCCTGTTATTTTACGTTTACGACGAGCTGTACAATTTTGTTTATATACATTTTGTAATAAAACTTATTTTTACAAGATCGATCTTCTTGTACTTAGCCATAAATTATTAAGAAAGTAACTGTACTTATGAAAATAATTACTCGAACTCGTGTACGAAATGCTGAGAAGTTTTGAAATAATTCTAATTATTGCTCCTGATTAATAATTTAAAAATACGTCCATACTGCTGACACTATCAACGAAGATTTGTTTGATAATACAACTTGCTTACGTAATCTTGACAAAGTTGCGAAAAGCGCACCTAACCTTTAAAATTATCATGCTACGCGGAAACATCGTGAAACGTGGATTGCGAACAATGTCGAGTACGTACTTTTACTTCTTCTCAAAATATTACAGTCGAAATGCACGGGAATATGTATTCAATCTTTCTAATATTCTTTTCAGCATTTCGTTTGGCGCTAGTACAACTCGCGGTTGGCGAAAACAAATCAACGAACATAGCGCGAGCAGTTTCGTCCATCGAAGACGCGAAACAACAGCAGGCTGATATTATTGCCCTTCCCGAATGTTTCAATTCGCCGTATGGAATATGTAATGTCTTTCATCGCACTTTTTACACTAACTCGTTAAAAATAGTAAAGAAGCTCTAGTGATAGAGAAAATCACTTACGCTTACAGTTGAGAGCATAAAGTTTGCTGGCGGGGAGGGGGTGTCTGGTAGGACGAAGGAACTCGAATATAATATTTCTCTGCTGATTATCACATATCCACTCGCGTATTCACATTCCACAATATTAAAAGCTTCGCGACGTAACGAAGAAAACACGTTTCTTTTACTTTTAACACATATTACTCGGCATTTGACGCACTTTTCGTCGGAAGGGCTGATCGGTAGCAGCATACCGGCTCGCGGTTTCGAAAAGTACTGCGGGAGTCATTGAGAAGCGTACATTTTTCTTTAATATTTCGCGCGGGATAATTATATAACAAATGTTATCGAAAAAATTGATTTGAGAGTTGATGTAATTATTCTTAGTTAAATTTGTTAAATATTACGATATGAAGATTTCGGTTGTAAATGATTCTATTAAGTAGGCCACTTGACCACAGAGGAACAGGATATGTAACACTCCCCTCCACTCACGATCGCGGCGAATGGCTAAAATAATTCAAACACAAATTAAAAATAGTAGTAAGGTCTATGTATATACCCTAGTAGCATTTATTGTTGGCAATTTGATGGTCAACTAATTCCCAACTTGGGGATACCATGGGCCAACCAGAAATCTCACTAGGGTATTGTACTGTAATAATATCTATTTTACATCTCGTTACGTGGAAACATTGATATTCAATTGAAGAGTCTTTGTAAGTGCCAAAAATCAAAGTCTATACCTACTATAATATTACCATAGGCACGTAGAACATTTTCCGATAAAATTTTTTATTTTAATTTTGTCACCTACAGTGTTTTCTACAAGGACTCTTCTTCTCACCGTATCTCTTAAAAATCCAGCTGTTTCTGGTATTGCACCCGCACAAAAGAATTGCATTTATGGCTCCCATATGTGACTGTACGTGCAATGAGAACAAGCAGTGTTAGTAAAATACAGAACTTGAATGTTTCATTCCGCAGCATACTTTGCGGAACATGCCGAGAGCATTCCCGACGGGGAAACGAGCGTTGCGTTATCGGAAGCAGCCAGAAGAAATAACGTATACGTGATCGGTGGTACAATACCCGAAAGGGAATCCGATAAATTGTACAACACATGCACCGTTTGGTCGCCGGATGGAACTCTGATAGCAAAGCACAGGAAGGTAAGCATCATTCCTTTTGTTCCAGCGAAATTAGAAACAGCGGTGCCGAAAATCGTTTTACACCGCTGCGGGAACGATGCCGTGGAATCGTCTCTAAAATATATTTTCTTTGCGTTATGTGTTAGAAGATACATACCTACTGTTACGCTCTGTAATGGAAAACCCTGTAAAATACATAATTGAAAAACAGAATAATAATAAACGTGGGGAAAGAAATAAGGGTCGTTTTGTTGTGTTATCAGATGCATTTATTCGACATCGACATTAAGGGGCAAATTACATTCCGTGAGAGCGATGCACTTAGTCCTGGCTCTTCGCTGACGATGTTCGAGGCGAAGGGCTGTAAAATAGGA
Organism: Andrena flavipes; assembly: GCA_963971345.1. Taxonomy (NCBI): domain Eukaryota; kingdom Metazoa; phylum Arthropoda; class Insecta; order Hymenoptera; family Andrenidae; genus Andrena; species Andrena flavipes. The sequence continues at coordinate 691,234 of OZ020482.1, forward strand.
GTCGGTATTTGCTACGATATCAGGTTCGAAGAAATGGCACGCCTTTATCGGAACAAAGGTAGGTACTGCAGACGCAGGAGCTTGATAAAGTAATCCTATGATCACAAGCACCCTCTATAAATCTCTTATTACTGTCCATAAAGAGCTCTCAGAAACCGTATAGAACTATTTGTACGCGAAATCGGGCTTAAAATAAAGTTAAGCACGGTAATATATAGTGGCAGGGTGGCTTCAATATGGGGGCTCGTAAGGAGTTAAAGTAGATGGTGGAACGTGGGAGGAGAAATTGCGGAGTGGACGGAATTCGGTGTGTTCATAATTCCCGTTTCTCTGGGTCAGGTTGCCAAATGCTGATATATCCAGCAGCATTCAACACGACCACCGGACCACTGCACTGGTCGTTGCTTCAGCGTTCCAGAGCAAATGACAATCAATTATACGTCGCTTGCGTATCGCCGGCTCGCGGCTCTCCACCCGGCTACGTCGCATATGGGCATACCCAGTTAACCAACCCCTGGGGTGAAATTCTTCACGAGCTGGATGACGCCGAGGGCATCATACTCGCTGATATAGGTAATTGCCACTTTAGACCGTTACACGATAGCCTGTCAAATTTATTTCTTACTACCTTAATCCGATTTATATTAAGGAGATAAAGGATTGTCGACCTTGCAAAGAAGTTGTGCGAAGTTTAGAATTTTTAGAGTTTTCAAACACGAAGATTTGGCTGTTCTGGTTTCATTTTTTTTTTCTTTCAGATCTAAAGGTCGTAGACGAGGTGAGAGCTCAAATACCGACGTTCTCTCAGAGGCGCACCGAACTTTACGACACTATTTGGAAAAAGGATTAATTTAATCATACTTTATGATTCTATAAGATATTTCCATGCCGATTTTTCACATTTGAACTTAATAAAACATCAAGCACACGATTAGTGCATATTGCAGTGTCTTTCTTTTTCTAGTGCAGTGATTCCCAACCTGCTGGTCGCAAAGTGTCTTCTGGGGGGCCACCGTGGTTATTTTTAGTTGACGATTTATAGCACTTATTTATTTTAATATGATTACATCGCTATATTCTATTTAGTAACACTGATTTTCATAGATCAAAGAAGATGAAGCTGATTGCCCAGATGAATGCACAACCACCACACTAAATAAGATAATTAAATATTATCAAGTTAGAATTATATTCCAAAATACCTATGTTTAATGTGTTTCCTTTACGTTATTAAATTTACCTTGGGGTCGCGACTCGAAAAAGGTTGGAAAACACTGTTCTAGTGTTGTAAAACCTACTTAGGAGTAGTAAAAGTTATAACTTACTCGTCCACGGACACTACCGCAGGATGCTAAAAAAGTAAGGGCACAATAAAGCACACTGACTCGCCATCGTTTCCAATATCTTTAATATCGATCGAATAAATTATTATAATCTGTAATGGGTTCAGAATGGTTAACCATACATAAAAGGCCCCTCGATGATATGACGGTGTAATCACAATCAAAGGTAGTTACGTATCATAGCAATATTAAATCTATCGTCTAAATATTTACATTGAAATAGATTGATAATCCTCTTTACATGTAAACGTTAATTCGAAGTACAAGCTTAGAGAAATTGGTCGATTAATGTTGATCATTCGATAGACAGTGTCTCGACGTTAAGTCAAAGGAGCAAAAATACGGCGGCGCTAAAAACTTTGAAAAACGCTCCGGCGACTCGCCAGCCGGAAAAAGTCTGCGCTCTCCACCACCTTCGTCGAGGGAGAGCACAAAACGATCCCTTTGTCGCCCGCCTTAACGACTTGGGCGCCAAACTTTCCGACCGAACTTTCCGAAATTACATTTCCTCCGGTGCCTTTGTCTATCGTTCTTATTGCGCGCGTTACTTTCTTTGCCAGAAGCTCCTTGGAGGGCAGGGAAAAAAGATCGATTCGAGCGACGATAGTCGTCGAAGGATACCCGTCGTGCCCTAAAAGTCAAGCGGCCCGGAATCATAATGCTCCCTTGAACAGCTTCGCTCCAGATTTATCGCGAGCCGCGTGACTCTCGGGCCGTTTTATCGGTTAATCTTAACTGGAGACGAGCTTAAATAACGGCCACTAACGATCCGTGCGATCAACGGCATTTAAACTTTACTCCTGAATAAAATTAAATACACTATTACTCTGTCTTAAAAGCCAACGCCCCGTCTCCAAGCGAACTGTCGCGCGTACCCTACACCCTTATCGTTGCTTTTACTTTAAATCTGCAATACACCTAGGTATTTACAATTCAAATTCGCCAGGAGCATCCGTCGAATCGACAGCCCTCTATAAATACGCAATGAACGGGAAACTATCTCGGATTTGAAGCTCCGAGTGCCGTTTCGTTGCGCGTCAGACGTCACCTCTGACGAGCTATATGATTTTTCAATTTGCTTCCGGTCGGGGAAACGCGACGGATGCTCCGCGGCCTGATAAACGACAAGCGAAAAGATATGGATTTAGACTATTGTCGCGGAATTATTCATTGGACTTTAAGCTCGAACTGGACTCGGACGCGCTTCCGTTGTAGATGATTAATTAATACCCTGTACGACGAGCAGAGGACCTTAAATTAACGGCAATTCCTTCGACAGATCTCTTGAGTAGCACGCAGCGTTGCATCGATTAGTGTCTGTGTTCTTGCGTCGTTTAATTAAAATCAGAATGCATCAAATATGCGAGATGCCTTTTTCACGAGCAAAGGAAACCGATTAATCATGGAAGTTGGAACTGAGGCAGGAAGATTTACCGAGGATGAAAATGCCAGTTGGTATATCGCATAAATCAGAATAAATGCTCGTCGTTTCAGACAACTTTGAAACTCCGACTTAACAACGCCACTAATTAAAAAGTTGCGATACTATTCATCGTATTAAAATGTCACTGGTAAAATTGTATCGTTGAAACCTTATTGCTCCTAGATGAGACTCGAGTGTACACGTTCAATTTACGCGGGAGGGGATCAACGTGAAAGAAAGTCGCTCGTAAAACCTTCAAGTTTAATATTACGATACAGACAACTGCGTTCCGCAAATCTGTGTGGGCGTAGAAATTAAATGCGAAAATCAGAAGAAAACGATGTCGAAGCGATTTCTTTGGTACTTTACGCTGAGGTTGAAACGCGTGACGAATAAAAGAATTAACTTTATTTCACACTTGACGAATAATTTTTTTAACCTTTATTCGATCATTCGGATTTTTTTTTAAATAAGAATTTTGCCCATCTCTGCCTTCAGGCAACACGAACTGCATTGATCGTTCCAATATAGAATGTTCTTTATAAAAGGTGACACTGTAATTTCACGTACTCCCTCTACTTGAAATTTTCCTGAAAACGCATTTCGATTCCAAATTCTTTCAACTGAATTTCGTATTTTAAATGATATGTAAATACGTACATTCTATACCAATGTTTCCGCAGTCACAGGTCTCGAGTAGGAGTTTGGCGTGGACTTAAAATATTAACACTTTGGGGACGGATGTCGGGGCATTCCTGGCAACGTGTATGTCTTCTTTTGGTCAACGTGGAGACATTTCCACCAACGTGCTTTTCCTACCAAAAGTTGTTTCCCAAAGACAACACGCGCAATGAATTCTCTTACACGGTATAGTAAATCTTCGCGTAAGTTCGCTTGGAAATTGTTCCAAATCAGACAATGTCATTTTTGTCTGAAATTCCACTTTCCACTATTTGCTCGTCACTGCGAAAGTCTCTTTGGCCGAATAAACCGCGGGACGCGTAATTTTTTGTGGAGCCCGAGTTAACGAGAGGACCGTTAACGCTGGAGCAGCGGGAATGCGAAAACATCGAGGCTCGCGACACCCGTACTTTGCCGCGGAGTGTGAACGAATTAAAGTCGCTGTGTGCCGAGCGGAAGGGTGCTTGACGTGCGCGGGCGTGGAAACGGCTAAACCTTCGCGAGGCGGAAACGCTGAATCGAGGGGGAAACGCGAAAATTTTGAACGCGCGGTTACCTCGAATTGCGTCGTTTCCGTGACCGTGAAATTGAATTGTTCCTTCGTTTAATTGCAACGTCACGACCTCGGGCGGGGAAGAGAGCTAAAGGACCACGGCTGCTCAAGGGCAGATATCTTACGAACGTAAGAAACCAGGTCTCGAAAACTGGAGTTTATTATAATTTCGATGTGATCGTAACGCGCCTAGGAGGCTTGACGATGAAAAAATAGGGGAACGTTTGACGGAGGAAAAATTCATGTTCCATTAACGTACCCTTGAAACACGCCCACGCCGCCGCCGCGTCTGCAATTCAAATCGCTCGAACGCGCGTGGCGAAAAGAATGGAAATCGCACGATCCGTGGAAAGGGATTGTTCTCGCGTCAGAACGACTCGAATGGCCCGAAAAGGAGATTCGTTGTACGGTTAATAGAGTCAGGGACGATATTGGTTTGCGCGAAGAATTCCACTCGTCAATTCCAATTAGGTATGCGATCTTCCGTGGCTTCGTAACAATTTTCGTATTTCAATTTCGCCAAGCAGACACGCGTTTAACGAACCTAACATGGATGGATATAAATTCGAATTAAACACGGAATGATGCTTATTCGTCCGCAGTTTCAACGTATTTGCGCGAACAATGTCACGGTGCTGCGGAACAATATGACTCGGTGGCGGTACAATTATGGCGCAGACACAATTCGGTCAATCGTTGAGCAGTGCTCGCTCTCCAATCACGTTTCCGGTGGGTAACAATCGAATAGGGGCCGTTCGGGGAGAAACTACACTGAACCTCGGCGGTGTAAATGAATCGCACCGTATCGAGTATTTTTGCCACTTTAATGTGTACCAATTATCGCAAAAGGGGCAGGAGAAATCCTAATACCAAGAATTCACTGATGCACCGCTGGAAACTATTTTTTGCCGATCGGTCACGTGAAAAGTTACACGAAATTTAGGTAAAGTAAATAGTGTATTAATAAACAAGGTTCAAAGTGAAACTTTATCGTCAAAAACATGTGTTGCAATAAATTTGCCATTATAAATTTTCTAAAGTTGTGTGTAACTCTCGTGTATTGAAATTGTTTTCTCTGTCTTATTTACTTCTTACATGATTTTGTTAATTAGGATGATTTATGTTTCAATTAGGGTTTATACAAAATCTGACTTTTTACAAAAATAATAATGAAAAAAGTAAAGAAGTATTCATCTATTTTAAAAAATTTCTGTTTTTATTTATGGAATTACAAAAATATAACAAAATATAATATGCTCTATCTACACAGAAGCAAATAAATAAAATGAAAAATTAAAATAAGTCAAATCCGTACAAATCCGTACTTTTCAGTTCATTTAATATTTGTGGAAATACAAGAATATAACAATATAAAATATACTACAATACCCAGTTTTTATAAACCGACAAATCCTAGTTTCAATTAATGTATATTCGACAAAAAAATAGTGTCGAACAGTGTACATCGTTGAAAAGCTACCTAACCGCCTGTAAATGGAGATTCGCCCAGTGGCAGACGACTGTTCGTTGAGCCAGATGAGCGTTCACGGTCCGAAATTTTGAATAGCATTTTATGTATCTGGAACTGGATCTGTAGGACACATCGAGCCCAAGGTCCGCAGCTTGACACCATTAATTTGACCGGCACGGTACAGTACCAAATAATATTCAACGCTGTTGAACCGAGGCAGACCAACGTTCCAATCATGCTCCATGATTGACCGTGATTGCGCCAGCAATGAAGCCTGATAGTTACTGGAAAGAAGCGCGCGAAGATTACGGCAAGTGAAAACGCTGCCGCAGCGTGTCCGCGGGAAATGTGATCACGTACGCCGAGGAATGGCCCTCGTCGATAACGACGTCTGCAACGCGAAAAGAAAGAGGCTCGTTAATGAGCGCGGCGTTCCAATGTACGTGTACGTAATAATATATTAAAATTGAGTCCGCTGCAACCCTCTTTTTACTTAAAACACTATGTATTCAATGGGATATTAATACTAGATTTAATTGAGCATGTGCCTATACTCAATCGATATCTTCCTCGCTCGACGGGGATGCTCGGCGCTCGAGCCTGCCTATCAATTAAAATACTTCGAGTACAGAAATATGGAGCGCGTCAATGCTAACTTCTAACCTCTCCCTCGCTTCTCTTTTGGTAGCTAAATATCTTTTCGCTCCGGGAGAGTCTCGCCCGCCTCCACCTTCCAGTCCCACGAGTATGTACAGATACAGATCGATATGGGCATCGCGTAATATTTGTACATGTACAAGATACGTATGTATTATTTTTCGTTCACGGTGCCAGTGATAGAGCCGATGGCTCGTTGTCCCGCTACGGGCACCCAACATTCAAGACGGTATCAGCAAAACGTACTTGTACCTACAGGTATTGGTAAGGTATACGTATACCGTTATACACAAATTGTCGGAAATCGAGTGCCTTGGGTTGTTGCTTTTCTTTCTTTTCTTCCTCATATTCGCGGGGTCCACTTTGGATTTGGATACCGCACAGAATTATAAACGTCACTTGTTTCTGTGTCATTTTCTTGGGTCCTAGAAGCTTGTTGTTATCGTTCGAAGGAGTCCTCGTAGGCTCGCTTTTCTTCCGGCGTGTCATCTCTCCCGGGAATGATATGTTCGGCCATCGGAAACGCGTAGGCCGTCGAACGAATGGATGGACTGATCCGAATTACATAATTCAGTAATGCCAATCACGAGTTTTCTTTTCTATCTCCCTTTTTCTCGACGCGTTCGCGGCTCTAGAACGGCGAATTTTGAGAAATCTTACGTGATTGTGGCTGAACCGTCGGGAATGAGAGCACAGAAGACTTATGAGAAGTCACGGGAAAAAAAACACGGGAAAGTGGAGGTATATTTACTCAGTGGCGCGCTCAGGATCTAATCTTGGGAGAGCGAGTTGAAGGGATAAAAGTATTTTTAATGCAAATTTAATAAAATTCATTAGAGGATTATGAAAATTTGTTTAAAGAATAAAATCTCTGGTTCCAAGTGATGAAAAATTGACCCGTCACCTTGCTACGTCGCGCATTTATCTTCATTCCCGCCATCGCACGAGTGTAATTCCCGACATCGCAGAGTTAATCGAGCCCCAAACGCGTCAGAAACAATCCTGTACTCGGTTCTCACCGCGACAAACGCCAAGTCTCGCGCACCCTCCATTCATCAATTTCACACAATCAAGTTTCGCGTCGTAATCGAGACGATCAGATGAAACCGGTCGCGGGCTCCTTGATTAAAATCTTCCCAGACGTCACTCTATCCAAAAAGGTCTCGAAAAGGTGAGGATCCACTGGACCGTGAGTTTTAGGGCTAAGCTTTGAAAGTGACGAACTGTCGAAGCGTAAAGCTCGGCATTTAACGAACCCCCAGCCTTTCCATCCAATAATCTCGCCCGGGCCTATCGACGAAAGGACACTCGACGGGTCTCCTCAACGCTCGTCATCGATCAACCACCGTTCTCTCGCACCGCGCCTCGTGGCCTCGTTATCACATCTTTGCTATCACGCGAATGAAAAAATAAAACTTTCTGAGACACGACTCCAGGGCGCGAGTCGCCACCCTCGAAGGGTGATTTTTACACTTGCACGCCATCGCCTGCTGGCTATGAAACGCCTCGTTCGCCCTAAGATAACATCGTTATCGGGAACTTTCGTCGAGGAAGAAAGGCGACATGACGTTTTCTCGAGAACAACACCTAAGCAATTGCCATCAGCACCGCTGACTTCCCTGATATCGTTCTCTGAAATAGTACGTAAGAAACAAGCTACTGGCTGTCCTAATTCATGTCATTGCAGCACTTTGACTCTTTATGTGACGTTTACGATTATAACTAACAAGTTGCAGGTACTAAAGAAATTAATAGTTTATTGTTTAGCGACACTATGTTGATCCGTCGAAGGCAACCGTGGCTACTAATATCGCTTAAGCCTCGTCCGGACTAGTCAATTTACTTGGCGTCAAGTCGCTTGAATTCAAGTAACTCTGAAACTACTCTGCCAATGCGAACCATTAGTTATTTACTTGACTTGAATTATCCTTTCAGGTTTCTTTCAAGTTTCAAGCGAAGTAGAGTCTTTCAACTTTACTTGACTTGAAATACAACTTGAATAGTGTGAACATACGTACAAGTGCGAACTTGAAGTCGCTTGAAGTAAAGTTGACTGCCTATTGTTTTTGACAAGTAAGGTTTTAATCATAAATCAATGACTAAGGATAGGCGGAATAATGGCGAGATTACTAAATTCTTAGAAACCTATGAGAAATATGATATTTCTTGCTTCAACTAATCTTGAAAGTAACTCGAAGGCAGCTCTGACACTTGAAGTCAATATACTTGAATGCAAGTAACTGGAAGTCAAGTAACTTGACTAACTTAAACGAGGCTTTTCGTTTCGATGCAAATCCAAGCTGCCGGCTAAAGGAAGACAAAAGTTCTCGCGGTTCACCATGTAACTCAGCGACGATGCACGAGCTGCTATTAACTAAAAAAGAAAACTGCGATTACCGAGATCTTGCAAATTAGAACTCCTCTTTCCTCCTCGACCCGCCTCGAGGAGCAATCAGCGAGTTAAACGTGACGTTTCATCGCCAGCAGGCCACATCGTACCTTCCCCTATCCCTGGTGGCCCGTGTTCGCCGTGAATGACGCTGCCAGAGGCCGAATCACGTGGACGAGCCGACGGTGCTCGTGCCGTCGCGCCGTCGCCGATCCCCGCACGGGAACTAGAGCGCCTTCAACAGGGCGATCAAGCCGAGGAGCCAGATCGTGCCCTGCTCCTCGATCCTCGACGATCCCGCGGCTATGATCAGATCCGGCCCCGTCCAGTCCACGTCCGTGTCGTCCAGGCACTCGAACTCGCAGCAACGCTCCCCGACTCGAAACTTCTTGCATTTCTGCGGCAGAGAAGATCGATCGCCGGTCAATTGCCATTCGACAAAGCTTCAACGCCCCCACGGGAATCCGGGCCGCGTGCATCGGAATTGAATAGAGAAATATGGCGAAAGGATTGGGAGGATCGAGGGAAGAAGACAACTGACGATGACGGCGAGGTGGGTCCCTTTTCATCCAGGGACTGCACTCTGTGAATGGTAATTTATAGACATTGAGAAAATCTCTTTCATCCGCTCTTTTAATGGGTTTATGGCGGTAGGCATGGCGGACGAGGCTTGTCAGAGCTGTCTGTCATTGGAGGGTTGGATGCAGGGAGGATTATAGGAAAAGTGTGCGTTTCAGACTTTTATTCTCATAAGTGATGGTTGTTGAATGTTTGAGTATGAAAGTTCCCCTGTTGAAATGCAGTTACTTAGGACAATATCTAGCCAAGCTATACATAACATATTTTACAGATTAAATCGAGGTCGAAGTAAGAATTCGCGTAAACTGGGGGAATATTGGCAGATTTTTGTAACATTTTCTGATATATTTAATATAAAAATTAACGTTTTTCCATTATAACATTGCATCTTTTGTGACTGTACTACAAATGTGAAAATGCATAAAATTTTTGTCATCTTCCTTCTTTAAGCCTTCGTGGTCACGCGGGTTGTGTCGCACCCCAGGATATGTATTTGCCAATATTTCTATGTAGACCTTAAGATTTACAAATTTGGTGAATTTTAACAAAAAAATTTTTTTCGACTACCTACAGACTTCATATACCTATCAAAATTTACATTTTTAGAAAAAGACTATTAGAGCATGATTGTATGTATTGAAAGATTCAAAAATACGAAAATGATAACTTAATTGACTGCGAAAGTTCCCCCAGTTTTCGGTACGTAACTGTATGCATTTAATATATGATAATAAAGGATTATAGCGCTCCAATAACCCCATTGCTTTCTCTCGCTGCTACATTGTACACCCATGCCCCAACTCCTCCAGGAGATTTCCTAAAATTTGCCACAAAAGTCTGTTTCTTGAAAGGAAGGAACCCCCGACACCCAATATTCATCCGAGACTCTCCTTTCAATTCCTCGAACTAGAGCAGAGTGTTCAGAGCCGCTCATTGTAGAAGCATCCTGCACAATCAATCACATCTGCCCGCATCGACGTGTTTACACGGCCGTCCGCCAATGCTCGCTCGACACACGTTAATGCAGGGGGTAAAATATCGATGTCGAGTCGCTGGTTCGTCCAGGAGCATAATGTTTCCGGGCCGGCAGCCCTCAAGAGAGAAGTCGAGTGGTAACACACACCGACACCCACGGATACTTGGCTCGGAGCCTGCACTTCGCTTTTCACGCTGCATCCCCGCATTCAGAGGCAGATCCTCGGGACGTCGATGGATTGTCAGACTCCGTACAGCAAGGGAATCAAACCCTGGACGACTGTGGCATTTCTACTTTAAAGATATGTTTCCCTATACGCGTTTGGACGCAGCGCCAACATACAAAACCGATTTTCTCGAAAATGAAGCGCGATATCGAAACAAGGTACTCTTGCTTTTCGACTTGTGACAAATAAATGACTCGAGAAAAAGGAATAAATTTTTTTGATATTGTTCTACATTTTCGAGAAAATCGACTTTGAATCTACCGTTAGCGATCCCGCGACCCTGTTGCCTAGCAGATTATGCCTCTCGACGTCGCTTCGCAGTTCGCAGCGCGGAGAAAATACTCGCAAATTTGCCTCCCCTACGTGGCGACTACCACCGCGTAGGTATAGAGAAGGGAGCGTAAATCAAAGTGTAGAGGTGAAGGGATATTTCCAGAGTTTCCGACGCGAATCTAATTAACTCCAAAGCTTGGGTGTTTCTCTTTCCAGAAAATTACTTTGTGATTGAAAACGGGGTGGCTGCATGGACCGACATATTCCAAATGACAGCGTTAATGGGTTAATTACCCCCGGTTGTGTGGCTCGCGGAGCAAGCGGTAAATATAATTTCAGCTGAAAACTCAATGAACGAAGAGTCCCGCTAAACGGGTATGTACCCCGATGGAAATGTGTTTCGCGGAGCGCAAAATCCGCGGATTATGAGGATTTACGACGCGGCCGCAATATCGCGCTCTATTTTCGTTGCAGCCGGCACGAAAAGACGCGGCTAAGAACACGGGGTTCAACGAAATCCAACAGCGCCGCGGGTATCGTGCATGCGTACCGGCGGCTTCTGTGCCGGCACACGCAACACCCCTCGCCGTTTTCTTGTTAACGACCGAAAGATATTGTAATTGCCGGCGGGATTAGCATGAACGTCGTCGCATGTCAGCCAAAGGGGTGGCCTGAATATCGAGGAACGAGGACAGGGCGCGTGCTACGCGGTTCGAGGCGTTCGAACGGTAGTTGACGATTCCAACCAGCCGAGGCGCGAGCCCGAGGCACAGATCTATGGTACCTTTCTCCTTTGAAAAAAGAAGAACGACGGAAAGATATGAGAGAAGAGCGAAAGGAAACGCGAGGTTTCACGACTCGCGTACAGGCTTTGAAAAGTCAGTTACTTTCTATGCTGGTGCGAGCGTAGCAAGACACTTAATTTTTAAATAAAGTTGTGCGCCTTTTATATTCTCAGTTTGTAGTAAATTCTGAATTTAAGGGGAGCATACACCGAGAGAAGCCTAAAAACTGACGTCATTTTAGATTTTTTTTTTAAAGTATTAGCATTATTGGGCTCGTACTTTTTTTTATTAATTATGTCACATCTTTGGCTATAATACTTGATTTTTGTATGTGAAAATATTAGTCGCGTAATACAGTAGTAGGGGCTTCCACGAATAATAAAAAAAAACTCTGCCACTATATTTCGCTCCACCCTACTATACATGCGGTACGCCGCTAGCTATTGCCACCTGTACGGCATATCGATCTTATGTTTTCCACGCAAACACTGGAATTGCGTCTGAAATTGAATTTGCGCCTCTGAACGTACCGCGTTCGCGTTTCGACAGCGATTCTTGAAAAACATCTACCAGCGAAATCGCACAATCTCACGGTATCCACACGTGTAATTCCCCTATCGAAAATAAGATTACATTATAGGTTGAGCCGAGGAACAGGAAACCCGATAGAAGTATACATACACTAACCATTACATAGAATTTTCTACCGTGCACCTTGGAATTAATAGCGCGTTATTAAACATTGACCTTTGCCCAACTTCGACTTCCCCTGTTCTTGCACGAGAGTAATTATTCTAGAACGAGTCGCTAACTTCCAACGTGTATTTAGAAATTTTCCACAAAACCGTAATTGGCCCGTGAACAAAAATCGCACGGTACTTTACCGAGGATTATTGCTGGCTTTATTTCAAACTTTCGAAACTTTTCAAATACGAGCCTGCAGCGGAGTTTCCAATCTAAGCACGTAAACAAAATTCTGGGATAAAAATTCCGTGCCCCAGGGAGAGAGAATAGCTGGGGGTGAATACATGCAATATTGTCCTGCCTTGTGAACAAGGCTGGCGGGATCAATTTTATGCAAATGTCCGACGTCTCTTGCCCTGCCACGGAAGCTCAGAAAATACGTCGGTTACAGAAGCGTAATGAAAAATCTCGTTAAGGGATCAGCGATGTCACATCAAATGAAAATTCGATAAAGCGATTAGCAACGCCGGCAATCGTATTGGAATTCGTAAATAAGTTAACCTTCTATTTACGGAAACATCCACTGCGGAAGATCCTTTAATTGGACCTAGTTATGCAGAAAGCTGGCAACTCCCAATCACCTGAAACTGAGTTTAGAAAGTAGATTTATTTCTATTGGGATTATTTTATTTCTTGTTATTGTTTTAGAAGGATTTACAATGGGTTATTTAATAGTGAGTAGTATAATTAATATTATTTTAAATTTTCTGTAGCTTGTGATCTTTAAGTCTAAAATGAAACTATGGCTTGGTAGTAGGTATTAATAATTGTACCTATAATGTAAGAGTTGTAATTTTTTGCAAAATAAAGATCAGAAAATAACTAATTTTTTGGCATTTTGTGGGTTGGTAACTAACTAAATAAAAAGTAGCCGCCATTAATAATTATTCGTTCCAGAATACACTTGAGTGTACCGTTTCATCAGGAATTCCTCTGTTTCCACCCCTGAAAATAATTACACGATGACTCCACGAGGAACCAAGCCATTCGCAGTAATTATTTGCGAAATTTGCAGGCGAGTTAATGTTAATTTATGTAGAAGGACGTATGGAATCGAATAAAAAGCTTGCAAACTGCTGCTCTCCAATCTTTCGTTTATTAATTAAACGTTTCTGATGGGACTCAAAGGTTCGCCAAAAGGTTCGTGGTTCTAATTAGCAATGGTTAAGTAATCAAAAGTGTTGACTTTTCTAGACCATTTCACCATTCCAGGCTTCCGACTTGATCCCCCCAGCTTTTGGCTGAAAGCTCTGTGTTTGAAAGCTTTTCATGCTCATCGTCAAAGCTTAAAGGAAGAACTTTGTAACTTCACTTTTTTAATTTAACCGCGAATGCTTGGAGCAGGCACGAGCGCTGTGCGATTGACATAAAACTTGGCGAAATGGCAGATAGGTATCCCGTGGATTGGTGCCATTTGAAATTCAGAAGGCCCAAGTTACACGGAACATCGACCCGTCTATTTGTGAGTTCTCGCTGGGAAAACATCGTTTCCATTTTCGCAGCCGGAAACGAGACGTCCTGGATAATTATACAACCGTGTTGGTGCGATCGAGGCTAACAACTGCCCGCGGCACGAACCGCCGAGACGCTTTGTCTCTGACAAATGTTCCCCGCGATCGAAGATAATTTTTAATAAACGAGGCGTCTAAAGAACCCGCCGGTCCCATCAGGAAACGCTCGCCCGTCCGTTAAAGCGTGAAATGCAAACCGAGCAAGTTTCTTAAGTGGCGCTTTGACGAATGAAAAGTTGACTAATGGGGACAGCGAAATGGTGCACTGTGGCGACCAAGAGGGAGATTAAAATTATGACGTCCCTTTCGTATTTACTGCACAAACACGAACGGATTCCTACGCTCCGTCTCGAAACTAGTTGCCCCCAGCGGGCAGGTTCGATTTACTTCGCTTGAAATAGGTATGAACGGGGAAAATTGAAATGCAAAATCCAAGCGTGAGCGTGACACTTTAGATGGAAAGTTTGATAGCTAGATTACGTGCATTGATTTCGTGGGAAACTTCCACGATCATCAGGCAAAGTTCCTTCTGCGGAAAGGATTACGAGCCTTTCTGCGGCAAGTAAACGAACTCGAGGTATAGTATTACAGATCACTGAAGAAATCTTCCTATTTAGTGTGACGATTTGAGAAAAACTTAATTTTTCGGGAATTAATATGAGAAACAAGTATTGCAAGTTTGTAGCTTTATTCTATCACATTTTAAGGCTATAAAAGAATATTTTCCGAGTAAAAGTATCCATTAATAGTGGAATTGGAACATCGCGAAAAGAATAATAGCTCGGTATACTCAGCAGACATATATATATACAGATACTTTGCCGTTCCAATTAGAATTTTGCTAATACTTGCTAAATTGAATCCGTACGGTCAATAAAACCATGATTTTTTGCTAAAATTGCTGCTGTTTTTAATTTCCGAAACATTATATTTTTTCAGCAGTCACGCTACTTAGGATTTGGAGAGTGATCTCCAAAGAATTGCCCACCGATCATGTTCCCTCTCTTCGAATCCCGTTAGTCTACCAACAGGCAGCGAGCTCATCCTTCGCTGTTCATGAATATCGCATAAGGACTCGCAGGAAACTGCGTGTGTACCAATAGAGCCTTGTATTAAGCGATTAGACGGAATTGCCCGAAACGGAAACGGCCGAGAATGATGGTCGCGGGCGTAATTTCAAGACGTTCGAGCGATAATAGAATTTCCTGCTGGCGGTAATTGATTCCTGGAGCAAACTTTAATGAGCTGCTCCGTCTAGGGTCGATGAAAAATAGTCGTGAAGACGCGAGGGAAGGAGGCCCTGGCCCAGCATCCACGAACCGTTAAACGAATATCCCTCATTAATTTGCGCTCTGCTCGTTCGCCCTCGTAATCCGACAACGCCGAGCTACAGATAATATAATTCCCCTAACGCCCACAAATTTCGAATCGCTGTTCCGCAACTAGGATGCCTTTCAACAAAGCCTACTATTCAATAAGAAAACACTCTGCGCAGCAACCCCTCGTAACAAAGACATTATCGTCGTTAAGAATTCAAAGGAGGTCTCCCACAATTACCACCTCAAACGCGTTTACCGAAGTGTCCTTTTAATCCTCGATCGAATTAAATTGTCCGGCAATTTCGCAAACCCTCGGGAACGTTGAGCGTTCAAAGGCAAATATGTCGTCTTCTTCCCCCAGCGGCGAGTAATTGACCCATTAACGCGCAGATATTTTTGCGACAGTATCCCTCGACGCGATTCTGCGCAGCCTGCCGAGCATTCGGAATCTCATTCGTGAAAGCGAGCTCATTAAAATCATTTACACCGGCCGCATCCGTGTCGCGTAATCGATTCCGCGCGCTTCGATGCGGCGCAATTTCGTCACGCTTCGAGTAACATTTCATCCCCTCCGCTTCGCCCTTTTTGTCCTTTTTTCTAGATTCGACCCATATACCTACAGCGTTTTCTCGTTGTCTCGGTGGAGTGTTCTGGCGAATAATCACCGAAGGGCGAGCGAAATATCCGAAAATGGAATAATCCGACTGTCGACGCTGGGGATGCGACGAAGATCTGTTCCAGCGTGTGAATTTCCAATGCATTTATTGATTAAAATGCTTACGATATAAATGTGAGATTTTGTAGGTATGGTATTATCTTGTTTTTTTTTAAGTTTCTTACTGGGGCCATTTTTGCGCCGCTAATCGCGATTAAGACACAAAGGATTCTTCCCTTGGGAAGATTACTTATCTCGAAGAAAGTAGCTGGCATGCAAGATAATAGCGACTTAATGGGATATAAAAGGAAGGCGGATGTAAATAATAAATGGTTAACCCAGTTGCCAGGTAGGGGTCTATATCTAACCGCTTGACAACTTCGCTACTCCAATTATTATGAAATATTCTCACGAACGGTTCGAAAACGAGGATACTCTCGCATGCAGGTGCGAACAAGTGCGTGCCAACGAATTTCGCGGTGCACTTACTCCGCTTTCTAGGTAAAAATATGCGCAAAATTTGCGATGAAACTTTTTTGTACCCTTCGATATAAGCAATATGTACATTGATTTACTCGCGTTGTTTGGTTGAAAAACAATCGCGAAAATACTCTTACTTTTCGACTTCGAAAAGGGTGTTCCAGTTGCAGCAGTTTTGGAAACGCCCTGTATCCAAACTGCAACCACATCTACAATTTAATAAACCAAGCGAAAATTCGAGTGGAGTCCAAAGTTTCCTCTGTGGAAGCGCGCTTCGTAAAATCCTTTTGTTTCCCGCTCGCGGTTGATAAAAACGTTTCGAGAGCTGAGTTTGGGAGCAGCTGTTCGAGAACTGGCGTGTACTTACATAGGGTGGCGTGCAGTAAATGGCTTGACACCACATCGGCTCCGAATGATAGCAGACGCAGAGACTGCAAACCGCAGGTCCCGGCACATAGTGGACGCCGTGTCGAACGGTGCCACCCTGGAAGTCCGTGCAGTTCTCCTCCAAGGCGCCTGAAACGATTTTTCCTCGAATGTCGCTTGGTCGCCGAGAATTCTACGCTTTGTAATTGCAGGAGCCACCCTGTGGCAGTCTCTATCATCTGCATTGCAGCTACGTATTCTTTTCTTGACACAACCGAAATGCTTCCGTACACGATCGAAGGAAAAATTGAATTACTCCTCACCCCCAGAAAGTGGAGCTTCACCGAAATACACTCGAACCGATTCAATCTCACGCGTGATTAACGAATAATTATTTCAGTCATTTTTCCAGGGCTTGCGCAATGGAAAGCCGATCGATTAAATCAATGGACGTCGGAGCAATTATTCCAAACTATTTCAATCAACGCGGATTGGATCCGAGGATCGCGTCCGTGCGCTCGCCACGGTAGATTACAGATTTACGAGTGTCAATAAACGCGTAATGAAATACTGGATTCCCGGGCTTTTTAACTTCGCACATTTGACGCGATAATTCCCTCGCCAGAGATTGAATGAAAATGTATCGGGCCGTGTTGAAATCCGCAGTTCCTTGCTGCGAGCTCGAGACCGTCCCGCTGTTTCTACTCACTCGCCCTCGGGGGAAGCAGAAGACCGACGAGCAGGCAGAAAATCCAGGGGAGGATCTTCGAGCGCGGGAGATCCGAAGATCTCTTCATGGTCCTCGATTGTCGTTGGCGGAAGGGCGAAGGTGGCGCGTATCGCTCCAAGAGGGATGCACGAGAGACGACTATTCCAGCAACCTCCGTCCACGCACTGCGGCCAGGAGCATCGTATCTGCGACAGAAATCAGAATAACGCGTTTTTCTCATCGTTGGATCAATTTCGCGTGGGACTCGCGTGATTGATCTTAACGCGGGATAATTGCCCTACGCCGTACGCGTACACGATCTTAACCGGTTGATTGTGCGTAAACGGCTCCAATCGTTGCTCAAGCTCCTTCGAGATTCAGCTCCCACGACTTTTCGAAAGGCACAAACTTCTGGGGGTAGAAGCTTTGAAATAATTTGTCATCAAGTGCTGTCGGATTGGGGTATGAGTTGCAGCGAATTTAAACGAAGGGGGAGCAGAAGTTATTTATGACTAACGAGGGAAGGTAGGCAACCCGGAAATTCAGAAAATTATGCAACTTTCTGTGCAAGCAGAGTTACTTTTTGTTGGTCACCCTTTCGAAAAATGCAAAGTTTTCTTTATCGTGGAATATCTCCGGAACGGCGAGAGACATCGAAAATAAGTTTAAACAAAAATTACATCTTTTTACGGATCAACTACTCGACTTGAAGCCAAAGTTGCAAAATTTTTTTGAATTTCCGGCTTGCTTAACTACCCTTGGGAACCGAGCAGTGTATGACCGATGTATAAATTGATTTACAAATAAAACTGTGGGATCAGGAACCCCCTTAAGAGGGAGCCCGCACAAAGAGATCTCGGAGGTTCGACTTTGCCCACATTGGTAAGGCGATCTCTCAGTTCCATCGCTCGAGGTCCGTTTTTCCGTGGCTCTCCAACATAATATAGAAATTACGAAACCTATTCCTACAAAATAAAGCTATCGATCGACCTATGATATCTCGAAGCCTTTCAACAAATATAGAATATAAAAATAAATCTCCATTTCGTGCTCCCTTATTGTTAAGTGGCCCAAGAGAATCCCAGCTTCGCTGTTCCAAGTACGACACACACACATACCGTGCAAGTTTGTCAAACGAGATACGAATAGCATCAATATCTTGAAGCACAGGCCTGTTCGGAACGAGTGACACTCGGGTATCGATTGAAACGGTTCAGCCGGATAAGTGCATGTCGAACTCGTTGCCGTGCCAGATTGGTAAGGTTTGCTTTTCATGCTATGAAGGCTCGCACAGGAAATGGATAGTCGGGGAACCAGTTTGCTCCAGTTATCGCGCTGGCGAATTGCAGATGCATTTAATATGCAGCCACGCGTCCGCAGTTGTTTTCGCGGTGTCACGTGCACGATTACTGGCGCGTGACGTGCACAGCGCGAAATAATTGAACGGCCAGAGAAATGTGGCGCTCTGCCCCCGGCGGCGATGCGAACAGACGGCGACCAATTCCATGGAATATTTAAGTGCGAACTGAACTTCCAATATTAGCCATCTGCATTATTCTTAGGCCAACATGGCCCCGTTGCGATAAAGGTTAAACAAACGGCGCTTGCCTTTCCTTATTGCAGCCCTGTAACCCGAACCAATCGATCGTGCATGCCTCCCCTAACAGCGCGGCTCCGCGAGAGAGCGGGATGACGGTAAAAATTAAACGTCCCCGGTGAAAGTCGACGAAACGCGGCCGAGCGCAAACGTTACAATGCTTCGCTAAACCGTCCCCGAGCTACCTGCGCACTCTCGCCGATTAATCATCGCGGAATTCTGCTCGGAAAGCGAAGACAAAGGCGGAAGAAGGAACGATGTTTGTGCTGCTCGTTAACGCGATTCTTTCGGACACGCCGAACAAACTTCTACCCTGTGTAAAAAATGCAAAATAGGATTAAGGAAGCTCGTGGGAGTTCCGGCGTTTACGGCATAAGGTGGGAGGGAGAGAATGAGAGATAACGAAATGCAGTCCGGAGATAAACGCACAATTTCTCTTTTACTCGCACCGCGGGTTACGGCGAACAAAAGCTTCGGGAAAGTCGACTTGCATACGCGTTCTCACCTTCCTCCAAACGCTTCTGTTAAGGGTTACGATACAACCCGGATTTAGGATACAGACGCGATTTCTTTGTTAACTTTCGGGATTTCCGCCATTGAATTACTATTAAGGTATCGGAAAACTATGTATACGCCCAAATTCGTAGTTGGAAATCGCGATCCCCTAAATTAATTAAAAAATCTAGCGTTCGTTTGTCGAGATTTTTTTTTCACACGCAAATATAGAAACTCGGCGGTGCAGGCAAACATTGACAACTCAGTTGGAGAAAACTGTCAAGTGAACAGATACTTCCAATTAGACAGTCAACAGTAAATTTCTCCCCCTTTTTAATTAAAGCTCGCACAATTGTTCGGAACAGATCAAAACCACTTCTCTCCGTCGTATTATTTACGCGAAAATATGCACTGCTAATGGTCTCATTGATGAAAATTTCTATTGTGAAGCTATTTTCAACCTGTCGACTTTACAGCGCGTGAAATGGTCGATCAACAACCTCGATTTATTTTTATATCACCTAAGGTGTATTGCAGAGTATTATTAACAACGAGCAAATATTTGCGAAATTATTTTCAAGCGACTAAACTAAAGCTGTAAGGTGTGAAAGCTTATAGGAGATTAAAATTGTAGACAATTCGTCTTCGTATCAGGCAACGAATGGAAAGTAAAACTACCGACAATTAATATATACCTATTTCTCATAAAATAAATCTTTATCCATATTTTCGTAAATTTTGTATTGTTAAACAATATATGTCTAAAGAATATTACATATATTTATACTACTTAGAAGTACACTTTTTCATACATAAACGTCGTAAATTTACCAAAGAAACCAGTCATTTTGACTGGTTTGATAGTGTAGTGTTAAATCACAGAATTAGGGGCAGCATAGTATCTGCCATTTAAGTAAAAAAGAAGGATCGAGTGGCACAATTTCATTTTCCTACGACCTCACTATTTGCAATCATGCCACGTGCAAAAATCCTAAATTTCCATTATCCTTGAAAGCGCGTAATTGACTCCGGAGGCACTCCACTGCTGCCCGCCTTAAATCCACTTCATTAACTCTTCATTTCCTCCAAACCAACATCGACTCGCAATGTTCCCTTGAAAAGATTGATCTCACAAAGAAAACAACCCCTGCAGAGTCGATAAACACACCCCGAGGGCCCCGAGCACAGTTCACAATACCCCAGGGGAGCAGAAACACGCTTGAAATTACCAGCGATCGTTGATCCATCGCCTGATTAAAAAATGGAATTAAATGGCCCCGTTCACGTGCATGTACACGTGGTATCCCGTCAGATGATCGACTAGCTTTCTAAGCAAAAAAGGTCATGCACGTAATGGATCTATTTCCATCCATTCTCGAGACACACGGTCTTTAGTCCTGATACTTATTATGCTAGCTATCCGCGCAGATGTAACCTATTCCGCGATCCTCATTCCACGTCCACCTTTTGACTAATCCACTCCTATTCAGTTTGGGCCATGCTTGCACATTTTAAAACGCAGAATGCATCGATACTGCATTCCTGTGTAGCTTGTGCAATTTCAAGGACGGTTATGTATCACCAGCTGCATCCGAAATGTGGAGATACACGCTATTCTGAATGAAGCTACTACATTTGAGCCAAATTATGCAGAAAGCTACCAAATTATCTGAAATTGAGTTTTAGTTTGACGATTTTAATTGTTAAAGAAAAGTAGCATTATTTTTATTGAGTATATTTTATCTCTTGTTGTTGTGTTATAATGTTATTTAATAGTGAGTAGTATAATTAATATTATTTTAAATTTTCTACAGTTTTTGTTTTCAAGCCTAAAATAAAACTATGACTTGGTGGTTTTAATAATTGTATAATGTATAATTAAATTTTCTGTACTTTTTGTCGTTTTAAACCTAAAATTAAACTACGGCTTATTAGTTTTAATAATTGTATAATACAAGAGTTGTTCGATGGGTTGATAATGTTTTACAAAATAAAGATCACAAAATTATGGGATTCCTACCGTGTTCGTAGGTTTCTGTACCTATAACTCGGTCCATTTACCCTCAATGATATTACCGAAACTCATAAATTTTATTACTATTTAGCTGAAAATTCACTTTAGGTCTATCAGTAGCTAATCCTTTATCCCAGGAAGAACTGGAGCAGGCCCCATTACATGACCTGGCGAATACTCTAGAAAAGCCTGTCGATCGCCTGCCAGGACATCCTGTATACGAGGCAAGTCTCGAACGATCGGCCTTTGAACTTGCAAGGGTGGTTACAGTTTGTATTGTACACTCGGCCTAATACCCTGTCGAGTTGTGCACCCCAGGTTCGCGTGATTCCCGCCATCTCCTCTATAATTCACGTGCTTCGCATTCGCAGGGTAAACGCGTACATGCTCCCTGCCAGCTTCGAACGCAGTCATATCGACTCTTGTATCAATAAAACATCCGTCTACTATAGATGACAGAGAAATTTACTTTAAAACGGTCATCTCGAGGGTTGACTTTTATGAGGTCCGTAAACTTCAACCCTCTGTCTAAATTTCTTCGAAAAAATAAACTTTGAAAGAAGGGGAACCCAATTACAATCGTTGATAAATTGCAATCTAGCGTAAAATATTTTCTTCTTTTCTTTTCTGTTGCAAATACATCCCACCGCGTCCATCCCTTGCTTTCCCTCCACTGACAACAGCTCGGGAAGAAAATTCTTAACCCAAATAATCGACCTCGATACAGGAATTTTGAGGGGCTGACGTCAATGCCAATACCGTCGTCGCGCTGCAATTTACCAGCGAATTGTGACTGGGAACCTTCTCGCCAATTAAATTAATTGAAATCGTGACCGTGTAAACAGGGAATTTTGCCGATCCGGCAAAGGCGGCCGAACCTAATTATCCCTCGCTTTTCAAGTATCAAGGTGAGCCGCATTCGACATCCCACGCCGGAACGATGAATACATAATGTCTGCGGGAAACAAGCCAGCCACCGCTCGTTAATTAATTCCGAGTATTATTGTTTGATTAACTAGTTCGCGCGTCACGTTAATTGCTGGCGCCGAGGGACAAAATTCACAGGGGTTGCAATCACGAAGGATGTACAATTTAACAGGAAAGTTTCAGGTGATCGCAGTGTTTTCCACCTAAACTCTGAGCGCGACACCAGGGAGTAGCGGAGTGAGTGACGCATCGCTACTAATAAATGTCCTGATTCCAGATTGTATCAACTTTCAATGAACTTTAATGCAAATTGATTACTCCGCTAATGAATGCTGAATATCCATGCGTTCCGGGGAGATTATGACGGCTGACATATGTAAAACTGTATCACTGAACTGCGGCTGGAATTCAGTGATTAAGGTCAATCATTCAGCCGCGCCAAGTCAGACTAAGCGCGATAAGTTGCAACCATAATTTCACGCTTTCATTGGGTTAGTATAGCGCGTGGGTTTTAAAGGAGTATTACCGATCTAGCACGTGTAATCGTTCGATTTGATAGACAAAATAAAATGAATCTGTGCATTTAAATTGTTTCTAATCTTTAAGTTTTATATGCTCAGTAATGGTGAACAAAGAAGATTGGATTTTAAATGTTTCTGCTTTTCATCACTTGCAAGTAGTGTCCCCATTCGTTTTCACTGAGCCTATCTACCATCTCTTCCAACCCTCGCAACTTTCATCTCAGTTATCCCGAATTAACCTTAACGCTCCGGAACTGTCGCACGCGCTGTCGACGTTTCTATTCAAATGAGCTTCAATCCCTGTGTAAAAAAAAAGAAAAGAAGTGTCTCCAGCGCAAGGGGTCATAACTCACAACACTTTATCACAACCAAACATCAAAAATAAGAGTCTTGTTACTTCTCCAAAATGAGCACCACGATTTACCATCATTGTCTCGTCAACACTTAATACGTTGATCCCGTAAATAAATAAATAGAACTGAAAGGATTAAGAAAGAAAGTAATTATGAAAGTTACCTCGCAGATGCATCACGTTGAAGCCTCTACCGTCCCTCGTGTCTCAGGGCCCATGTGCTCGGAGCCACTCTTCCCAACAGAGAGCTCTTTTGGCGCGGAAAAAACGGGGGAAAACCAGAATAACGTGATTTCGAGGGAGTACGGGCACAGGAAGGAGACCAACAGATGTGGAGGCGATCGACGCGATAAGCTTATCGTAGGCCGGCTGCGACGAGTGGGCTCGCGAGGTAGAAGCGGAGGAAGAGCGCGGGTCCGCAACACACCGCGCTCGATGGCCAAACAGCAACTGACTGAACTCTGTCGCAGTGTGAGCACGGGCCGCGTTCACGGGTCGATCGAACACGTTCTGCGCCTCTACTCGGCACCGGCGGCAAAGCCAGCCTCGACGGCCGCAACGCACCGGTGCAGCTGATGCACCTGCAACCACCGGGGCTCCTCTTCGCCTCCCTGACGAGACCCGTCCTACACGCGCGCCGAACACACCGCTGCGCAGCGAGCTTCGAAACAGGGCAACGGGAACCCTCTGCAATACGCGAGATTCGTGTACCTATCGAAAGGGAAAGAAAAAGGGAGCGCAAACTGTATGTGTATCTACTTGGTATATTGATATTTTTTGTAGCTGGCTTATTCTAAATTTTAAGTGATGACAAGAAATTTATTTATTTAAGGGGGAACACTACTGTGACGGGCGGAAAAATCAGCCTTTATTAAGAATTTTTACAGAATTAATTTCCAGTTTTCATATAAAAAAATTATTACCTACCTTTAGTACATACATTTTTGTGCAAATAAGAACCTTTTATTTTCTTGAAAGTAGAAAGAAGTTCTAGTTAAACATAAACATGAAAAGAGAAACTGGTATAGGGACTCTAAAACCCCCGAGCTATGTAACAAAAATTTTACATTGGCTATTTATTCTGGCATAGACCTCCTCTCTGATCTTGACAAATAATTACACTTTGAACGTCTCGTTCCTCTAAGAATGCTACCATTGCTACAAAGTTCTGCTGCGACCAGAAAAGTCCCGTTCCGATATCGCGATACCTTTCTCAGCTCCATGTTTCACGTTTTACAAGCGACAGAAAGGAATTCTGTTACATTCCAGCGAAGAAGGGGGATAAATCAAAATTGATTGAAAATGGAGTTGCTCTGTTCTCGCTTCGGGTCCCTCGATTAGTTTCATTTCGACTCGAGCTTCGACGGAGAGACGAATGCGACCAGTGTTCGCCAGCTTCTGTCTAGAATTGAAGTAAGCGCTTTCGAGAAACGGGATATGTCGATGGCGGTGCACTTTGAACAATTCCTCCGTTCGCTGACATAAATGGGTTTCGAATTCAGCTGTATTACGATGGCTTAGTGCATAAATACTGTTAATCCACTTTCAGTGTTTTTGAAGAAAATAACAGGATTAAACATGCAATGGTACATAAGATTCAAAGACAGTCAATGAAAAAAAAATATCGTTGTGAGTTTTATACAGTATAAAGAAACACTCCAGAACTATTTTGAATGAATGGACATAGAATATTATTTTGTGCACTAAACTATCGAGATGTAAGCACGCTTCCAAGACATATTTAACTACTTAACACGAAACCTGCAAAGTTACACTGGATTTATTACTAGCAATTTATATTATTCTTTACGATCACACTTAATCTATGCATAGATATGTATGATACTTAATCTGCTACGGCAAGATTTCAACATGAACGTTTCCGTATTCCTTATCCACTTTTACAAAACCGTAGTCACTAGCTAACTTAATTAGCTGAGGCTATTAGCACAGGAGGTTTCTGAAATTAGGGATTAAAATGCAGAACGTACCTTGCTGTGGTTTTTCCTCGGAACTGCGTAATTTCTTCCCTGCATTGTCCCGTTTATACATATACAATGTAGAACAAACAGTCCAATGTTTTGACGTCAAATTTTGAAAACGAAAATAACAGCTCGTCGATTCCGCAGTCGCTAAATACAAGGTGTTTGGCAACAGATACTGGAATATGAAACGGGTGACTCTACGTGACAAAATAAGAAGAAAGCGAAGAGTAAGGAAATTGCGACGAAGGTCCCGTTTTTTAATTATTAATATTACCAACTTCGAGTCAAGACGCCTGAAGAATAGCAATCTGGTGAACTGCGGCGCGCGTAAGAGTGTGCACGAATAACAAAAAACAGAGCCTCCACTTCGTCACTCTAAATTTTCGTCCTATTTTATCACGCAGCATCATTTTCTACTCTGTCGCCAAACACCCTGTATATGAATTTGATTATCCTCTGGTTTCGCGACAGCTTTGTAAGCGGATGCACGGTGGTATGATTAATGAATATTGACGACACGATATTTGGAGCTGAGAGGGGATGCATTGTAACTATTTCAATTGACGGCGGCTAACCAGCGACGGCAGTAATAATTTAATATCGCTGCTCGCAGGCTTCAAACGTCACACATTCATATACGCGCATGTATTCTGAAATATTAGCCAACTTGACCGGAAACGTACCGATCTTTCATTCCAAGCTGTCTCTATTTAATCTACATATCGCTTGGAAGCTGGAAACGTCTGAGAGATGAATTTTTAAAATATGTAAAATTCTTAAAAATTTTAAAACACCTAAAATTCTTACTCAATATTTTCTGCAAAAATATGCTTGCAGCGAAAAATTTCTGCGATTAAGTAACTGGATAAGAATCTTGTGTGTAAACGCTTTATTATTATTATTATTATTATTCACAACAGTTGGGAGCAAGCTTCTCATTGCTACTTTCGATGACAAAACGCCTCGCGCACGCGGCAATATCGCCATCAGAAATATTGTATGGTGTACCCACGGCTATCAAGAAGACCATCCCATCCCGTTTGCAAAACACGGAAGTTTTGCGCTCCCCGACAATATCGGTAAGGAACAAATTGTTGTGCCAATCGTCACGGGGGCAAATTCAAAAGCGTAAGGTGAAAAGTACTACGGATGCTAGGTATCTTAGACGCACGGATGACAGATGCCGCAGAATGTCAGGCCGGCAGGTGGAAGCTTGCCAATTCGGGGTGAGATTGCCGCAAAGGCGCGACTGCCTCGGCGAAGAAGTTCCAGGATGGAGATGACCCTCGAAACGCGATCCTCCCTTTATTGCTTTCTAATATCATCGCGTCGAGATGTTTGCCTCCATCCGCGATGCTTGACTTGTGGAGGAGCGGAGGAGTGGAGGAATCTTCTGGTTTTTATAATGGCGCGTTCACCTTTCGATTTTATATATTTATTTATTTATGGGACGAGCTCATTAAGAACAGAAAATAGGATAAAACGAACCAATAATTAGGCCTAGTTGTGCAGAAAGCTGCCAGCACTCAACGATTTAAAATTGAGTTTTAATTTGAAGATTTTAATTGCTAACGAAATGTAGATTTATTGCTATTGGGTATATTTTATTTCTTGTTATTCTTTTACAATGTTTTTAATGGGTTATTTAATAATGAATAGTACAATTAATATTATTTTAAATTTTCTATAGCTTTGGTTTTTTAACTCTAACATGAAACGATGACTTGGTAGTTTCAATAATTTTACCTTGATACAATGTAAGAGTTGTGGATTTCTTGTCATTTTGAAGGTTGACTGTCCCCTATCAACAGTTTTTCGTAAAAATTGAATGAACGTCGAGACTCGAACCCCAGCTGAAAGTGAACCGGTCGCAGATGATTTCCACTGAAACGTAGGTTCCCGTCGACGATAGAATGAAGGGATGAGAAGCGAAATCGAGGGAGAAAACAAAGGACATATCCAGTGCCTACCACTTTCGGCGGAGCTACAATGCGCGGGAGGTGCTATGTCCAGAATCGCTTTAAACAAAGCGGCGAAGCAACCGGGCGTCCCAATCGGCTTGCAGGAACAAAAGCGTTCTCGGGGAAAATAACGCTCAGCGTTTCAACGTGGAATGGAAATTCTGATGGTCCCATCATTTCTTACGCCCTCTCTGCAACCAAGCGTCCCGCATGGAAGACATCTATCTCCGCGCTCGTCTTCCGGGCAATAACGTTTCGAGGAATCCGGGAACGCCCGGGGGAGGCTGGAAGTCCTCGTAACGTGCGACGGTGAAGGGTGTCCAGGGGCTAGTTGCATCGGCAAAGAGTTTGAAAGAACCAAGGACGTCGATCTTGTGGACCTCGAGGCGGAACAGATGCGCGGGCACACGGAATGTGTTAAGCTTGACTCGGGGGACAAGAGGAATGGAAACACCGAAATAAACGCTCACCGAAAGGATCGCCCGACGAAGGCAGAAGCACACACGGAACAGGGAAAAAGAAAAGGCTTCCTTCCGATAATAATTATTGACTATGGTAGCTGTAAATACTCAGGCTTGCTTCACTGCCTAATACAGTTGGGTAGTCGAGGCTGTGCGAGATCGTTACAACAATCCGGAAACTTTTAATTACACCTGGCAATGTCGAAGCTGGCGTAGCGCGCAGAACGGGAACAATGGAAACGTGGATTTAGATAGAGAAAAAGTAATGGTCGGTGCAGAAACCGATCAGAAGTGGGGGGTTCCGTTACCCTTCGACGGTAGAGCGCAGAGAGCTATACACCCCTCTTGCTCTGTCGAAGAGGAAAGCGCGTCATCGGCATCGCCATAGCAACGAGTAGGTCGTGTTCTTTTTCAAACAAGCCTTGAGGAGCGGTGGACGAGCGAAAAGCTTCTTCGACTTTAGAGAGACTAATTAATGGAATTCTGTCCGTTATTTAAACGGCACTGCTTTCCCTATCATCGAGATGAACAGCCTGACGCTGCAAGGAAACTCGGATCGAGTTTCCCACAACCTGCGGGAAAAGGTGAGAAAAACGCTTGCTCTCCGTCGTGTTCCGCGTCTTTGTCTCCACGTGCTTTCGTCTCGTGATTCTGAATAGACTGCCGTCGCAATCACGCGAGTTCCCGGTAGATCTAATACTTGCCTAAGCATCCTTCTCATTTAGAAAAATGTAGACTTGTTTCCTAAACAACCAAAGTCGCGACCCACAAGTTGTAAATCACTGGATTAAGGTGACCATTCACCCTCGGAATTAGTGTGTCCCCAATTCTCTAATTAAAGTAATCCCCGATTCTGTATTTCTTCTTTAACGTTACAAAATTATCGATATGAAACCGAAGCCACGAGTTCGCTATTAAAATTCTACTAATTTGGCAACAGTGTAACCGAGTCTACGAGGAGGTGGGCCCTAAAGAGACAAATATTTCATCTCCCCGGAAACCCCAAAAAATAAATGATCACCTTAGCTTTGATACGTATTATTCTTTTCAATTGTAGTATTTTCAATCTTTCTAATCATCTTTATTTCGCGTCGTGATCGCTGCAACAGAAAAATCTTCCACTTTTCCAATGGAAATTACAATATTCCCGACTCCTACAAATTTTCGGACTACGCACTCTGTCCGCGAATTTAATTCCGAACGCGTTAACTTCTACTCAGGTAGAGAAAAGTATTCGAGAACGGCGTCAAAACCTTCTCTACATCATAGCGAGCTATCTGGAAGATCAAGGGTGAGCATTATTATTGTATTTCATTTTAATCGAGTGATTAAATGCGAAAGTCCCTCTACCTATATAGAACCTATATAGAATAAAATATAAACTGAAGGGAGTAATCTCTTTACAGATTCACGAAGTCTTCCGAGGTTCTTTCCGCAGAAGCCCAGCTACGGGAAGACGTTCGAGTCTGCGATAACGTCGATTTGGAAATGATTCTCATGGATTTCGATGCATATTATCACCTAAGATTCAACAAATATCCCACTCTTTGTAAGATTACAATGTAAGCCAGTGTATATTTAACTTACTAAATTTGTAATACGCTAGTTGCACGACAAATAGACTTCTTTGCAACATTAAGCTCCACACGCTTTACTGGCGATTTAATATATCCTCGTTTTTAAATTTCGTAAGGCTTTTTGAGCGGGAAGGGGGTCACGAGTTTCTTACGTTTTCTTTCAATGAGGAAGACGGTGTCAGGTACCAATTTTACGTAATATCTTTTTAACATAATTTTCGTTAAAAAACCAAGTTAAATAATTATATAAACGTTTAAGAGAATTTTAGAAAATCTTACAAAAGGTTTTAAGAAATCGGCAAAATTACCATTACGTAATTTGAAAATGGCCTCTATACAGGACGAAAGTAAGCCAGTTATCCCGTAAAAATAATACACTACTGTCACAGACATTCAACAAATCATGGGAAGCTCCTTTCGAGATCACATCGTGTCTGAAGAGTTAAATTATTTGTTTAAATACCTCGATTGCAGGAATAATCAATTTACAGATTAAACTTCTGCTCGAAGTCTAAGAATTAAAAAAACCCTTCCCACTCGCAGAAACCGATCCAGATACGATACCCGTCGCCTCAAATCGAATGCTAATCGTGTTTCCCGGAAACCAGCAACGTTATCTACGAATTTATTCGTTCGAAATGGACGAAGTACTCGAAATGCGTTACAAACGTGTCGTACGCGGGTTTATCGATGTTTCAAATATTACAGGGGGAGCAAGAAGATCGCCAAGGCGCAGAGTAAGCACGAGAGCAGGAACGCGAGCAAATGTGACCTGGAGACTAAGGGCCCTGATCAGCGGACGAATAGTTTCCCTCCACAGGATATCAATCTCGCGATGACGGTGATGCCGATTTTCGGAAGTGGTGACCACCAAGCTTCTACGAAGGAGGCGCCTGAACGATCCACGTGCTTGAATATAACGAAGGCCATCAAGGACCTCTATCCCGAGGACGCGGAGCTGCAGGGCATAGCCAAACAGATCTCGAAAGTAAGCACAAATAAGATTTCATTCGCAGAGTCGATTCTGAAGCGTGTGTTCACTTAGGAAATTATACTGACAAATTTGAACGTTACCTGGGGCGATGTGAAAGGCCTCGACGAGGAGAAAGAATCCATATACGACGCCCTTGTGTACCCCATGAAGTACCCGATTTTCTTCCGTGAAAAATTTAGCCCTTGGAAGGGCATCTTACTGTACGGGCCACCTGGCACAGGTGAGATACAATATCTCGTATTACGTTCACGTTTCTAATGTAAGGTGACCAATCGTCCCCGGAATTTTTGTCCCCAACTCTAAATTTAAGCTAATCATTTGTCGCTGAATATACATTTTTTTAACCGGAATTTGAAATTTTATTAAACTGTCATGATTAAAGTTAGAAAATGGTCGATATGAAACCGAAGCTACGCGTTTGCTATTAAAATTCTACTAACTTGAAAATAGTATAATAGTGAGAAAAAAAAAACATATTTTTCATGCCCCCGGAATGACCAAGAAAAAATGGGCACCTTATTCTAATGTGAGAAATAAAAGATGAATAAGGAACTCGATAAACAGGTAAGACAATGCTGGCGAAGGCGGTCGCGACGGAATGCCAGTACACTTTCTTCAACATAACAGCCAGCTCGTTGGTCAGTAAATGGCGAGGTGATTCTGAGAAGTATATTCGGGTAAGTTGATTGGTACCTATTACTGTACCATTGAATTTCTCATCGTCACACGCCATTCAATTGGGTAGGTACTTTTTGATCTTGCCTACGCTCAATCGCCCACCATTATCTTCATCGACGAGATAGACTGGATAGCCACGAACATGGAGGATAACTCGTTATCCGAACCCGCGAGAAGATTTAGAGCGGAACTGCTTTCCAGGCTGGATGGAATACTATCCACTGAGAACTCTAATGTCATGCTGTTGGCTGCTACTAACGTCCCTTGGTGAGTGCTGGCAATAATGTGGCGTACACTAATAATTAAAATTAACGGAAGAGGCTTTTGACTGAACTTCTTCTGACGAATCTAAAGAAATGAGTAAATAGGTGGGGGAAAATTTAAAGGATGCCTTTAGGGGTGAATTTGCGTTTGAACCTTCGTTTTGTCATTATTAATGTTTGAGTGAGGTGAGGAACGCCTGAAGAATGGCAATTCGGCGATCAGCGGCGCGCGTTGCGTAGGTCAGTAGGGAAGGTTGCTTGCGCTCCTCACTCGGAATTTTTCAGCATTAATTACAAAAAACACAAACTTCTAACGCAGTTTCTTTACACTTAATTTTTGTATTGCATATTTTGTCACGTAGCATCGCCTATTTCATTTCCTGCCATTTGTTACCGAGTATTCTTTATGAAGAAGAGCCAAATCCGTCAATCGTTTATTCTATTTATTTCTGTATTTTGAGTATAGTCGCCCTAGAACCACTTAAAGTTGTAAACTTTTGGTACCAGGAACATAGATTCAGCTTTATTGAGACGTCTGGAGAAACATATTTATGTACCGATACCTGATGAAGATACTCGGCGCTATATATTGTCGCATTATGTTTCTTCTGAGGTGGCAGTAACGGAAGAATTTGATACCCTAGTTGAACAAATGCATGGGTTTTCTGGTGCTGAGATAAAATTGGTTTGCAAACAAGCATGGATATCGCAATCGAAGCCTACTTGGAAGCGAATTGAGAATAAACAGATAACCGTAATGGATTTGAAATACCATGTAGATGAGATCGAGCACTTGTTCGAGGCGCTGAAATTAATTAAACCTACGGCCGATGATATTCTTCAGAAATACTTAGCATTTCATCGATCCGTAATCAACAGCGCATAAACAATATATTATGAAAAATTCTCTTATAAGTTACATCACGAGATACTTAATAAATACTTTTCGTCTTATACGATACCCACAATAAATGAAACACTCATCATTTTTAATTCTATTACTATCGCACTGTTTTACAAAATTGTATTTCAAATAAAAAACATTTATACAGTCAACAGTTTTTCCTTTTCTCCTGGTTAGTCCTTGCTTGCTTCAAACCATGATAGTAACCTGTAAAAGTTTCAGTCAATTAAAAGTCTACTTAAAGGTCGTCGCCCACTTTTCAGTGAATAGAAGAGATTAATAATAAATTGTTCATAAACTTTCTCTTCGCTTCGCCGAAATGCAAGACGGCCTTAAAAGAAGACTAATTTAAGTTAAATACCTGTATGAAATCCACTGATGTACCATGACATTAACATACTCGAAAGTGCATCCGCATCGTTGTCTGGAAGCCTGCAACAGTTTTCCATTAGAGTTTCACATTTCTCGTCCGATTAAAATAAAAAATGGTCGATTAGTACAAGATTATGCAAATATAATGCTTACTTAGCCATCAATTGCGGCGGCAAGGGAGGCGCAGGTGGCATCATGTCTACCATAGAATCGAAAGATGGTCCCGGCACAAAGCGATGCTTGTACGCTTTCGTTTCCTCCGATTCGAAATCCATTTTCTCTCCGTTATATCTTCTCGAGTTCACGCTTGTCTCGTTGGCTTCCGCATTTCCTTCGTTAAGTTTCTCAGCGAGGGAATCCTTCTGCTGCGCTATCTGACTCTGCAAGCCCTCCGATTCTAAAAGAGAACTTAACTCCACCTTCTCCGTATTACCGTACCCTGAAAACATCAAAGTATACATAGTCGCTTTAAAATTTACAGAACACTGTACACAAGTTAATTCCACTTGTTAATCTTGGATGCCAGTTTAATCGACAACATTACCTACAAATTTTACGATACAAGTCCCTCTGTTCTCATAAATTTTTGACACTATCGCCTCATAAATTTCTCCATCCTCCGAGTATACCGCACGGCAAGGTGATCCCACAATCCACTTCTATGCAGATAAAATACACGTGCGATTTAATATTGTAATTGATAAGACAGATAGAAATTTTGAAACTTTTAAGTTGACAGTTGAAAGTTGTCTTATATGGAATACGTAATACAGTTGTAAACATACGACCTTATAAGGCTTGTTTGTATATCGAGGCTGTTTAAAATTCTGCAACTTCTGTTTGGTTTGAGGAGCGTCCACTTCCATGCCCATCCGCTTGGTGACTTCCTCTTTCGCTAGGTTCACTGCTTTATCGTACGCTTGTATCAGTGCACGATCGTCCCAAACATTTTCATTATCTGCTTTCACATCCTTATAAAAATATATGCATATGGTGAAATGTACGTATTTCAAATGCTTCTTTTTATAAAGAAAGCCATTGATTTTCACAAATCATTGCAAATATCGGTAATTAACATAACTTTTGAGAAAAACTCGCACACTTAGCAAAGAGATATTTTGGAGTAACGGAACATAACCTTAACTAAAAATAATACGAAAACGAACATACATTTCCATTTCCTCGGACAAACAAGACATTGTCATCAGCCATTTTCTCCAAATAATATTAATGAAATGTCAAATTTCCCTTAAAAAATTTAATTCGTTGCATCCTTCGTAACAACTGTATATAAACAATGGCAGAACCACACCGTTGCCAACCAGTAACCACCGCGTATAATAATTTATTACACAAGTTTACTAAACAATTCTATTAGTCGCTTTATTCATTTATTTGTTACTTGAAGACATTTTGCATTTTTACATTTTCAAACATCGAATGAATTTTAATTCCTACAAGCACAGACCAGGTATAGAATAGACCTTTCACTCTATTGTCTTCAGTGTCACCGGTCTGAAGTACCGATATTCTGAAAGAACCACTGGTTTTCGAGCGGTGGGTGCGGGAAACATAATGTGCTAACGCTGGTAGCCCTCTCGTAGTAGATTCGGAAAGCCTTTTCGCAGGCTCGTGGCACGTGCGGTACACGTCACATGGATTACAAATGATTTCATAACCTATCATGCAAGGAAACGTAACAGCAACGCTTTAGCTTTATAAGGATGTTGTGAAAGTTCAGTAGAAAACACGCATTCGCGGTTGTTCGCGGTGTTGAGCTAGACGTATGATATTTTGACAGTGGAATGGCGTTAATAAACAGGTTGCAAAGGTTACCGAGATCGATCCTCAGCGTCGCTTCGAATTGTTCAAAATATAAAAGCGAGACTCCGTTGCCTTTTTTGCAGGCGGCAAGAGCAGCCTCGACCACGCAACCACTTTCGGAGAAACAGGAGTAAGTCTTCCACCTTCTTCCACATTTCTTTTCATATAGTGCCTTTTATAGAATTAAAGAAAAATAATGAAGAAATAGTCGAATCAAGTAGAAATGCCATCAGCTAAAATTTACACTCTGCCGAGTAATTGACGAAAAAACTATAAATAAAATGACAGTGAAAGTGACCTTACATAGATACAATAAACGTCACGGAAAGTTTAGGGGAATCTTTTGAAAAATACTAAAAATGAACGGTCTAATCATTTTGGTTTGCAAAACAATATAGTTTTACTGTGTGTTAAAATAATTTAAAAGAATGACAAGTATCTAAAGCAAAGTGTAACTGTTTATTTTCAGGGTAAATATAACGTTCGTCACAGCAAGTGGAGAAAGAATCAAAGCAAAAGGAAAAGTTGGAGATACTATTTTGGATATTGTAGTAAATAATGAGATTGATTTGGATGGATATGGTATGTTTATAAAACTTGTTGCTTTTTTTTATGATACGAAGGAGAACGATACAAACTCTTAAGGCTGGCTCTCGCTACGCCTCGTCTTGCCTTGGCTTGTTTTATTCTTCCTATGCTTTTCTTATACTGAACATTGTTAGTTTTATACCCGCTGCGCACCATTTTTAATAAAGTAACATGTAATCAACATTCTGGAATTTATATAGGTGCCTGCGAAGGAACACTAACTTGCAGCACATGCCACTTGATATTCGCAAAAGAAATCTATGATGCGCTCCCTGATAAACCAACAGACGAAGAGTTGGATATGCTGGATTTAGCGTACGAGTTGACAGACACGTAAGTTGAAAGTAATTAAGCCAAATATCTCCCTCGGACAGCGAATACAATATATTACTTTATTTCGTTTCTGTCGAGTAGCTTTACCAGAAACTGAATATTTCCAACTTTGCTCCGCACAGAATCTAAATCTGTTCCTCTGTCGAAATTCATGAAAGTAAGATCAGCTGAATAAATTTTCACCCCTATCTCTTCACAAATTTACATTCGTTCGAACTGAATGCTAAACGCGTTAGCCCATTCGTAATAGCGAATTTCATGTTTTGTTATTATTGTGATATTATCGCTTGCAGGTCACGCCTAGGTTGTCAAATAGTAATGACTACAAAATTAGATGGA
Organism: Andrena flavipes; assembly: GCA_963971345.1. Lineage (NCBI taxonomy): Eukaryota > Metazoa > Arthropoda > Insecta > Hymenoptera > Andrenidae > Andrena > Andrena flavipes. Next base: position 726,559 of record OZ020482.1, read on the forward strand.
ATCGAAGTAAGAGTGCCAGCGACACTTAACGATGCAAGGGCATAACCACGCTCTACGAACCTGTACGATCATAGCGATGTAATTTTTGGGATGAAAAATAATATACTAAACAATTTTATTTTCCGATCTAGGGCTAATGTACATTGTAAAATATCCACGATATTTTCTACGTAGTAGAAAGATGTATGCAGCTATTCATATATGTATATTGCCACTATAGTATAAAAGTTGTACAAATACGGATAGACTAGAGTGTTTATCATGCAGTACATACTGAAAAGTTGAAGTCAAAATATGATTCATGTTTTTCATATGCATAACAGGTATAGCATATCGATCATAAAATTGCTTTGTGATTTTCTTACAAAGTGTAGTTTTTCATGTACGTACTTGCGTACTGAATTTCAAGAGTTGTAAATAAAATAATTCTTAAGACGAACTTGTTAAAAGTCATTTGAAATATCGAGCAATAATGAACTCGCAATTAAATCGATTTCTAAAATTGAAAATAGAACGCAGACTCGTGACTAAATTGAATGAGATTATGAGACTCTGTTACTCTGTACCATAACTGCAATTAAGATTCAATCATAGTGCACGAATCTTTTTTATTCAAATCGTTTACATTCTCGATTAACATTTTTAAATTAAACAAGGAATTAAATATATTTAAACTGAAACATTCTTTTTATTTACTTCCTTCGTTTAAGATTCTCAACTACATTGAAATACGACGCCTATATCTCTCGCAGATTTCACACTTTACAAAGCCTATTAAATACTTGGTCGAACTTCGATCGTCGTTACATGATCAGAATAATTTATTTTTTCCCCCTTAACTAGGTACATACCGAATACATTTATTAAATTGGTATTTCATAAGTACCAGCACATAAAGCTAAAACACTTTTTGTACTATGCATGATATACATGGACCCAACAAATAATTTAACTCATTGTATTGTCGCGTGTTACGTGTAAAATGTCCTCTATTGCTACACTACTTACAAAGTCGGTAGAAAGTATACATTACGGTGTTATGAAATGTACATTTCACTCGCTTACCCTGCCCAGTTCGAATATAACTTAGAACGTAAGTAATACATCTGTATATTCTGTATCCCTTATCTTTTTTTTTTATATAATATGTACATGTACATTAACCCGACCACTATAAACGTCAACTTAACAATGTACTTTAAAAAACAAACTAATAAGAGGTTGTTAAATTTTCATTCTACATAGAATCATAAATTTTCTCCTTGCATATGTTTCATTGAACAAGTCAACTTGTTCGATGATGATTAAGTGATCGTAGTTACGAAACTAAGTACTTTCGACACTGTCCATATAAGTACAGCTGTAGTAAGAGTAAATACTTTATCCAGTAATAATTTTCTGAACTCTTATATCATAGTCAAAAGGAATCTGTTGAAAAAGTGATTTGGAATATTGAAGTGGAGAGATTGGTTGCTTTTTATATGGACCCAAGAGGCAAACGGTATTTTTCTCCTCAGTTTAATAACCCTAAGCATTTACGTTTAAACTCGTATCGGTCCCTGACTCAATAACTGCAACTACTGAAGGTGATTAAGCTATAGCCTGCACGAAAAGGAACACACACATAAGTATAAACACCTAAATAGAAGAAACCAAGGCAGATTTACACTTGACATAAATCCATTGCAGTTCAAATCTCAAATTACGGAGGCACGTAATGAAACGTAAATAAAGAATTCTCTCGTTTATTGAATTGCGTTCTGTTCTTCTTTGAATACCCTTAGGGCGAATGCCACTTACACCCGAATCGCCCACGCGGTCGCGATATGTAATCACGGCCGATTTGCACGTAAGTGGAACGCGCCCTTAATTACTTTGCTTGTTAATGATTCGGCCTCCTATATTTTCAGATTTGCGCTCAACATTAAACTTCTAACAGATACGCTACGAAGAACTTGTAATCGCATGATGGCGCGACAGTCAAAATCCGAAAATCTTATTCTTTCGTGAAAGCGAAAGTAACCTAGGACTAGAGGTTTCGCATGATTATTAATAATAATAATAAGAATAATAGTAATAATAAAAAAAATGGCAAGATCCATGAGGGTATAAGTTAGTCGTTTCGTTTTCAGAAATAATACGTTTTGTTTTTCGAGGCAATGTTATTCGACGAGCAATCTCGATGTGTTTTAAGTGTCTCTCTTTTTTACATAAATACGTACACAACTTCTTTTTACCCGGCTTCATAACAGAAGCTCGATTTTCTTTGAGTTCACAAGAAATTGTTTATTCAATTCGTCTTCCTAACACGGGAGGCATTTCTAAACATTCGAGCACTGAATACCAACAGTCCCCATATCAACATGAAGCAGCAGAACTTCGCAACAACAGACACCAAGAACTGAGATTTTGGAATCCTTAAATAAACCTCTACGCTCAATTATCATCAACCCTAGATTTTGATAAATCTAAATAATTTCTTGGAACATTAGCAGCTGTAGCATCGCTATAGTCTCTCTGAAAAGTAATAAAGAACTTTTAAAGAAGTTTTACATTAGCAGAAACTTTAATCACTTCGGTAAGACTTAAATCAAAACCAAATCAAAACAGAAACCTTCCGCAATCTACCAGCCACCAGTAAAATAATTAACCCTGGATTAGGCCCGAAATGATACAAACGCAGTGGCGCAGCCAGAGGGGGCCAGGAGGCCCTGTCTTTTCTTTCTGTAAAAAAAGAACTCTAGATTTTATTCTTTAAATTTTCATCATCACCCAATGAAAAATATTTTTATTCCTTCAATCCTCTCCCCCAATGGAAAAATCTCAGTAAATGCCCTCTAACGATCGCAAGAAACTGCTGCTGCCCCGCGGCAGATCTAGACCAACGTGGAAAGCTCGTGGGGACTGTTGGTGGTGGCCGCGCTGCTGAGGTCCAGCGTAGCCGCTGGTAGGCCGGGGCTGACGCTGCCACTGGCTTCTCGGGGTAGATGCTGCGACCTGTTCAGCTTGTTCCCTGGGCTCGGCGGTGACCTATCCCCCGGCGTGTCCGGCGGCGTGACGATATTCCTGTGACTGTTGACGTTCAGGTGATTGTGCGTGGCTGTGATCGGTGCGGGGGACGAGAGCAACAGGGGCGGGGACATGGACACGTGCCGGTGGTGGTGGTGGTGGTGATAGTACTGGGCCGGTCGGCCGTGCGCCCCGTGGCCGGCGTTCGGCTGGTTTGCCGGGGGACCGATTTTCGAGGCGCAGCCAGCGTGGTGCATCGCCAACGGGGCACGATGCTGCTGCTGTTGCTGGTGCTGCAGGTGCGGCTGGCCTTGGTGTTGCTGCAGCTGTTGCTGCCTCTGCATTTGCACCGCCGCCTCGCACTGCTCGCGCGCCAACGCCTTCACGGCGTTCGTCTTCTCCTGCGAACAACAAGCAACGGCCACCTTTCAGCTTTGCGGCTGGTCCTGGGAAACGCGATCGCCTCGGCCCGGCGAGTAACGGGCCGCGGTGGGCTCGCGATGGGAATTAGAAGGTGCTTACGGTAAACGCGATATCGATGGGAATGCCGCGCGCTCCATGCTGTTCACGTAAACGACTTAATCGGGGCTTTTAAACGCGACCTCCCCCGCCGCACACCTGTCGCCTAATGACACCTTCCGGGGCCACCTCCGCGAGTCACCGCGACGATGTCCCGCGGGCACGTAGAGTAAAGGGACCGTAATGTAGGTGTAATTAATGAGTAATATGGATACTAGGTTTCACAGTAGATATTCAATTTCATTGGGAAGTGTTCTCGATGTGGGTGACGAAATTTTCGGAGAACTAGCTAAATATGCCCTAAATATCATCGCCAATGCTTTCAAACAGAGATATATACATATAAAGATCGTTAAATCCGTGTGAGTATGATACTCTGAGGGTCGACAGGTCGATTTATCATTCCTTCCTGGACAATCTACTGCCGGGTCAATCGCATGGTAGTTTGCAAACACTCGAAAATAGACCGGCGAGCGAAAATACCCGCTGCTATTTATAAAATCCCGTTTCTGCGTGCGGGAACGCCGCTCGAATGCAGCGGGTCGCATAAATAAGCGATTTCGGTAATATTGACCGTCCGATATGCTAATAAAGTCGCGAGCGCGATTCCGCGAGATATTGCTTTCGGCGAAATTATGCGAGCGCGAGCGGGTCTGCGGCGTGACTCACGGGCAGCTCGCGGGCCCGTGCCTTATCCCGGCTTCAGTCACAAAATAATCGAGGTATTCAGAGCAAAAAGGAACTAACTCACATTGAAAAAAAAGGAATTTTTTCTATTTTATATGAATAGTACAGCCTATCAGAATACATTGTTGCTATCAATTGAATTTCGCAAAAAATGTGGGTTAGTCAGTCCATTTTTACACTCAATGCCTCAATTCAATATCGCCAATTTACTAATAAGTTAGACGCTGATCTAAGTACTTAGTTAGTTTTACTACTAGTTTAAGGTCTAATATAGGCCTTTTATGCAAACCTTGAGAATTTTCGGCATGTTGTGTAATCTGGAAATAGTGCAGAGAAATGAAGACGATTAATAATGGCACCTAATTACTTTGCTTACCCTCTGCCACACGAAGACGTTGTGGACCATTGCGCACCCACAAAACACGATGCCAAGGCCTATGAAAACCGACGTGACGATCGCCGGTGTCGAGTGAAACTGGATGAACGTGTACAATATCATACCTGAAAGCCATTATTTAACGGATCACGGCGCATTCTTAATAGGAGAAAGAAGAATTAGCGTGTACACGTGTCGTTAGCTCGGATAAAAACATTTTCGTTGTAGAACAGTTTATTAGGATACATGCTCCATCTTCGAGCTAGGAATCATAACTGAATTAATTCTGGACCGATTCATTCGTTGGTCTTAATAATATAAAAGAGACTGAGAGATATTAAATGAGATTGGACCTTGATGGTGATTTACACTGATTTATATCGAACAAACGAGACGAGACAGGATCTGTAGCCAGACCGCACGCTTCTTACCAGTTAAAAAGACAGGAATGCTAATGAAAAAGCCTCCGACAGCGCATATACGGCTGATGGACGATTTTTGCAGGTACTTGTTACTCCTGAAACAAAGAAAAATCGAAGGGAAAGTGAGTTTCGCGGTTCCACGATAATTGAACGAGTTATGGAGGAACAAGTTTCCCATCCCATCGGCCCTGTCACATCCCAAATATTCTTTGTAGACACACTTTGACGGATTCCAAACACGGTTGGTCTGACGAGAACTACGTGCCAAACGTTTCCATCGAGAACGCTCGCTTTTTGGGAGAAACGAGATTGCGCTGGACAGGCTCAATATTTTAATATTCTTCTCTGGTGGAGTACCTACTAAGGGTACAATTTTTAAGGGGAGGTGCCACCTCGGACATATGAAAATCATAGGCTTATTTAGCAATTCTTTTCTTTTAAATAATATACCGAATAGAAGAATCTTATTAATGGCATTTATTCTACATCTATTGAAGATTAAAATTTTTTTTAACACAATTGTGGTCCTAGAGTCGCTGCGCGGTGGGTCCTTTAGAATTGACTCGCCGATCGGCGTTAGGTTCGTTATTTAAAAGAGAAAAATTGCTAAATAAACCTATGATTTTCATACGTTCAAGGTGGCAACCTTCTCTTAACCCTCGTTAAAACAGACCAAACCTACAAAAGAGCAAAGACGTTGATCTTTAACGCAAAAAAGCAACGTTGCTCCATATAAATCTCCATTACGGTCAGTTCCACCGCAAGTGGTACATTCTACTAATTTCCCCAACGACCACAAGTAGTGATGGGATCAACACAGCAGCTTCGCCACAAATGGCACTCTTTTGGCACGCGCGTCGGCTCTCACCTTCGTTCTCAGGAAATTAACTAACGTCCCACCTCCCCTATCATCGAATTTCCAGATAACGCATCAGGGATCGTCCGAGGAAGTCTGCTTGGGACTCGCGAGCAGATTTACGATCGCGATGGAAACACGACTCGATGGATGTTACCCAGTCGCGACTAATCTCTCCTCGCTGGGAACACTGTAGCCAGAACCAACGCGCGAGCCTCGTTTCCTCGAATGATCTTTCTATGTTCGCCGTAAACGTGTCTACAATAGACTTTGAGTAGCCTGAAGAGGTCCATCGATCCTTTAATTCCCTAAATCCTGCGCCATTCTGGATCAGAATTATATCAACCAGTGGAGACGCGCTCGTTGGAATGAAAGAAATAGTAATTAGGTGTCGGCAACGATCGTTATCCTTCCATTAATTTTTGAATTTAACTTCAATTTCAGAAGTTTCAATTTCAATTCCGAAAGAATCAATTTCAATTCCAAAGGTCTATCTCGCGAAAGGAAAAATCCATAGGTATACAAAGTGAATTGAAATGAATCGAAATTTCTGTATCCATTTGAAAGTTTCCATCAACACACCAACTCCTCCGACGTTCACCCATTTCTACGCGTAAAAGTACGGTGTCGACAATCCAGCGTGTTGGTTGACTCGACGTTTGCAAAAGGAAGGCGATTTCTTTGGAGCACGAGTGTCGACCGGAGCCAAGCGGTCGAGAGTGTCTATCGGGCCGAGTCGCTGGTTCGGGCGCAAAAACGAACGAATCCTCGACTACGTGCTGATTTTAAACAAGCCTCATCCGAACGGGCACAATGAGGAATTCCCACGAAGCCGTTGCTACCACCCTTTTCGAGGTCGGCGACCTCTTTGGATACGTTTCAAGTGCACCGGTACCAATGAAATCATCCTAGACTAATTCCTACGCGCCTTGCCTTCCCAACAGTTACACGGCCATTATAAATTTAACCTTCCGCCGTATACCTACGTGTCCCACCAGCGCTCCCGTTTCCCGCTTTCGCTGTCTTCCCGCGAAACAGTCGCTGCTAAAACTGTCCCGTAAAATTTCCGCAACACGTGTCGAGTACTAACATAGCGAAATGACGCCGCCATCGAGGATCGAGTTTAATCGATTTTAAACACAAGAAGGTGTTTAAACCCATACCACAAATTTTCCACTCCTGAAAATTTGCCTTCCCCAAATTTTTCGCCTCCCAAAATTTGCATTCCCCAAATTTTCCCACTCTAGATTGCAGCCTACTTAGCCTATACACAAATCCGTCCCTGATAAAACTCGCTGATTGAAATTCTCATGCTCACTTTCTCCTCCGTATCTAAGATTCGAGTAATTCTTCTCTGAAGAGAAGAAAATTGAGAATAACAGACCAATCACTGAAAAATGCAACCGCAAATCTCGCCAATTCCCTTCTGACTTGAATAGCGATCCGCTTTGAAAAAGTTCCCTCGCCGCAGATGAAGAGCAACGTTGTTATTTCGAGGGCAGTCGAGTTGCTAAGCAATCGCGTGTCCGTTCAGCATTAAGATCCGAACCGCCGATTTTAATAATAAATATCGGGCGGCGCTCTGACCTGCATTTCGCGCGCAATAAATGCCCAACACTCTGTAAGCTTTTCATGACCAAAGCCATACGAAACGCTCGAGCTGCTCGCGTAAAGGCTCTCCACGCTTTCTATGCTTTTTAACAAGCTTTCCAGTGAAAGGTGTTAATCCTCCACTACATTTTCAATTGAAACTCGCTGCTATTTACAGCGGGAGAGTGATGCCTTCGCGTGTTTAATCGATTTAACGTTGGCATTGAGCTACGATATCAGATGGCTGAGAAAATAAATTTCCCTCGCGTCAGTGTGCCCGTCACCTGTTCCTCTGCTTGGTGCCATTAGTCGTCCGCAAATAGACGACGATAGGCGAGGATAGCATACCCTCTAACCCCCGCGGAAGCTTACGCGCGATTTGCTACCTCCAAGGTGTGACTAGCACCGGCACAAGTCCGTGGTTGTCTCCGTTGAACGAGGCCTCGTCGATCTCGGTAAGCAAGGAGAGTCCGTCGCCCTTTGATTCGGGGTACGAGGCTTCCATTCATGATTACAAGGCGACGACACGGGGGCAGACAAAACCGTCTGAGCCTATTCAGCGCGCCGTCAAATAGTTTCGCCCGAGGAGAAGAATGGAGATAAGGATCGGCGGGGCTGCTCTGCTTTCCGTGACAATCATATTTTCTAGGGTGATTAACGTGGGAACAGGACTGGCGCTTCACTTGAGATTTTCTCTTGGGTACGTTAAGAGGACGATAAAAGCTACTCAAAAACATCTTTTTTGTTGTGCATATAGTGGAGTCGACCTGTGATAGTCAGTGGCGCACCCTGAGGGGGGCCAAGTGGCCCTGGTAACCCTCGAAGAAGGAGCTTGGTAAGAAGAAAGGATACGCGGATTTTATTGTTTAAATAATTTTTTATTTAACAGTTTCAGTCGTTTAAGGTTTCGCAAAGATTAAGTAATATTTGGTTCTTGACGCTTGTATCGTTGGTCATCTAGTAAGCGTAGCTCTGCTCCCGGTTTCAATGTATACGCTTCCATTATAAAACCTTGGGAACATAAACGTACCCTGATCCAACTCGATACGAGCCACCGAGACTTCCCTGGAAAACCTGACGTTCGGGGAGACCAAAGGAAACGGAAGGAACACGCGAAATCCGTGGAAACGTTCGCCTAACGCCAAGAACCGAAATACCCTTTGAGCTCGTCTATACTCACGAGCACAATCATTAATTGACCATAACGACTGCATTCGCGGCCAACAGTCACTGACCGACGATGCTTTTAGAGAGTGCCCGGGAAACCATGCCTTTTCTTCCTCTCTTCGTCTGCGACCCTGCGGGGAACACGTTCGACTGTTCACCTTCTATTTCTCCTTCTAACCGTTAATTAGGCGCGCCTAGTTCTGTTACACAATTGGGCGCGCGGTGTACTCTGTGAATCATCTTTAGAAGAATTAAGTAAAATCAAATTATTCGGGGACGGAAACAATAGTATCCTGTGATGAACTGGCCAAGGTGGCAGCTTGCCTAACTACTAAAAAATTCTCACTTATGTATTTTTTGAAACTTTGATAGCCCCATAGTTATTGGTGTCCGCCACTGATAGTATCCTCTGAGAAAAGTTGCTAGATATCTCGGGGAAGTGGAGTTAATCTGTCTTCATGATACCATAGCAGTAGTAAAAGAATCTTTGAATTCGACCTTGCTCGCGATGATGTAACCATAGCATGGCGGCGGGGTTAAATCCAACGGCAATGGGATTCATTGCCCGCTATCACGCTGACGCGCCTTTTATTTTAACAGAATATATCGTCACGGTGTATACGCAGTTGCAGTTGAAGGAAATGCGCGCCGATCCATTGCGAAATGGTCTGCCGAGCGAGCGACAAGCCCACGGAGCTACGCCCAAACGCCGATGCAGAGTCGTGGGCAACAAGATGCCACAGATCGGCTCCTATCCGACACCTCGTGATTCAATTCAAATGTCCAATGTCGAAATGCACTTTTCGATCGATTTTAATCGACATCAGCTTCGAATTCATAAGGCTCCGCGGTGAATCGACATGGATCGTGAATTCGATTTCGTTCTCCAGACAACACCGAGCGTAATGCAATCTAGACACCACGGACGTGTTTACATGGCTGCACTTCCGGCCAGAAGCCGCGCGCTTCCATCGAATTAGATCGCACTTTTCCAATTTCCGCAGCGGAAGCTTCCTGTCTACCGAGCCTGCTGCAGCGTCCATTTCCGAAAGATTCGGTATCAACGAACGGATAACCGAGAGATAATAAGTATGGACGTCGCAGAGAAGATGGAAGAAAGTTTTTGTCGTGGAAAAAATTGCGAGAGGGAGCTTGATCCTTATCGAATCTACTGGACCCTGAATCCGACGAGTTATTGAAATAACTATTTTGAAAAAACAGTGCAAAATACTATGCCCTTTGTAAACAGCTACAGACGAGATATTTCACGAGCCTGTCCTGCATGTCTAACTAATCTAGCAAATTTAAACCAAAACTATTTAACTGATATTATAAAACCAAAACAAGAAGTCGACTGCCATTTTTGTCAAAGGAAAGAGTTATCGAGAATGCTGATTTCTGCAACATATGCATACCTCGTCGAAATCTGTGAACATGTAACTCTTCGACAAGATTAAGTGCCGTTTTTTCTTTGCAACGATGTTTGTCGATGTGAAATGGAAATTTTCCCTTTCATTGAAGATCGTGATTAAAGAAATAGAAGAAGAAATTGTATCCTTGAATTGTACGTTTCGCTGGATTATGCAAATCGTCGAGATAATGATTATAATTCGCATCAATTATTTACCTATTCAACTGGATTGTCACGTGACTATATCGTATCAAAGACCCATTCAGACTGGATTATGTAAATCGCACTAGTATTATCGCAGAAAATCATTATTATTCGCATAAATTATTCCGGAATCGTATGAATCATCTGTTCCAACTGGTTTATGCGAATCTTATAAATTACGGAACGCGAGGTACCATATTACAAGTCTTGTATCATTTAAGATCGACTCCTGAGCGATCCGCCAACGTATTTAATTACGCGCGAATTACAGGTAGCAATTTAACCGTCAGTATTCATCATTCACCACTGGATCACTTAACCCACGCTAGGCGGATGAGGGGTCCATTTTGACCCACCCCGACAATTCAAGCGTACGTGTTTGTTACCAACAATTAGTAACTATTAATTGTAATCCATGCTCCAGTTGCCAATTATTTATCGAACTCGAAATAAAAAGTGTTGAATTAAATCCCGCGAGTGGCATGGAGCAGGCCAGACAGCGGCACGATTAAAAATCAATGATGTTCGAAAGGATAAGTGAAAGCCAATTGTGAGCGGCGATAAAAGATCGCGGAGAGATCAATCTCTCAGCTCGTTGCATAATGCTCCAGGTGCTCGACAGATCGTCCATAAACATCACATTCTCCACGCTTCCGGTTGCCCCTTCTGGCCGGGGCTATCCAGCGCGAAAGACAAAGCGCCAGCGCGGACGATGGAAATATTTCGACGCGAGATAGCTCCTAAACGATCAGCGGGAGAGAACAGAGCTTAAACGCGCGCGGCGGACGAGAATAGCATCGCGGATCGGCATTTCCACGGTGAGGATCGTGAACGGCTGAAGAATGATGGATCATACGCGCTCATCGTAACGGACTACCGTGCATGATGGATCATACTCAAGCGAAACTACACCGATGCTTTCGGACAGGTGTCGCGTTCCCTTTGATTCAAAGGAATCCTGACAATCTTGCCGTACTTTGCGGCAGTTTCAAACAATTACCGTTTCTGACGTTGAAAAGTGGACGCAGGCGCATTTGCACTGCTCATTTTGCTCTCAAGTAGAGTTGGGGATTAACCGAATAAAGTTTCTTTACTGGACAATATTTTTTTAAAATCTTAATTCGTTATTCGAAATTTATATTTAAATAAAAATGTAGACAGCCCCGGAATTTCCTACGTTTCAGCGGGGAAACGAGAAGGGGAGGCTTAATGACTTGGAAATTAAGGGTGGCCAACGGATCTTGGCGAAGGGACGACAACCGTTACCAGCGGCCGAGTTACACCTGTTCCACGGCCTAGCCCGGTGCATCCCCGAGGCATTGTGCGTTTTACGAGTCCTCCGAGACCATTCCCCTCCGACGGTTGCTCGTCCTTCCGCCGAGGATCCCGGCTCGACCCCGACAGGTTCCACGGGGCTGCGTAAACCCGGCGACACCGGGTCGAACCACGAAATATGGACCTGCTCGTAAACTGGACGCTTCATTGGCTTAATCGCATGTACAGCAGCGCCGAGAATCGCGTTTCCGCAGGCTTGTCGCATTTTAATGCCGGCTTCTCCAAGTCCCGCCCGGTTGCAATTGATTCTGGTAATCAGGTTTTCGGCGACGCTGGTCAGCTTTATGCGACGAGTATATTGTCCCGTTTCTTCAGCACTGAATAGCAAATTCCGTTAAAAAAAATCGATTTCAATAAAACGAATGATTAGTTTAAAAAATAATCGAGTTATCGAGAATCGATTCTTCAGAAAAATAATCAGCTGATTGTCCAGAAAAATAATCTATCTCTTCTGATAGTATCGAGTACAATCGCCCAATCCTAATACCGAGTGCCTTCAGTCCTTTGGGAGGGGCTCGAATTATGGGATGTACCGCGACATTCTTTTCACCTATAACAATCTTGCTATACCTAATTGGAGGGTGAGCATTTAAAGAAACTTTATTCGATTGCAATTTATTCTTAAGACGAGTATCTATCGCTTGTCCTCGCGATTGACTTTCGAAAGAGATGGCGAACGACGAGGCGAGCTGAATGAGCGCGAAAGGGATCGCGCGTGACAAGATTGGAAGCGAGGGGTGACGTCCTTAAGCAGCCACTAGGCTTTCTTCCGGCTATAGCTGACGCCGGTCTCAGAGCGAGGCAAACATGTCAGATTGCCAGGGGCCCGTTCGATCGAAATTAACCGGGAAATAAATTACAAGGCACCGGGGACAGGCTCGCGCCTCGCGCTACACGCGGATATTAAAGCGCAGTCAAAGCGAGCTGCCAAATTTATTCCGGTTTCCCTTGTCCCGGTGGAAGAAAAAAATCCCAGACGCCAGATTCGAAGGCGTGGAATGCCAAGTGGTACTCGACAGCCGGAGAGGAAAGGAGAGCGGAGGGAGCGGAGCCGAAGAGGAGCACGCGTTTGCTGCCCCAGCACTCTGTTGCCTCTGACGCACGAAACCGCCCCGAGAACAGAAACCAGACACGCGTGTAACGTTAAACCGGGCCATCGGTGAAAAACGAACCGCAAGGCACGGACTCGATGGACTTTTTAATGACAGATAAAATCTGACAGAGAGCTAGGGATCATTCGGATCCTGGCTCCGTCTCGCCCCCTCCTTTCGGTGCGAAATCAAATTCACCGATCAGATAACCCTGGACGCGTAAATTCGGCTGCGCCCCGTGATAATGACTCAATTTGGTCCTTTCCAACGAACTTCTTTTCTCTTTCTCTCTTGGACGATGTTAGGTGTGACGAAGAAACTAGCGAGTCAAGATTTTAAAGGGACTTCGGTGCGCATCCATGTTTTCCATGAAGGAAATTCTTCGGTCCAGCTAGGAATCTCGCGATTCTGTTTGGTGTCCGCCGAGTTCGCGCCAACAGCGCAGACAGAGATCCCTTATCACGGACCATTTAAGTAATGAGCCGACACTTAGCAGCGTCCCAGCGTAATCGTCGCTGGAGCTCGTCGTATCTTCGCTAGGCTCAGTCGCTTCTTCCCTCGGCTGCGGGGTAAAACGTGCCGCGCACAGGCCCGCGGACGGATGAACGAACCTTCCAGCGACAATGGGAACCTGCCATTAGAAGCTCGTCGCTTTCGGTGCGCGTCTACACAGCGGAGGCCCCCTTTCTCCTAACAATGCCGCTTGCCAGACTTCGCGCGCTACCTTAGCCCGAACAACCTTGGCTCCGAGCGAGCTTAGACGCTGGTGACCGAAAATCGGCATGCTTCAACCCTTTGTTGAGGCAAGTCGCTGGAAAGCGGAGGCTACTCCGGCGACTAGAGATGGATAGGCGTAATATCGCCGATGGCACTACTCCGCGAGGGATTCCACTGAACGTTAAGATGCTGGCGATTCTGACGTCCACGCTCGATGGAGATTTCTCTGAATGACTCTGTTCTGAGTACAACATGGCGCAACAGGATTGCCTGTCGATTTATCTACTTCAAATGTTGTATATAAAGGGACTTTCTCGTCAAATCGCGGAAAGAAATAGGTGACCTTTAGGACTTTTTTTCTAAAAAGTATGCAGCTTGCGGTAAAAGAAATCTCTATGGCCTTTATTTATTGTACGTTATGCAAGAATATGATTTTTTTCAGCTTCCTGAAGTGGTTCGATTTCTACGTGGCGCTCCCTTTAAGGAGGCACCCTCAAATTATGAGAACAAATTTTTTTACTATATTAATTCTTACATAGTTCAGTTTAGTGTAAAAAATAATATTAAACTACATGTTTTTAAAATTTCAATCTGTAAAACAATTGGTAATTGATTTTTACTTGTGTGTCTCACCATTAAGCTTCCAAGTAAGCATGAAGCGTGTCCCCTTGAATTTTTGCACTGGTCAATCTAGATTCTAGAGCACTGGATGAATCGTGCCTGCACTTATTTCTGCAATGAACTGTGAGCAGTGAGCAGCGAGAATGGGCATTCCTCTGGCCCCGTTCGAGCGACCTCCAGCCACCAGAAAGCCTGAATCGAAAGATACAGCAGAATGCTGGATTGTCTAGAAGGCCCGGAGCAAGTGCAGGAACGAAGGCAGAGAGGATCGTGGCAGCTTGGACGCGAGAGACTGCAATTTTAATCGTCCGCCGTATCTCCTCCAGCCAGGTATGCGCGCGAGAGCATTCTACAGTCGACCGTAAACGTAGGCGCCGTGATAACGTTGGTTAAAAATAACTGTCGCGGTGCGATCGATAGGTCTCGTTATCACTCAGGCCCATTGTTCCGAAACGAAGAAAAGGGCCGGACGGTTCCCACAAACGGACCCCTATTTGCCGTTTCCTAACGGCAGGCCGCGGCAGATGCGGGTTAATCGAAGAAGTGCTTCCCTCATCGTGCAAGATAAATCGTCGCTTTCCTTGGCTAACCGCCCTTCGGTGAATCCTCGTAAATTTACCGACACACTCTGTGACGGAGCCGGAGTCGTAAGGGGGACTTGGTAAGTGGGCACCAATGTCCGTCGATTAGGTCGCTGCTCGCGTGTTGCTGCTCGAAACGTTACTATTGTATCAACAGAATTGTGTCCTTAGTGGTATAGTAAGGGGGATTCTAACTCAAATTTGAATTTGATATCCAAATTTCAGTTTTGAAGGAGGTGGAAATCCAAATTTAAGGTTTGAGGCAGAAGACGAATTTTGGGCAAGTAAAGAAATCCAAATTTGGATTAGAATTACTCTCGATATACACTATTGTACTTTCTTACTGTTCGAGGGAAGCGCGTATGTCGAGCGAAGATTCTGTGATCATTGGAATATCGCAGCTTTGGAGGAATTAAGGGAGATTTCTGCTGCAGAACTACGGGGGTTGATAAGTTAATAGTTTAAAGTAGGAGAACTGCTTAGCAAGTTGAAGAAGAAGTGAGATTGATTTTTCCTATCAAAAGGCCGAATTTTCTATGCAGACTACGATAATAAAAACTCGTATGCAAGAGAAACGACCCCCCGATGTAAAAAAAGAGATAACGAAGGACTGTCTGTTGCAGCGATAAGGAAAATCGGTTTTACTGGTGGTCGACCGTTAGTTTTTCGGATAAAAGTATAAGTGGAGATAAGTATCGCTAAGCAAACGGTTTGAAAGCGATACCAAAGCTGGCATGAAATTGAAGAGATTCAACGACAGTGTTGCTTGCTGTGTATTATTTAAAGACGTTTCCTAGGAAACTTAATTAACATAGCTCTAAGCAGAGAATCTTCTCTGCTTCTAAATCTCATTCTATGCTAATTTTATTATCTGAAATCGCGGTTCACCAGTCGAGTCTTCGTCGAAGACCAAAAGCTAATTTCGCCGGTTCGCTCCGCGTTATCTTCTCTCTGGTACGTACCTCTTTTCAAACCAACCCATTAGAATACCTCAGTAGTAAAAACTTTACTGTTACCATTACGCAAGCATCACAGTGATCGCCTAGAAATTATAAAGCCACGTATTATTCCATGCCGAGGAGAAGAGAATCGATTCCACATGCTCGGTTAGTGCCGCCAGTTGAGTCCCGTCGCAGCTAATTTGCATAAACCAACGCGCGTTTCCATTGGTCGCAATTAGCCGAGGTGATCGTTACTTTGTCCCGGAGAGGCCCCGAAAACCCGATCCGTGACCGATAAGAGAGCGCAGCGGCCCGCGAAAGGGCCGATCGCATCGCGACCGTATCGCCTGAAAAGCAGCCTTATTTCGTCCAAGCTACGTCACGGAACGCACCGCGATGCCCATTCACGATCGCAGTTGCGTTTTCCGCGAAGAAAGAAACGGGTCACACGTACGAGCGAGCGGCGAGGGTGCGCACAGGACGTGCATTTTTGCGTCTCTTCGTTTTCTCCGTCTTCCTCGTGTTCCTCGTGTTCCTCGTCTGCTCGCGGCGTGAGAAGAAACACTAGACAGGCGTGCGCTGATATATCGCGGCGGGATACGAGACACCCAGCATTTCAGCACACGGATAGGGCACGCATGGATGACTGGGAACTCTCGTTCCGGGCGCGGGGATAATCTTGATCGAGGACGTCGGCAACGATCCGAGATTATATAAATTAATGGTAATCGCCCTTTTGAGCGCGACCCCCGCGTATGCCCTTCCCCTTTCACCCGCTAAGCTTCGGAAAACCGCGCTGCTGCGTTACGCGCTTTCTCCGCCTGACTACTGTAAGGATCCATATACTTGGCACACTGCGCACTGACAAGGTATAGGAAAGATAGTACACAATGCTGGCCTCTGAGGCCTCTAATGCGTAGGTCCAAATACAACAGGGGAAAGAATTAAGAATAATTATATTACAAGTCTGATAACAGATCTAGGCACTTATTGTTAGTAGCGAGCAATTGTTGTCGGCTAAATAACCAAAGATCTCTTTTGTTTTAATAGCGAAAAGACCAATGCTAAGTAACGTAAAGATGCGAATCCACGAGCGAGTCCAACGTTATTCGGTATTCTGAAATTTTAGAGCAAAGCGCTTGTACTCCCACGAAAGCAATAAACTCCGTCAGACAATGTAGCGAAGACGATTGCGCTGATCTGAATCCTCCCCAACGTCGATTATGTCATATCGATATTCGCGACTCGTGGACGAGTGAAAATGGACAGACGTGTACGGGGATTCGCGGACCGGTACCGGCCCCTGGCAGACGCGAGTTTGACACGCTGGAATCCAGTTCGATTATTTTTAAGTCGCAATGGGACCGCCGCCAACTAAGATCCGTAATTAATTAACGCAATAAGAAAAGACTCGGCCGTGCGACTGCGTTTGCGCGATAATGTCCCCCGCGACCTCTCGGCCGCGGCCTGTCGTTACAAAATCTCTTAACGCGGGCCGTTAACTTTTTTATCGTGGCAACCTTACCGGGATGTGCAGTTGCGCGTCGCAGGTGGATGCACTTGGAGACGTTGTACGCCAGCTCGGGAACGCGCGCGAGTCGCATTTATAAAGGAGGACGCTCGACCCTCCGCGCGCATCTCGGCCCGCGCGCAACGCTGCCTCTGGGATTCTGTACGCCGCTTGTCCCCGGCTTTTTCTCCCGTTCGAGGATAATTTAAGTCGCCATCTACTCCGTCCCCAGAGAGGGATATTTGCGCGGATCGGAAACGAATCCGATATACCGAATATGTAGTTGGAACCTTAATCTTAGAACCGTAATCTTCTCTAACTGTCTTCACCCCTGGGATCATTTCAGTGGCGAAAGAAAAAAGTGGTAACGTTATTAGCATCGCTTCAACTGCAATTCTGCAGAACTTCAAAGAAAAGAAAATTGGATGTTATTCTTTAAGTAAATTTTTATAACGACCTAATGAATTTGCATTAAAATTATTTTTATCCCCACAACTCAAGTCCCCTCAAGATTAAATTCTGATTGCGCTATTGGTACCTACTTTCAATCTAATTTCTATCAATCTTGCACCACATTCCACTACCCTCTCGCGATTCCTTTCAAAAGGCCTCATTTTCCGACTCAGCTTCTCCTTCTTCTAACTCTCTTTCCAAAATATTCGTCCTGTTCTTAATCAAGACGAACTCGTTCATTCACAATTCTTAATTCTTAATCAAATCTAATCGTTATGTGAAATTGCAACATTGAATTATCAGGATTAGGTTTGAAGACAGCATAGGTCTGCTAGTAGGTATATATTTCTTTATAACGCAATACTTTCACACTTTCCTTGTAATAAAGAGACAGATATCTACTCACCAGTGTCCCTGATACGAAGTCTTGACGAGCTTGACGGTGAAGAGGAACTGTATAGCGCAGACGAGAAGACAGCACAAATTGAGGGACAGCGCGAGGGCGCACAGCGCCAGAGTCACCTCGTACACGATCGTGTATTCTTCAGGGCTGATCAAGCTACTCGGCGTGACCGTTAACGGCGAGATCTTCAGTAGGAAGATCAAGGAGAGCAGCGCTAGTAGCAGGGACACCAAGCACAGCAGGCCAAGGCTCGTGAGTGTCTCTTTGGCCCCGGCCTCCTGGTCCTTGTGGTTCCTCGACAAGGACGAGGACCAGGAAGCGTTCAAGGGGTATGCGGTGGAGCCGACGCCGGTCAACTGTCCGGCCGCAGCTGCTCCCTGAAGAGCAGGTGCCGGAGAGGGTGTCGTTTGACTGGGTAACCTGGACAGCCTGGAAATATCGAAGCCGCCGTTCGCCTTGGGTCTGCTGTCCTGGTGCAACGGCGCCTGGGCCACCGCCGTGTGCCCCAATGTCGTCGACACGTTGTTATTATTATTATTGTTGTTGTTATTATTATTATTCGCACCAGCCACGGGACTGACGCTGTTGACAGAGTGCTTGGACGTGGACAGGGTGGAGAGGTTGAGGGCGTGCGAGTGATTGAGCCGCTGGGAGAGGTTGTTGACGCTCAGCTGCGAGTGGTTGAGCGGGTGCCTGTGCGTCGAAGACGGCGTGGTCGCGGCCTGATGCGTGTTCCCAGGCCTCTGCTGGTGGGACACCGAGTCGTAGACGTCCACGCCCCGTCCCGCGTTCCCTGACGCGCGTACGCTCTGGCCGTAGTGATGGTGCTGCTGTTGCTCCTGATGATGGCCCGAGTGATGGTGGTGATGGTGGCCGCCGTGCAACGAGCCCGAGCTCGGCTGATAGTCATTGTGCTGATGCCTGGAGCCCGCTGACGACGGTTGCCCCGTCAGGATGTGCTTCAGCATTACTCGACACGCTGGGTTCGCCCGGAGGAGGACTGCGTCTCTTCCCGCTCCTCTACATGGCGCCACGCGTGGTCCTCTTCATTCAGACCCCCCCCCTTTGCCCTAATCGAACGGCCGGTTGGCTCCTTCAAGCTTCTCTCACCCGGCCACTTAATACCCACGGTACCAAAGCCCGCGATCTTTCGTAACGGTCACTCGAGGATTACGTTCCTGGGCTCAAGGAGTTGCTGCACACCAGCTCCACCATGGCGACGGCATGCACCAGGCAGCCTACATAGCCACCTTTTTCCGCTTATGCCTCGTGCAAACGCTCTGAACGCGGCTCTTCGCCAGGAAGCCTGAGAATCTCGAGCACCGTCTGTGTAGACATGCTCACCTTCGTCTCTAACTGGATCAGGGAGCTCGGTCGCGTCCTCAACTCTGTGTCTTCCTTCCGCGCTGAAGAAAACCATGCGAGCCTAACCCTTCGCGCGGAATTAAACGGGCGAGGGGTATCATCGGGCCATAAATTAGGTGTCTATTCGATCTTCAACTTATTAAGACGTCCTTAGTACCCGCAAGAACTCGCCAAACGTTAGGAGCGCACCGGAAGCAACATCGGTACGCGGATAATTACGCGGAGGGCTCGGCTGCTTCCTCGGAGCCGCGATCTCGATTTGATTCGCGCCTTCAGCCAGAAGATTCCGACAGGGGGAATACCATCCAGCGGCAAGGTCAATTAAGTCCAGTTTTTCCGAGATTGTCCTCTCCGAGCTATTTCCGCCTCGCCTTCCAGCGACTCATGGACGACTTCGCTCTAGCCTCGCCTCGCGATCTAGAAGGCAAGCCTTCCGATCCGTTCACGACTCTCGTGGCCGGAGGACCGACTCGTCGCGGCGAAACGTAAGCACAGGAAGCGTCGTCGTGAGCATGATTAGATCCGGTTCACCCTCGATGACCTTGTCAATGAGAATAGCGGTTCGTTAAGGCGGCTGCAGCCTCGGTCTGCCTCTGTGTCGATTTCCAGCGAACTCGTCAGCCGGCATGGCTTCCGAGATGGTCCCTCTGGAACAGGTCCAAGGAAATAATTAATGGACTTGTTCACCTACACGTCCGTGCACCCCTCACCGCGAAACGGACGATAGACGCGAGGTATAATCTAACCCCACTCCGCCCACCCCCGAATCACATTTCCATAGCCGGCGGAGGATTCTTCCTCCTTGCCCCTTATCTGAAACGCGCCGTGAATTAGATTCGATCCACTACCAGTCTAGAACGAGAAGAATAGCCCGTTGCGTTGGAATAAAATTCAGTATCACGAAGAATCTTGGAGATAAGAGTAAACTTTCCCTCTTACTCTTTTGATCAACGGTGGTGTTTTAATCGAGGGGCGTTTATAATATGTCAAATGTTCACTAATAAGAATAATAATCAAAACTTTTACGGTATCACCTCTTTTCTCATATAATTTTTGTTTTAAATTATCTAACCCTGGTTTTCGAGATAAAAATTCATAAGTACAACGCATTTTTAAACAAATTCAAAATGGACGAAACTTTTGGCTTAACCTTTCTCTAATTTCACGAGGACTAGAATATAATTAAATTAATAAGGAAGGCATTAATGTATGCGACCATAGGATATAGAGAATCGTGTGGCAAAAGGTGGCAGAAATATGCTGCGTGTAAATGAGAGGGATCGCTGCAACAACCGTTTGCTTCTCGTTCCCCTAACGAGGAACGGAAAAGACGGGCACACGTTTACCGTGAGTAGGCGCGCGATACGAGGCGAAGGGGCATGAGTCGCTACATTTCGGCCAGTGGGAATGATACCGGCGCCGTAATTTGATAATAAACGGTTGAAAAATTGCAACGTTCCCGCGGCGGATTTAAACGTCCGTGCTCTTTAATATCCCATCACGGGGAAGCTAACGACCGGAAAATATACCGCTCGACTTCTTGGCAGGAAGTAACCTGCCATCTCCCTGCGTGTATTCTTACGACACTGGTTATTCGGACGCGTAACTTTGCGGTAACCGCGTCACGAGGATCCCCCTAGTAATTTCATTGTCCTTTATTGACTTACGGTTGGATCGCAACTTCCGTCTGTTTTTTTTTTTCTTCTAAAGGGTTCGGTTGAAACAAATGCTGTTACCGTTTGATAAACACCGAGCACCCTTTTCTTCTACAGAGGGAACATTGCGAGTATAATAATAATTGCACCCTTTTGTTTTCAATGTGCATTGTTCTCGGTGAGTTCCAACTCTCAAGACATTAAAGTATTAGGGGAATGTGTTAAGGAATTTCCACTTGTATATCTATGGTAGCTGTAAATACTCAGGTTTCTTCTTTTTGGGGGTAATAAAGAATGAAATAAGGTGGGTCAATCTTAACGCGTATTCCATCGTCGAAATGAAATACGTCAAATAATTATGCGGAAATAGTAAAGATACATATTAAGTAATAGGTATAGTTTATATATTTTATAAATAAATCTTACACTTGTACTTCATAGATATGTACCTATTAAGATCGATTTCTATCTGTCTATAATTATTTAGTCAATTTTTGTATAGATAAGACTTATTTTACTTATGTAACTTTCTTGAAATAAATACTAAGTTTAATATATAAATTATTTTGACAGACTAGTGCATCAAATTTAGAATTTAAAATATATAATTTAAATAAAATTTTCGCCCATCTTGGAATTCCGCCTCTCCTCTCCCTAACGGCCATTCGTCGTCGTCGAAGGTGTCAGCCAAATGTCTCTGAACGTGTACACTTAGTTCCAAAAATCAAAGTCGAAAATCCGCCTTGAAAATCGCAATTGATGAAAATTCTTTCTCGTTACACTGGCCTCTATTAAAAGTTCCCGCGGTAGCCCGAGCACGCATCGAGCGTTCTCCCTTTCCCTTGCGCTCGCTCGAGAGGGAACGCGCAGGACGCGCAAAACGCGCGGATCACGCGATAGCTTCTCGCGATCCGCGGGAGCATCACGTGAAAATCGTCGATCCGATCTGCGGTGCCGTGCACCGTAGGGGTAACGATTAAATCGACAGGATATACTTTATTGGCTATTCCGTTATTACAGGCCGTGCCCGCGGGCGAATAGTCATTATGGATCGATGAACCCGATTGTAACGACGCGCCTTCTCCTCGGATCCAACAGAAAACGCTTCTGTGCTGCGTCCACAATAGAACCTGCTGTCGTCCTTCCACCCGATCGATCCGTGTACATTTTCGATCCTCGCGATACCGAAAGCAGCGAACGCCAACCGCCAAGAAATGACAAGAGGCGGACGTTTCCTCTGTGCTTGTACAGCTTTTCGCAAAATATGGGTCACAACGGTGGAACGATATCGATTGAACGGTACGTGTGTTCTCTGAGTTCAGCGTTCTTATTGTTCAATCAATACTTCCTGCCTTCTGAGAATCTTCTTCCGTGTAGATACCTAGTTATTGTTAGTAGACTTTTAATTTGAAAAAGATTTTAATGACGAGAGGAAGATGGTACTGGAAAACTCGATCGGTTTATCGAGGGTCAGCTGCGCTTCTTCCGCTTCTTCAAACACCTCGCTCCTATACCGTTACCGTTCGTCCGCTTTAGAATCCCGCAACGGTCGAGTTGAGGCGCGATTCGGTCGCGCGAGCCGGAAGATCGGTTCTATTTTCTCGTCTGGGATCGATCAACGGAAACGAAAACGGTGCACGGAAGACACGCGAGTTGCGATGAAATACCCACGTTCCAGAAAGCCATCGCGACGTAACAGGCAGCTTGCAACTCTATCTATTCTCCACCTTGGGCGGCAATGTATAGAGTGCAGAGAAAGTAATGATCACTACTTTTGATATTTGTAAATATAAGACCCTAAGAACTATTAGGTTGGAGGTTTATTGCGAATAAAATGAAGTTATTCGGGATTAACGAATAAATTTTGATTCGAGTAAATTTTTATTCAAATCAAGTAATTTTTATTCGTAAATTGTATTCGAAATTATTCTAATAAAAATGTATTCATTTTATTTGAAGATTATTCGAATAAAAATATATTCGAAGCTATGATACGCGACAGCGGAAAGAAGCAGTTAGATTTTTTGCCGCGAGACAAGTGAACGCTTCCTTTAACCGACAGCGGCGAAGAAAGTCTTCGAATACCTAGTCCATCGTCGTCGTTTAGCCGTAATTTCACCGCGGTCCGGTGGCAAATTGATAATGCAACGCACCGTGCTCCAGTAAAAACGATTAAGCTCGGTGGATATCGCAAAAGAAGGAGTGCAGGACGATGCTCGAACGCCGGATACTATTATCGTACCGCGAGAACCGATAAGCAGCAAATGTAGGTGCAGAAGCTGCTCCTTCAAGGTCACTCGGCACTCACGATGGCAATTTGCAAACCTCTCGATCGCACTGTCACGATCAAGGGTTGCGTAATATTCTGCAATTTTATTGTCCAAAAACTTAAGACGACCCTCCCGAAACCCTCGAGAAATAAGTGATTTTTATGAGATTTTATGAGAAGATACACTCGTTAGGGTACAAAAAAATTTGTTTCATGTTTTCTGTCTTGATCCATTTTCTAGGTGACGCTTACAATTAGTGCAGCGCTGCCAAAAGAGGTGCCTAAACGGTTATTGCGACCTGTATGTGATCTATATACATATGTATATGTAACTATATACAAGTAATCATTACTTTATGTTGAATATTTTCTTCTTTACTTATTATTGATACTATTTTTAGAAGAGGTACGATTTTGAAAACCGAGAAGTACAATTTAAGAATCCGATTGCCTAAATGGTATCTTTTAAAGTATCGCACAAAAAGATTAATATCAAGTTAATTATAAGAAAAGCTTAAACATCTAATAGTAGGTGCCTGAAACATCGAGCTACAATATTCAACATTAACTTGCGTTGAAATTAGTACCAAATACGAAATATAACGTAAAATATCTTAAGTGGTACGATATAGGCAACCATCCCCTAACGTGTTTAACCCCCACACTTGCCAACACGAGCTACGCCTCTTTCTTTCGACATTCAAGTATCTTGCAAGGTGAAGGTATCGTCTCTTCCTTTTTGGCAACTGTCGCAGTCACCTTGAGATTTTTTCTCCTGAATTCTTGAAATGTTTTGCTCCCCGTGGATACTATTACAGTTACGGCGCACCATCAGCCAAGGTCTGCTCACGGTTTTGAATTTTCACGGGGTAACATGACTCGATCCCGCGAATCCCCCTCCCCTCCCCTCCCCTCCCGGCCGCGATGTTCCAGATCACGTGGCACGATCCTGAACCGCAGGATCCGAGCGGCGAAGGAGAATCTACACGAGGAGAGGCCGTTGTCAATAGCCAGACTTGACTCATAGAAACGGGTTCCGCTCGCATTCCGGACGTCGTCCAGCCTGCCGGCCACGCTGCCTTCCTCCGTGCCCACCGCGTATATCCATACGTATGCATACGCGCGCCTGGCAGCCCACGGTCCAACGCGGTCCCGTGTTTTCAGTCGATACCACGGGCAACACCTGTAACCGACCACGCGGTCTTAATTCGAGGTGTCACGGATTTCTGAGCGGATCGACCTCCTGGACGAGATTCTCGATCCCCTCGAGCCGCTTCGTGGCACCGAATGGTTCCTACCCGGAGTTACCTGAACCGAATAACTGACATCGCTGTCACTTCCGAATGCTCGGAAGAATCGAGAGACTGGAAATGCTGCTATATCACGTTTCGCGGGACACCCTGTAGAGTTGCACGTGCATCAGGTACGAACGAAAGCCATACATCATTTTCACGTTAAAATGGCAAACGACGAGAACGGTTACCCGTTCGCTCGTGATCGTGTCGTGGAACACGATAATTTCAGTGCTCCAGGAACGTATGCACCCTCGATCCGTGAAACGATACAATTTTCTCTTCGCGTAACACTTTCTTTGCACTGCTTTTACTCACCCCTTGGCTAATGCGTTAATCGAATTTACTGTAGTACAATTATCACTTAAAAGTTAAAAGACGAAAATGGTAACTCAGAACTATTTAATATTTAATATTTATTTAATATATACGGGATAAAATCCCATTAGTGTGCAAGAGAAAAACAAAGAAAAAAAAACAATAGATACTTAAAGTCAGTAAGACGGTTTAAAAGCCATAAACTCGTACGCAGTGCGGTTAGAAAAGTTTTTCAAGTGTCTTCTTAAAGGAATAGGTAGGTTGATCCCGTAGAAAGTCTAGAGAATCACTAAAAATTGCAACTATGATTTGCGTTTTGAGGGTGGGGTGCAGTGAACGCCATGTAACCAATTCGTGATTATAAGGAAGTGTGACCACGAAGGGTTAATAATCTGAATTCAATCGTGGCTATCGCAATACCGCATAGCGAGTACAGTTCGGTGGCGTTGAAACGACGACGGTATCTCGTCGGACGGTGAAATTGAAGTTGAAAAGCACCGTGACCCGATATCTCGCGAATCGTAAAACTACCTCGCGGCCGCGGGGTTCCGATTCGTACCTGGCCTATCTAATCCCTTCTCTGCGAACAGTAAATACGCGATTGGCTCGTGGTACACGCAGTATACACACGTCCGCGGCGTGTACCGTTTCGTGAAGTGAATCGGAAGAATGTAATCTTCGATCTTCATCACCTTGATTCGTTCCTCGGGGCCCCTCGTAGATGCTCTCTTCATTATACGATCTGAGAGAGAGAGAGGAGGATATCGGCTCTTACGAAACCACTCTTTACGGAGGTGATTCGGCGTATGCTAGGCAACCGAACGGAGTCGAAAACAACTCGATCCGCTGAAATTCAAGGAACTACAGGTGTCAGTGTCGAGAGTCACCGAATTATACGAGCTCCTTTGCTGATCGATATTTTCGCCAAAATCCTCTCGGATGATTCACGGAGATTCAGAAACAGGTTTCGTTTCTGTTACGTTATGTTTGGCTAGTCATTCATCTCTGTTTCTCTCCTCCTACATTCAAGATAGAATATTATTTAGAAGAAAAATTTACCGGCACGTCAATGATTTACAGGAGACATCAGTATATTAATATAAAATAATTATTATACGGTTAAATACAGATACTAAAATATTTTTGGCCAGCTTTTACTATACGACAATGCGTATCTCTGAACTTGATTGGAGTTTCGGCAGGCGATCTAGTATCGAAGCATCGCTATTAAATAGCTACCAGGCAAAGACCTCCCATAAATTCCCTTATCTCCTACCACCTTCTATCAACTCCATCTGCAAACCTCATTACTGTTCGATCCACCTATACGTCGGAACAGGCGACGCTGCCTCCAGATCCCATACAACGCAATTTCACGGTCGTTCCTCGGGAAAGCTTCAAAGCTGATCGATCATTAACGCTAGGAACCCGCACGATACTTCTTTGAGCCTCGTTCCGGCGAGCTGCGCATTGTCCGGGCCTCGGTGCTTTCGGTTCGTTCACTTAAAAAGTTCACTCGCGAACAATGCGCCCTATTCACTCTGCGCGCCCGCGCTCGTGTATACGCGCCGGCTGATTTATGCCCGGTTCCTGGCCGCGCATCCACCGCGCGGAATTAAATTACTTTTTCACGGGGCGTTTGCCCTCTGCGAAATCGACACGATCCCTTTTTGCAATCTTATTATTATTAACAATACACGCACCGGACGTCCGTGTTGCATTATGGCCCGCGGACAATGGCTGAGCTCCGCGGGACCTATCGCGCGCGCGCATCGTAAGGGCAATAATTACGCGTAATTAATGGCGGGGGATAATTGGGGGAGGCACTCGAAGCGAGAGTTCCCAAAATCACGAACTATTGCTTCCTTCAATTCACACGAGGAACTGCGAGGAAAAACGTGAATACTCGTTGCTGATTAATTAGCGATCGCGTGGAGTCTTTTACTTATTCGCGATGAGAGTCTCGTGGCAAAGTGTTGGGGTACGTGTTTCGTTATTATAACAAAGTATTTCTAGCAAGCTCAATCTTTTTGTTCTGGGAAACGCTACGCTCTTGGTACCTAAGGGGAAAAACGAGGAATGGCTATTTTTTGTGATTTTGCGATTTATAGTATATTTTGTTGGTGACAACGTGGGCTACAGAACTGTCAAATTACAAATGGTTGATAACATAAAATGTACACTCCGCACTGGAACAAAATAGGGAACGCCAGCACTCTTGGGCTAAGCATAAGCTTCTGTGTTCAAGGAATAACATTTGAGTATTAAAACTTAATTTTCTTGATAACGTTGTGTTGTGAGATTCCCTGTTTTCTTCCTTACCCCTCCTAATCTAAACCCCTCCACTGCAACGCTCTATTCGAGCTCAAGCCCCAATTCAATACCGGTTCACTTTCTATGCCAAACGAAATGAAAAATGGAAAATCTCGAATCCGCTTCCTTCGATACCGAAGTGACACAACTTCTCTCTAATTACCATAAGTGTCTCACATCCGTCTCCTAAACGTTAGAAACGAAATAAAGATCAATCTGCCGCTACTTTCGTGTTCCACTTTCACCAATTGATAAATAATTAGTTAGATATTAATCGTAAGCAGTGCGCTACCTAACACCGTTCATTCAAGAGAAAAGTGGATTTCGAAGCAACACAGGGACCATTTGTCCATCGATGCCTATATTTCACGCGCGTATCTATCACGGGAAGAGATAGAAGAGGGCTGAACGCGAAGGAAACCACAGTGCAAGGCGGTAAATTTGTGAAATTGGATGAAACTGGCGTGGGTAGGACTTCACCCGTCATCGAAGAAACCCCTCGTGGCGCGTAAGCTCGTAATAATGCCAAGCAAACGCGCCTCTGCGTATCGAGAAAAGCTGCTCTCGCGCCGTAACTCGATCCCGGCTTTTTCTCCGTTTCCATCACGCCATGCCACTCCGAGAAACTCGTCCCTCGCTGGCCGCAGTCGTCCAACAAGCTTGCACGCACGTTACTTAACAATTTCTTTGTAATCTGCAACGGTGCTCGTTGAAAAAAAAATATTTTTGTAAACACCGAAAATGTCGCAAAGATCTAAAAAAATTAAAGTCATCACTTACTTTGTGTTATATCACCTTAGATTACAAAATAAGTGATAAAGACTTTTTTAATTTTTCACTTACAGCAGTTTCAAATTCAATTCGATCATTCGAATGCCAGACTGTGATGATTACGTTGCTATTATAAACTTGTAGTAAGTAATAGTAGTGAAACAGGTAATGAGGAATGGCACTGGAAGGACCGTAATAGAAAACATTTGAATTGCTTCGCTTTTACTCCGAAAACTCGTTTGGTGTCATTGTAAATAACTAGAGGCGATACTTGTTACAGCAAAGTATAAGGAAGTATCGTGGAGAATGAATCGTTACGAAACCACGGTTCGATAGCGAAATTTTTTTATCCCGAATGCCTTGAATAGCTTGTATACTGTTCGAATCACTACGCCCGAGGGAAGTACACGTCTCAAAGACGGTAATAACACGTTTCGTTTCAAGGTCGCGCGTTTATGGCATCCCGGAGTGCCGGGAAGCTGAAAAATCTTCGCAACGCAGGAAGTTTAAAACTTCAAACTCGTGCTTTGGCAGAGGACGATGCCTAATGCGACCTCTTTAATTCAACTTCTCCTTTTTCATAGTCCTCTGTTCTATGTCATCTTCTATCAATCTCTTCTCTGTACTACAACTTTCTACTTCCAATCTTTTAGCAAGAGTAAGCATGAAAATTGGGGCAGAAGAGAATTCAACTGAAACTTCTCAAGCAGATTTACGACCAACTCGGTGAAACGAAAAATTCATCCTTTAAATTACTAATTTAAATTTCTCCAAAATCCACACTGACCAAAAGCAAATTTCTAGTGGTGTTAAACCGCGCTGAAAGAGGCATGGAGCGCAAAGAAGCGCAACAACCTTCACGGACAATTACAGAAACTCCATCTTTTCAAAGGCAAAGATCCTCAGTGTTCCTCCTCCGACAATCCCGTCGCCTACTTTCCATTTCAATGCCCGTCAACGTCCACTGTCTCTATCAATACCGCAGGCGTCAAAGAAGAAGCATTAAGCGCTCGGTCCCCTAAGGCCCCGCTTTACGCGCACGATATTTGTTTGGGCCCGTCGTGCCCGTGGCCATTTATCATCCGATCAACACCTGCCCGGCGATTAAGAAACGATATCACATCGATGCTCCGCGTCCCGGGTACACAATCAAGCCATTCTGAAGCGTCATTACGGCCGAATACGCGTTGTCCAAGCGCGCCGCCATTCACCTGTTGTGCGCCGCTTGTGTGCCCGTAACAGTTTCCCCCGCGGTTGCGTGTACGATATAATACAGTGTAATTTATTCGATCCGCGTTTACCTACTTCGTGGAAACTCGATATTATCGGGATAGCACGAGAGGCTCGGTAACAGGGGACGTTCGCGGGAAGAGAGCGGTACGATAGTGAAGGTGCAAGCACTTGTTGATCACCGGGAGAAAGTGCAAGCTTCCCTCGTAACGATAAACGTATTCGGGCATGAAAGCTTGAATGCAATTCGACGCTCTCTGTCATCTTCGATGAGTTACTACTGTCCCCACAGCTCGGCACAATACGTCCACTCTTCCTTGGTATTTGTAGATAGCTAGCCTCGTAATTGTCTACTTCGATTTACAATGGGCATTGTTCGAAGCTTCTAAGTGTCAACTGTAGGTATATGTTTACGCTTTTGAATGAGTGGTCTCCAAAGGGCACAGGTCACTGCTGGACCTCGGACTTGGACTTGCGGAACCCGATTTTGAAAAATGACCATTTAAATCTATCGAGCATTTCAATTTTACTTAACGCTTTGGGTGGTATGGAAACATATGTGCGGAGAACGCTCATGGGCGTTTAGCGACTATGGTTAAGAGATACGGCTAGAGGAGACCCGCACGTGGATAACGCTCAGTGTTCAGATGGTCAGCTCCTAAAGAGTTAACTGGCTTCAAGCAAACATGTTGAGACTATCGAGCTATACTTCCAATGCTTCTCGAAAAATATCGGCGAAGGTGCAAGGGGTGCAAATCCCTCGACGTGGAAAGGCGCCGATGCCAGAAGAAGGGTTGGAAGATCCCGAAGCACAGGATTTGAGACGCGATCGGTTCCGCTCCTAACGGACGTGGAACAGGGTAACAGGAAGTAGAGGGATCCAGGTGGCGACGCTAGATCAACCGCAAGGTCAATGATTTTCCGAGCAGACCGATGAACTTGCGCCTCGCAAGTACATGCACTCGAGTGCAGCGAGAGAGCTAGGGAACGAGGGAAAGAGAGAGGAGGCAAGGTCGTTGCCTAGATAACAGTTGCAAGGTACAGTTGCCTCTCGCATGCCTGCCACCATGCGACCGAACGATCACGGCGCTAAAAGGGAAATACGCCCTACAAACACCCCCGAGCTCCACTACCGATTGAAATTACTTTGCTCTTTGAGTCTGGCTAATTTCCAAGTGTCACGCCATGCCTACTGTCGACTCAGAGTGCTGGGATCTCGAGGGACATTGCTGCCTTCAATCCCAGTGGACGTTGATGGAGGAAAGTTTGATATCGGGTCACTGGGTTTCAGTGAGAAGGATTGGAAAGATTAAAGAAGATGAAGGCATGATTGATAATTCACCAGGAAAGTCCAAACGCGCCGATTCGAATGAAATATTCGTTATGCTTCTCTTCTCTCATTAAGAGGAATCCTATTTCTGGAGATTTTTTTGGAAGAAACTAGCGATTCGATTCATCTGATATTTAATAAAAATAAAAACTGCAACTTCTTCAAATCCCCACATTTTACTACGTTTTACTGCGATTTACTGCGATTTCTAAATTTCTAAACCAAATCTAGTGACTTGCACCCGTCAACCACCACACGCTCCTCTGAACTCTGGGCCTCTGTACCTTCTAGTAGACCTACACCAGCACCTACATCTCCTCCAGCAGCTGTACACCCGCAACACGCGCGAGGATCTTCGGCTCCCGCTGGCACTCGGCGTGAAAGCGCCTCGCAGCAATTGCTCCGAGCGTGTTCCCCGACGAATTCGCACAGTCACCCCAGCAATGCGCCAACTCGCATCGATACCCCCCTCCCGTTGTGTTTTTGCCAACGTTTACCGCTCATTAGACACTCCTCCTTGGCGGCGCTTATCCCCGCGGAATAACAAATGTCCCCTCGATCTCCCACGAGTTTCCTGTTCCGCGAATGCCTCCGCGACATCAATCATCCCGTTGATTCGCGGCGAAGCGATGCTCCCCGGGTCGCGTCGGCCGCGCTAACACATTGTAAACAGTCGGTCGAAAGAGGAATCGCGATAACGATCCGCCATCGATGCCACGGGAATTGCGAATTCGTCAAACCACGCGCGGAGAGAGCGAGGCTCGTTAACGGATGCATCGCCGCGCAGCTCGAATCCTGATGACATTTTAATTGCAGTCGAAACTGTCTGTTGCTTCCGGGTCTGGGCTAGGTCTGACGTTGAATCAGGCATTCGTACCCCCTTCGTAATTGCCGCTACATCAGAGGTCTGGCGAAGGTGCGCGCGATCCTGGCGAAACGGCACAACTTACTCTGTGGAGTAAAGGCGGAAACAGACTGTTATCGCGTCACGTGGGCTTACGTGTTATCACGCTGATAAAACCGTGATACTATGCTTATAAATATACTATTGTGTTTTGGTAATTATTTACAAAAAGAAGTGTTCCTCGCCGATTTCGGTGATCTTGATATATGTTGTCAGGAGCATTATTCTGAACAACTTTTTACTATAGGTATTCGCAAAACATATTGTTTGTAGGGAGACGCGAGGTCATGCGAGTCGAAAATACGTGAATTTAATTTTTTTATATTTTATACTTTATTTTATTACCTTATTTTATACTTTATTTTTATTTAGAAAATAGAAACGTACTGCCACGCGTGAATATGGTGATGTGGCGTGATACGCGCGAGGTGGATTCAGTGTGGTTCTGTTACATTAAAATATGTACCGTAAAAGAACAAGTAGGTACTTAAGTAAAACGAAATCGCGCACTTTTTATCCGAGACGTGAGTTTTATATGTCCGCCTTCACGAAGCTTTGTCTCGGAACCGAAGACGATAAGATTTCCATTAAACTGTTTTGAAAAGAAAGCTTATAACGCAGCAGTTCCAATTTCACCATCCTTCTCAACCCATTACCCAGAAGTGGAAAGCACGTGTCGCGATTAAAAGTCACCCGAGGACGACTGCCTGCTTAAATTAGCCCTACTCGTGTTATCGTGTAGCAGAAGGGGGGATCCGGGGGAGCGCGATGAAAGAAACCGCGCAAACACCGAATCAGGGGGACAGATGGAGGAGGAAGAATCGAAAAATTCAATCAGCCAGCGATCGAATCAGATAGAGAAAGAGCGGGGAGAGGGGGAAGAAGGTTACATTATCGGCGTGATATCTCTCCTTATTCTCTTTGGTCTGGTCCATGCTCGGGAAGGACGACCAGAACGGAGTGATGTAAGAGAGATGTACCTACAGGGCGCCTGCTGCTTCTTCCTCCTCCTTCTTCCTTGGCTGTCCCCGGCGTCTTCGCTCTCCCCCTCGCCCCCCAACCGCCAGGAATCTCTCTCGCTCCTAAGGCTTCTCTGGGCCCAGTTGCTTTCTTTCTGTTTCACGTTGCTCGAGGGAAGCGCCCATCCAGCCCTGGCCCGGTTGAATTTAACGTGGCAGGTGCCTGCTGAATGGACATTGGGCTCCGGTTCTTCGTTTCTTCTCCCTCGATCGTCCTCCGCCTCTCCTTTACTCTCCACCCTTTTCTCCTCCTTCCTCCTTCGCCTTCTTCCTCCTTCTCTATCTCCCTGTCTATGCCAGCGTCTCCCAACCGTTGGTCCACGAACTCGTAGCGTTTCGTAGCTCAGACTTCAAACTTCTCCTCCTCCACTGAACAGTAGGTACCTGTTAATCCCTCTCGTTTCGAAGCTACCCCCACGCGACTTTAAGAAAAATCACGAAAAGCAAAGGAATTCCCAAGGACTTGCATCGCAGCTTGAAAAGGAAACGGTCCCTCCAGCAACGCGCTTCTCATCATTCACAGAAGGAGAGCCTCCGCGTTACTTCTTTTTCTACTCCGACTGGTTAGAACAGCGTTCTATGCCGGCATTGCCGGCTAGCCAGTCGGCGAGGCCTCTCTCCGGCCGCTTGCCGCCAGGAAATTTCACGTGGCGGCCTTTTGTTCGGCCTCTAATGCGACGAATCGCGGATGGGAAAGTGAGGCGCGCGCGCGAACCCGCACGACCGAGCCTCGGGAGCAAAGGTAAACCGACGCCGCTGCACAGCGGAATGGCGGGAAAAAAGGAAAATTACAAAATCCCGACCGCACAAGTCGACGACACACGCTCGCGGAGGATCCTCCCCTCCTCGCTTCGTAACACGACGTTTCGCTTCTTAATGCGATCACTTTTCATTCTGCTTCCGTTCCCCTCACCTTCCCGCCGTTTCTTCGTTTTTACCTTGCTCTCTGCTAGGTCGTCGCACGTGAAGTGCCGTTCCCCTGCAGCCTGATGCATTACTGCTTATGACGCGCTTAGCCGGGCGCTGTTTCATTGTCACCGATGCGCACGACGCGCGAGAGAGGAAGCGACTGCTTGGGAAACGTGCAAGTCAGCTTTAGATAAATTAATTCGAATTTTAATTCAACTGGGCTTCCGGCAAATGTTGGAATTTTAATTCGAGCGAGCTTCGGATAAAAATTGGAATTTTAATTTAAGTAGACTTTAGGTACAAAATCAAATTATTTTGAATTTTAATTCACGTGGACTTCGGATAAAAATTCGAATATTAACTGGAATTTTAATTTGAAATTAATTAGAATAACGAAGATTTTGATGACACGCGAAGACAATGTTCCTCTGAGAAAAATGGCGAAACCATTTCCTGTGTGGTTATGTTTCCTCGCGCCGTTCATTTTGCGAGAAAAGCCGCTAGATAATGACGGCGCAAACTGGAATGAAGGTTGTACCCCGTGCGAGTAACTTGTTACTGCGTTGACGGCGGTTGCACAACATTTCGCGATTACTTTACAAAAGGAGACGAGGGACGGGCTGTGTCGCGGCTTCGTGGAAGCTGAGCATCGAGGGGTTCTTCAACTTCGTGCCACTGCTTGATGAGCGATCGTTAGCGACGCGACGCTTCCCGTGCATGGAAACTTAAGGGTAAGTTATCGCGAGCAATGGCTCGATATGACGAAAAGATATCAGCAGGCTGGTCTAGCGTGTAATGCCTTCGAATCCACGAGGATACGCGCCCACGCGTATCTCGGGTTTCAAATAAAACGTTGAAAAATCGAGGAAACTGGGATCTGGCCTTGGATCGAATCACTGGCGCGACCTTCGGTCCCTGCGGAATCACCGCTCCGCGATCGATGACTATCAGTCAATAAAACGTCCCAACGATATCTTAATTAACTTATACTTGAGGATGAAAAATGAACGTCACCGGCGGAAGAATTCTATTTTAATGTCCGGCTAACGAGAGTGGAAAACGCCGCGCTGTTTCTTCGCACTGAAACACTTCAGTGACGAGATTCTAAAAATTTAGCAGTTTTGGTTCTGTAAAATTCGTTCGTGGCTCTGACCATAGCGACAACCATAATAAAGAAAATAAACCTTAGTTTTTCCATTTCAGACGACTATAACAGTCCCCGCACCAGTGCTCGATGAAAAAGAATTTTTTTTCGAGACGTTTGCAGTGACTATATCTATGTATATAGGCAATAAAAAATCTAAAAATTTCAAGTATCACTTCAAACATACCTTAATACGCAGGCAAAACGTCAGACAGTGCAAACTTATAGTTTCTGTTAAATAAATTCTCGAAGATGGCGTTGAAAAACGGTCATATACACTAGAATTCCCCCTTAGCGCACGTTGCGCCTGAAAATCCTCTGTAAATTCAGTAAAACGGTACGTAAATTAAACCTACAGACCGAGGTCTTTTACACAATGTACCTAACTCGTATTAAACCCAATTCATTAAAATAAAAGATGCTATGGTCGAAACGACGACGGTAGAATAATTTCGAAACCAGTTTCATTAAATATTACGGATTCCTCCATCTTGTATAGTACCATCTTGCTCGTCTAATATTATCCTACAAACGAGGTTTGTGGTATTAAAAATATATAACCCAAGCCGCTGCCCAACAGGCTGCACCTTATTAAGATTACCAGGTTCGATTAGAGAATTAGTTAACGGCGACGCGAGATAAGTGGTAGGAGGCATAGGTGACTTGACGCCGAGTAGAAAAGAAGACCGAACGTAGGTACTCTCCGATAGAATCAATGACAGACATCGTTGAACCCGAGTCAACGTACTTTAAGAAGGTAAAACGCGGCTGTTGTCGCGGCGGTAGCGCGTGTTCGCCTCTGCTGCTCGTTTTTCGCCGTTTTCACTATTTCCTAACCCGACGCCGCGACGCGAGCCGTTCCTCGTAAACGGCGACGTAAACCCGTCGGTGTGCTTTAGCCTCTTAATAGTCCGACCTTGAGCCAGAACTAAGGAGTGCCTTTGCTACAGCCGTAACCTTCGTATACCTTCATCAGCAGGGCTCAACCTACGACTGACAGCGTATTTTTCTTCCCTCCTGCTCCCCGCTAATTAAATTCAGAAATCCTCGCCTCCGATCGAAACGCCAGACAATTCCCGCGGAGATTATTTTTCTCCAAAGTAGTAGAGCGTGCGATAGAAATCGATGAGGTTCGACGGTAATCGGTTTCACGGCAATCAGAGCGCAGACGGGTGGAAAATTCAATTACTTATCGGCACGTAATCACTGGAATACCAATGTTACATGACAAGCCCAAGGTACAAGAGCCCCCGGCTTGTTCAACACGGGAATAGGCGTCCTTCTCTTCGAAACAGCTCCGCGGATTACACAATTGATCCTCTAAAGGAGCGATAATGCGATTGCCGAGAATCTTCGATCCCTAAAGTGGATTACGGTAATTGCCAGACAAGGCTGGCGCGACGTAGCGCTAAGACCCAAGCCGTGCAAAACGGGCGAATATGGAATTAAATTTCTCCTTGGGTAACACGCGATTCAAACGATGGCCCCGTGAATGGAGGATGGGAAATGTCGGAGGCCGAAAGTGTGCCGTGGAAATGAACGGGGGACAATGAAAGGGTTGCGCATCGATGAGGACAGGAAGGGAAACATGGGGCCTCTAGACGCTCTGGGACATGTCCGAAGACAAATTAATCTTCGCTTGTGCGATTCAGCAGCACGAGATGGAATGCGTTCGAGGGAGTAACGGGTACAAAATATCCTGCGTACACGAATCGCGAGGCCGCCTCTCCTCGACGTTCAGGGACGAAGTAAGCCTTCCAAAGCCACGCGCAGAATTCTTCGTTATTTTCCAGCAGCCTCGCCACCCAGCGGTTCCTAAGTAACGTATTTATTTGCTTGGAAACAACTGGTACGGTCGCGAAAGAAGATTAGCGTTCTACGGGTAAGAAAGACGGAAGCCATCTATTACACGCAGCCGAAAATAGCTCTTATTAAAGGGAAATCGGCTAATATTCAATTATCTGCTTCTATTTCTGTGTTAACAGTAATATGCGACGAAGCTTTGCTTATTATTTTCTTCTCCGAGGTTTCAAAGTAATTTTGTATTGGGAAATCTTCTAACGTTTATCAAAGGTTTAAGCGTGAATAATAAGAAAGTGCCATCTTTTGGAAACCATCAATGTAACCAGAAAGAGAATGAATACCCTAATCTTAACCTTAAAAAAAGAATTAAGCGCAAAGAGTTGACAGTTAATCAACTAAAAGGCTACTATTGTGTTATAAGAACGATCCCTGATGAATGCTGTCCCAAAGAAATTGTCACGTATGAAAAGAACTGAGAGTCCCTAAGTCCCCAAGAAATGCTGCGCATACAACGCTACAGTTCCTCTGACTACATATTTCAAGACGTTACTGGCATAATCTAGGTTATCATCGCAAAGAGCGCGTAATCCCTTGGAAACTCGACAATCGCAAGTGTTCGCGTATGAAGCGAGAAGAAACAGGAAGGAGATAGTCCCTGGCACCATTTGACGCAGATGGGAAATGCGACAAAGAGAATAAAGTTATAGGCAATGACGTAAGGGAACAGGCTAATCTCGTAGCGTGGCCCCATTATTTATGCCAACATGTGAACCATTTGACTGGAACAGCGTCTGCCCATTGCATAGCTGGAATTCTTTCACCCTTTTCGACCTTCGATCCTTTTTTTTTCCTCCGCCTATTCATCCACTATGTTCACGCCTGTGGATAATTTATTCCAGACGCCCGATACAATATACTCGCAACAGATACGATCTGCCTGTTGTAACGTTAACCATAAATATAATCTTCGAAATTCTGTCGCTCGCGGGATAAAGTTCGTGTACGAGTGCGATTAGTTTGTCCTAACGGCGAAGAAACACGAGAATTCCGAGCTCCTTGCGATAATACGGAAGGTTAGATAATGAATTATTATTTGAACGCCTATAAACCTCTATTTCACTTGTTCGATCATCACTGAAATACGAGAACTCTAAATCTGGATGTCGCTTGATTTCGAATTTGCGTTCAATAATTCTTCAAGGTTGATTCTTAATGAAACATGATCGGGTTAACATGAGGATTCACCGCGTCCCGTTCGAATAAATTGGATCGCTGTTTAAATCCAATCTAAACAGATCCCAGCTATGTTTATAGCGACCGTTAAATTGCAAATGGAATTTAGCAGTTAATTGTTCGCTGTTTAAATAAAACGAAACTGGTTCCCGGCTCGTAAAAATCTCACTTGCTGAGTTCCGAGAAAGAACCTCGGAGGATAACGCAAAGTAACAGAAATAAACATGCCCATAATTATCTTGAAGTAGTAGATGACAAAGCCTCGTAACGGCCGAGTATCTGAAACGTGTCAACTTTCATTCGGTAAACGTTTGGCGCCTAACGTATTTATCGATCGCATCTCCGCGAATAAGAAGGCCGCCCTTATGTTACGAAAATGACACGCTTCCAACGGAAATTGATCGCAATTACAGCATACAGGACAATAGGATACAGGACCATAAAGTTCCTACAGATGTTACTGATAAAAGATCGAGAAGAGAAGATTAAAAACGGTTACACGTATCGACGGTTTGGTCACGTGACCTATCTAGCGATCGTCTTTCGAAAAGTAACGAAACTTTCGTCAAATCCATTGCTTAATCCTTTCTTTCCGCGCAGTTGGTACAGTGTCACGTAACAATCAACAATATAAGCTGCACGATTCTATAGAAACGGTATTAGCTGGAATACGCATATGTAACGTACGGTGAACGATGCTGTCGTTCACGATACGAGGCCACACGGCTCCCGATGGTCTTATCGACGAAAAATATCGCGATTTTCTTAATTCGCCGAGGGGTTAGAAAGGTAACAGCAAGAGAGAACGTAAGGGAAAGGGAAAGGGCCCGTCCAGATCCGTCCCTGGCCTCGGGTAAGCGAAACCGGGCGGGCTGCTAACTCACCTCGTGCCACATTCCGCTGGCTCTGCCAACGTTTTCGACCACGAGAATGCACCACGGCGCTGGCCCGCTGGAGCACCACCTTTTGCACCGAAACCACACACCTGCACCAACCGCGACGCGGCACTCGAGCTTTTTCGAAAATTCAAACGCGCACGTGATGGCCCAGCGGGCTGTGCATACCCGCGACGCGATTCGTCCGCGCCGCTCGCGCAGACTCCCCGACGGGATTCCTTCTCCTCCTACGCGACCGACACACGAGAAACGCCAATCGA
Source organism: Andrena flavipes (assembly GCA_963971345.1). NCBI lineage: Eukaryota > Metazoa > Arthropoda > Insecta > Hymenoptera > Andrenidae > Andrena > Andrena flavipes. Next base: position 765,163 of record OZ020482.1, read on the forward strand.
CCGTGCCGTGTGCTTTCCGTTCCTGATAAGCAAACGCTGCTGCGAAGTAGCCGGCGTTACGTCGCCCGACGAGCAGACGCACACCAAAGACGAACCACGCGAGCGATCAACACAGACTGAACCCGCCGCGCCAACCGACTGATCGTAGTACGGTGCAGTTCGCCGATGATGCGTGGAGGGGATGCGCAGATCGCATTTCAGCGTTGCCTCCCGTCGAAATTCGAATTCGTTAAGATTCTTAGCGCTGGATATCTTTCTTTACTTCGCCCGTTCCATTGGGTTCAATCGAGCTTTTAGGTTTCCGTTGCATTTAAATTAACCGTGCCTGGTGTTTTAATAATTCAAATTAATTCTGAAACACTATGCATATATTTAGAAATTAAGTCTTTGACGATTAATAAATCTTCTTTTTTCGTGAATGTGGCATTGAAATAAAAGCATTGAATGTTGAAACTTCGGTAAAGTAAAAGCGCGGCTTAGGTAATTTCTAGTGAAGTATGAATTTTACCAGAATATATATTTTGCGACGAATTTTTTTTATTAGTAACGGTGGAACGAGGGGGTAAAATTAATAGTGAATTAATAACAATGTTTTAGAAGGAATAAGACATGCTATAATTCTACAATGACGGGGTCATCAAAGACGTATGAAATTCAATTCGAAATGTGTATTTTACATAGGTTTCCAGTCTATGTTATATCTAAACATATGTTTTATATTCGCATTACCATCCACTCGCAACGTGCACCGCTAAGGTAATCGAATCGATACCTTAATATACTCGGTAGTTAAAATTCATCAGTATGAATCAACCATAATTTGTTTTATTTCTGTAATATAATCGCTTGTACAGAATACCTTGTTTAGTGAAGTATACTGAATACACATAAAAGGTTTTATTATAATGCGCATGGATAGTTCATGTAATCGTACATCAATCAAAAATATTAGAATTATAACTGCTTCTTTTTCTTTTCCTCAATAAAGATAATTTACAACATTTACCATTCTTTTTTTTTCTTTTCTTTCGTGTATCTTAAAGCTAACCGACGATTACATTTCCAATTTAACACATTTACATGTGACACATCTCGTTAAATCGTTATTTCCTCGCGCGTCTTTCCTTTTTGCCTCTCTATAAACAACCTACACCATAAAATTCTCGATCGTCACGCTACAAATCTCTATATTTGTATCTTAAAGACATGTAGTGCATAGTACTTTTTGTTCTCCTCACGCGTACAATAAAAACTAAGGAAAGAAAAAACAAAAAAGAAAAGGAAAAGAAAACAATGTGCGTCGGTATAAAGATGAAACCAAAAAAATTCCGCCTCTTACCCGTCATTACATATAAAACTTACATGGAAAACACTACGACAAATGATTGAATTAATTTCCACGTTAATCGGAAATCCAACTGCGACTTGTGTTAGCTCAAAAGTCTTCGGTTTGTGTCTGACGAGTTCGTTTATCCCTACACACCAAATGTTACTCGGTAAATCGACATTTACCCCGTGCCCATTTCAGTCGCAAACATATTAATCTTTCATGCGATACATTTACTAGCATGATTACAATACATCCAAGCAAATGAAATTGTTCTCCGTGAAAAATTTGTAGTCCGACCGATCGAGCCTGAAGCAATATTTATAACGGCAATCTATTTTTCCATGCAGGTTTCCATCGTTTCTAAGAAACACCGTAAACGTACAATATAACAAAGAAGAAGGATATGTCCTTCATATTACGATCTAATAATAATATAATTCTCTTGAATGCGTTGATAAACAAAGTTACACCGACGAAATACATTTTAACAGAGCTACCTAGTAATTAGAGCACATCGAGAGAAAATACAAGAGCAAAGAAACTGGAAAATTTCGAAGAGCGAAACGTGTAAAGATGTCGAACATTTAAATACCGATACTTGCTTTCATCAAGTATGATAAGAGTTACCAATCCAAAATAAAAAATGCATATATTGAACGAGTCAGTAGCGTGTATTCTGTCAAGAGTTTGGGGGGGGGGGGAGGTGGTAGAAGTTTATAATTTCTTTTTCTGACAGCCAGTTACCTCAAATATCTCTCGCCACGCCTGTCGCAAGAGGTAAATAAGGAAAAAATTAAAAATAGTAATGGAATAACAGTATTGCATATTGGTGGTTAGCTCATGGACACTTGTCCATTAGACAGTAGCCGTTCAACAGCAGCGTTTATGTCTCCGAATGTGGCAATTAGTGCTGAAAACGACATCAAAAATTTTGTTATAAATGTTGTGCTGTACCATCATTGGTATAAATTCCCTATGTCCATGGGTACCACGTTTCTCAATTTCAAAGATTTACTTCGATGTAAATTACATATTAAAGGGAAACCACAATTGTTAAAAAGACATGTATCAGTAGTCGATTGTGAAGGGGGATAGAAACAGTTTTAAAGAATACCTTGTAAATTAGCGTCTCTATTGACAAAACCCATGGCCGTGAGTTGTTCTAACTGTGCTCTGTAGCGCTCTTCCGGTGGAGCCGCAGGTTGGCCATCCACTTCTGCGCCTTGATTCAATGCCATTGCCGATACCTGACGGACACAAATGATTATCAATCCATTTATTCATACAGATCCACAGCGCGCAACGAAGCAAAACTTTACCATGCGCGCCATGAAGTGAGAGAACGCGTCTTGCTGGTTTGTCTCTGTTGTCTGCGTAGTTGGCGCAGTTGGATTTGTCGCGGCTGCGTTCGGTGTTGTCGCTGCAGGCGGTACAGTTAGTCCCATGCTAAACAGTTTACGTTAATCAACTTCTAAACAACTAACGCGCTTCGCATCGAAAGGCGATGCTGTAGAAAATATCGTAAAACCACCATCCAAGAACAGTAGAACTTACTTTTCAACGAGTTCTGGAGCAACGGTACGCAACTGCTCCATACCCTGCTGAATTTGCATAATGGCAGCTAGAGCGTCGGGATTGGTAACAACGTTTTGAATCTGAGGATTCTGCATTTGTTGAATGAACGCAGGCATCATGGCTCGCATTTGCTCTTGCATCTGTGGATTCGACCGTAGGAACGGATTAGAGGAGATCACTCTACTGGCCATAGCCGGATCTGCTGCCATGGCTTCCAGCATAGACCTCGTGTACGGAGCGTTCAGCATGTTCCGCATCAATTGTGGATTCTCCATCATTTGAGCCGCAAGACTTTGCATTCCCGGTGAATCCAGCAGGCCCCTTCCTTGCGGCTGTGGGGTGGAAGAATCGGTCTGATTGTGATTCCAAGGATTTGGTAACGGATCCCTGTTTTCCTGACCCTGCTGTGGATTAATCTGACCGTCTTGGTTATTGCTGTTCTCCACTAACGCCGCGAAAGGATTGAGTTCATTGGCTGCCGCCGCGAGCATGGGCTCTTGGATGTCGCGGTATATGCGACGAAGCGCGCTGTAGCCACCGGGAATGTTTTCTAGATTGGACAGAGCTCTGTCATGGGAACGCATTAATTCTTGAAGCATCGACGGATTGCGAGCCAATTCCATTGTTTGCCTGAAAGAATTTGCATGTATATTCATGACCTCGGCTGTATATTGTAGCATAAATTAACGACGAAGATCCGATCACGAAATCCATTGTTTAAGAAATGCATTTTCACAGAAAGCTACGGTACATTCTAAATAATTCTATTCATACCTCAATAGTTCCGGATTGTTCATCATATGACTAATTTCTGGATTATGTTGCATCAGCTCTTGCATCTGGGGATTGGCTGTGACCAAGTTGCGCATGTTCTCTGGATCGTTCATCAAGCTCTGCACCAATGGATTATCCAGCACTTGACGCATCGTCTCGGGGTTAGATAATAATTCGCGTTGCATGCGTTGTTGCAAATCGATAAAATTAGCGGACTCCAGCCCGAGGGACTCTAGTCCTACGAGTCCACCCAAACTGCCCAATCCGAATGGACTCGCGCTTATGTCAGCTGGATGAAACAAAGACGTACATACAATACCGCCTCGCTCGTCAAGGATAATATGAAAGTTAAACCCTACACATGACGTTTCTATACCTTGCGGTCTCTGAGACGGCGTCGAGTCTTGAGACTGATTAGAGGGAGTGCGCGGCGCTTTGATGACCAGGTGAACCGTTAAGCCATCCTTGACATTATGCGTACGCAGAGTTTCGTGATCCTTCATGATCTTGCCAGCAAAGATCAGGCACAACTGTTCCGTTTGGGCCTTGAACTTCTTCGAGACCACGTCTTTGAACTAGAAAATTCGGAGGAAGCAGTCATTAAAAAGTTAACCCAACAATGACAAGCATGACGACTTATGCGACGACCATCATCTTCGGTGAAATTCGGGGACACGTATACAGAAAACTTACGTCCTTGATAGTCGCATCCTCCTCGATCTCGACGGTCTGTTTTTCTTTCGGCGTTTTGACGTTAATAGTGATTTTCTTTCGAGTGTCCTGGCCTTCTGCCATTTTGAATCGGTAGATGACTCGTTACTTTCAACGCTTTCGATTCTCCCTCGCCGAGGGCCAATTGCGCACCACTTTCCACGAATACTACAACTCCTTTTTCTCGCACCACCGGAATTTCGTTCACCAGACTGCTCTAAAAGGAACTACGATGAATTTTGTTAACAACTTCTTCCGAAGAACCATAAATGATTACATAGAAGGGTCAACTTGAGCGACTATTCTATACTGAGCCATAATACACGAAACGACGAAAGTAGACGATGTGTCAAGCCCGTGGCGTATAGTTTCTTTGAATTCAGATGGACGTGACACGTTTCCTAGAGATCGCGATCCACTTTCTGACCGTTAGACGATATCAACCGTACGCGCCAATTACAGACTAACGATCTCGCACGGAAACTTCCTAATCTTATTTACGAAAAGCCACGAATCGTTTTGGTTAATAGGTTATGTCGCGCTGCCACTACTGTAACGTGAAAATACTAATGCAGAGGAAGTACCTCTCGTAAGAAACATACCACATCATTAAAGAATGATGTATCTCCTGAAAGAATTGTGAAATCGAGAAATAAAAATGTTTAATCTGCATGTATTTAGATCACCTTGGTAAAGAATCGATTTAATATCGATGGTACTTGGAATTTATTTTATTGTTAGAATTCGCGATTTAAACTTCGTCAACTTTTCTATGAAACGTTGCTCCTACGCAGCACTGTGTGCGTGCATATTCCGATAATGATTATACGCTACATTACGTTCATGATTCATTACAAGAGTATTCCCTAGTTCGATGTTTTTTCCAGGTAGTTGTAAATGGCAAATACCGTTGACGTGTTATTGCGGTAACGTGATTTATTTTTATATCGGCAAAATTAACCGCAGTCGAGAAGTTTCAATACACTACACAAGCTTATTTGTCTTCATTTTGTTTCTCTGACAATGGGACTGCACCCAATCGAAAGGACGTGCGCTACCGTGTTTGCTTTTATTGAAAACTATTTACTTAAAAATACAATATTTTTTTGTTTTATTAAACATGAAAGGCAATATGTGTGATTAAAAGGAAACCATTTTATTGTTTAGAATTCTTCCATGGAAACAGGTATTAGTTCCATCAGTTTTGTCACAGGAGAACTGTCGATTTTCCTTTTCTGGGTTTCCAGCCCTCTCAGACTCGCCCATTCAGCTGACTGTATCCGCAGCTCCCAAAAAGGGCCAAGTCTCTTACTTTCACTTTGGTACGAGGAAGCAACAGATGATCATCTCTATTAGCCCAGTACGCTCAACCATGACTTTTACTAGATGCCTTCCACTTTGTGTGAAACGATTCAATGTATTCAATATTGACACCTGTAATTAAACGTATCCAGTGCAGAAAGCTTACATTTAATCAAAAGAAACAAAGAGTGAAATGGAGTTCAGAGTCACGATAGAAAAAAAAATACCTGCACTCTTTGCCAATCCCTCGGGGCTAAAAGTAAGGACCTTTTTATCGTCCGGGCTGCAACCAGTTAATAACGTCACAACTGGCGGCTCAGCGTCATTCGTTAAGCCCACTTTCGTCTGCTGAGTGAGATAGTGGCAACACTCTATGATTTGGAAGAATAGCCACGCTTCCTTGTCTTTCGGCCTCGGTCCTTTTATATAGGGTAACGATAGACGTTCGTGAGGTCTTTGAGCTCGGAGGAATCTCGAGCCCCGTTTCAATTGACCCTCCAACCAGCGCGTTGCTTCTCTGGCTCGGCCGCTAATACGTTTCACTTCGTCCAACGCGGAAACAACTAAGGACGATACATATATTAACATTTTATACCCGAAGGATCACCTAGCATTCATCAACTTCAATTCTGTTTTACTCACCGACGCTAGGAATCACGACAATGAATTTCTTAGCGTGCACCAAACGTTTGAGAGCCGGTGTATGCTTCGCTAAAGCTTCGTGGTCGGGAACCAAGTAAGGAGACATAAGTCTAGATCGTAAACGAGACTCCAGGGCGCAAACTTCGGCCTTCAACCATAATTTCCCCATATGTCTCATCAGCTTCCCCTTCGAATGATCCATTTCCAGATCCTTAGTATTCCCTTTCGCTGCGTTGATAGCGCTTATGTCGACCGTTATGAATAATTGTGTCGTCTGTTCGTACTTCACCCCAGAGTTTTCGACGGAACTGAGGAAGTAGCCGAACTCGACCAACTTCAATGCTCTCAGCAAAGTTTCTTCGCGTTTGTTCATTTTGTACTTATACAATATCTTCCAATTCACCGACTTCTGAGCATCGTCCAGAAGATTCAACCCTCTCAGATCGACATCCTCCGGTAGTGGAAGCGTTTTAACGCATTCCTTCACTTTCTCGACGCTCGAGAGAATCATACTTTCTTCCTTGCAATTTTTCAATAACGCCTCCGCATCTATTTTAATTAAATTCAGTAAAATAGTAACACGCTTCAGTAAAATCCGTGAGCTCTTTCCACATATCCTTATAATGTCTGGGTTGCTTCTTAACCAGTCACAGCATATCTTAATGGACGCAAGTATTTCCTTTCCAAGTAAAATATTCAATACTTCGCCCGGTGTTAAATTCTCTTTCCTTAATTGAGCAACGTACGCCACTCCATCCGCCGATTCGACACTTTCCTCGGTACTATTTTTCGAATTAGTCGTCACTGCGTTTCCAGAGTTAGTTATAGTGTCCTTGCCGTCGGTTTTTTTATCCGACTGACAGTCAGACGCTTGTTCGCCATTTTGTACACGATCGTTCGGCACCTCGGTTGATTCCACCTTTGTCTCCGTTTCCACGTGTCCGTTCATTGCCTTGGTTTCAGAAGCGACTGTGGTTTTCTGCTTCGTTTTCGTGCTACCACCCTCGTCGTCCGTACCGCGATCGTCTTCGGACAATGCTTCGTCCGACAAAACGTTTCCTTCGCTCAATACATCGTCTTCTGTTTCCGAAACATCAGAGTTCACTTCGTCGCTGGAAGATTCCATGGTTGTCTGATCGACGTCGCTCGCGTCCGACTCGCTGCTATTCCTTCGCTTTCGTCGTCGAAGCTTAGTGAGCAAGCTCTTGGGTTTGTCCCGATTCTTTCGTGGGCCGTTACGAACGTCCCCATTATTTTCCACGTTTTTCTTTTTAGAAGTTTTGTCGTTCCGGTGTAGAGATTTACCCCCCTCGTTCGAATTCAACTTTGCCTGCTTCGCGGCATCAATCTTCTTTTCCACAGTATTCACGGATTTGTCAGTATCCTTTTGTGTTATCTTTATATTTGGCTGTAAAGCTTCGTCCGTGGTGGATAACGATACGTCTATGAAAGACTCTTGCAATCTCGTTATCGTAAATTGTATCAATTGAGAGAGTATCGCCAATGTTATGGCGACAACGCCTTGTACTTCGCTAGATTCTTTGCTCTTCAATCTTGAAATAGACATCAGGCATATTGCCACTATCTTGAATATCACGTCATCGGTTAAATAATTCGTCTGTCCGTTTTTGCAGTTCTGAAGATACTCCTCGATGCTAGTTCCTTTTTCATTGTAGTTCATGTTGTTAGATTCGGGTTGCTCTGCACTCAGACTCGTTTCGATGCTGGTCAGAAGATCCTATGAGAAGAATAATAACAATTAAAGTTACATTATCGTTTATTAGGTAATAATACAAGTAAACAAAGCACATTAGTTTACGCACCTGACATTCCTGATTTATTCTGTCAGAATTTGGTACATCATAATCCCACAATTGCAACAAGGAAAACAATCTCGCTACACACATGCGTGTGGAGCACTTCTCATCGGTGCAAATAGAATTCATAACTATGGCTCTCTTCAGGTTTCCCTCTGCTCCATCAAATGGTTCGGTGCACAACACGCTACAAGACAATCATTGTTACTGTATTTAGACTTTACAATTAGCAAAGATTTATATAGGGCGTTACTCTACCTATAGTCAATTCTCTAGGGGGTGATTATACAGATGAAAATAAGACGAATATCAAAAGTGACGAAATGCGGTAAAGGCTTCGTTGTCGAGAAAATTGATTTTCAATTACAGCTTAAAACTTGCCTTGATTTTTTCTCTCTCTACTCCTGATCACCCGCTAGAGTATTGACTATAGGTAGAGTAACACCCTGTATAAACGGAAGTAGTGTTTCCACAAATGTTGAAATTAAAGATAATATAAAACGTTATTCTAACCATCTCATGTAGTGGTACACCGCGTCGAGACCATAATTTCTATTGCCTGCTACAGTGCCTAATTGATTGTGCGGCATTCCAATATTTGGCTCGATCCCTATAGCCATTTTATAATACCTCCTTGCTATCAACGGATCCCAATATGGATCTAACTCTAATTTGTATCTAGCTAAATCTCCGAGGCATACCAAACTTCTATGAATCAAGCGTATAACGCACTGTTTCACTTCATCGGTATGAACCTTAGATTGACTTGTCTTGGTCTTTGCCTTGAGTATAAAAACAATGGAAACTGGATTAACTTCATTAAATATCTGTTGTAAATAACTTTTCATTCTTACATACATCTATAATATCATAATAATCTAGCATAATAGTAGAGGTGGAAGAACTTACGCTTGACGATCTAGTTTCATTCTGCATGAATGCAAAATCAATAGCACCGACTAGATCTAAACCATATTCTAATTGCAGTTTTAATATCAGATGATGGTAGAATCCAACGCCTACTGCTAAATGGACGGATAACATTGCTTTTTCTGTTTCCGTCCATGTATTACCCTGCGATAAAACATGTAATTTTAATATCTTTGTGAAAACAGCAACACCAGAGCTACGATACAAAATACTTTATTGCAATTTATACATGACAATCTGAAAGTAATACCTTCCGTAGTTTCTTAGCAGCATAGACGATATCGTAAAATGCTTTTCTCCATAACAACTCTTCAGTTTTACGTGCATATCCCACAGGATCTTTAGTTATTAACCTTATACAGTAATCTTTAACCTTCACCCGCAGAGTTTCCCCTGATGGGGTGAATAAATCTGTTACCGTTAACGCATGACTCTTATGTTCGTCTAATCTTTTGGCAAGATCTGTTATGCCCCTATCAAAAGAATGCATTGTTCGCCATTAAATGTAGATATATTTATAAATCCTTAGATTATACTTTTGTATTACTATATCTTTTATATTACGCATGGAGCATCGAGAACGAAAAGAAACGTAACTAAAAGTATAAAAAGATATCCGAAAAAATTCTGATCGGAATACAGAAGCCTATTTCTCGCACGTAAAAATGTATTACGTATTCACAGCTCGTTCGTTTCGCAAGCTGATAACAAAAATCCTCGATTGTGAGAATATTCTACGAGTCCAAAGAGCTGCGCACGAAAGCGCGCCAATGGAAGACCATGGTGCGAGAACGCAGGTTATGTTAACACGAGAATTGCGTATGCTCCAGTTGCTACTAAAAAAAGATCCCTCCGAATATAACGCGTGACGCGTAACGCGAAACCAAAGGGATTACGATATTAACGGGCTCTGAATATTACTTGTGCAAACGTCTCGTCTGTTCGAGACAATCGGTCGTTCGGGCATCCGCTGTAGTGTTGTACGTCCTCCTCATTTTGCCTCGATCATTTTTCACTTCTTGGCCGCTTCGTCATTATTCATTTTCCCGCGGTCTTCTGACACGCGCACCTCCGTCCCACGGTAAGAAAATTCGACATTCGCCCTGGCCTGACTTGAAAAACCTCCCACGAATTGTGAAGCTCACCACAATTATACGCATGCACATGTATGCGTATAGATATATAGGGTATATAGTTGCTTCACTGGTGCAGGCAAATGTATCTAGAAATCCCCTATAGTAGTGTTCTGAGAAAAAAGCGATTTTAAAGGATCTGTTCCGGTTCGCGCATTGAGTGCATATCACTCAAAAAGTGAGCACCAAATTTTTTTCAGCACCAAAACGGACCTAAAACGGACGTACATACCCAGATAGCACACCTCGTCTTAGAGACGTCTAGTTTATGTCTATTTTAGGTCTGAACGTCTTGATTTGTAACAAGAGGTCTTTAAAACGTCTTTAAGACGCCTTTTGGACGTTACCAGACGTTGTGCTATTTGGGTACATGAGTAATAGAAAAGTTCTAACGGTTCTTCGCTAGAAGACTATCGATAGTGATTTCGATAGTGTCGGCTATCGATAGTTCTCCACCTCTAGTGTTTAGCCCAAGCACAAGCATTCTGTAAAACAAGCCTTAAATATAAGAAACAAGCATTGAGCTATAAGAATACCTGGAGAGAGAACAGCAGTAGGAAGAAGTAGAGGCGACACCGGTCTAAGGGAAATAGAAGATAAGCGGTGAACCTATCCTTCTTCCTATTATCCCTCCCACTCTGTACTATCTGTGTCATGTATGTATGTGTGTGCGCTAGTAACTTCACTCACATGCACTACATCCATTGCCTGTTGTAAAACAGAGATAGGTTCACCCGTTATCTTCCCTCTTTCTTGGACCGGCCTCCATTGCTCTGTTCTCTCTCCAGGTGTTCTTATAGCTCAATGTGAACAAGGAACACGTGTGCTTGTAACATGGCGCCGCGCAGAGATTTTCGATCTAACCCAAATTCGATAAGATCTTCAAAGAGGAACGCCAAGAATTGGTACGAGAATTATATAGAATGGGAGAAATTCGTTGCCTTACTGACGGACCCAAAGAAGTTATTAGTAATCGGAAGAGTATTCATCGTACTGGAAATATTCCTAAACGTATTGGTTATCGAGAGGGTACCGTACACAGAGATCGACTGGAAAGCGTATATGCAAGAGGTCGAGGGTTTTCTGAACGGGACGCTGGATTATTCGAAGTTGAGAGGTGACACTGGACCGTTAGTCTACCCCGCAGGATTTGTTTACGTATTTTCTATACTATACTACATCACTGGGCATGGAGCGGACATAAAAATAGCACAATACCTCTTCGCAGCTCTCTACATAATATTACTTGTATTAGTGTTTCGGATCTACACCAGAACTAAGAAAGTTCCGCCCTACGTCCTGATCATTATGTGTTGCACGTCTTACAGAGTTCATTCTATATTTACTTTGAGGCTATTCAACGATCCGGTTGCAATGGTGCTGTTGATCGCGAGTCTTAATGCATTTCTAGATGATCGATGGTATTTGGGAAGCATACTTTATAGCCTAGGCGTGTCGGTGAAGATGAATATTCTATTATTCGCACCTGCACTATTAATAGCTTATTTATGTAATCTCGGGTTACTTAAAACCATAGCGCACTTGATCGTATGCGCCTTGGTTCAACTAATGCTAGGTCTACCTTTTATACTCGAGAATCCACTTGCATATATTAAAGGCGCTTTCAATCTCGGAAGAATTTTCGAATTCAAGTGGACCGTGAATTGGAGATTCCTGCCGGAGCACATTTTTGTCCATCCATACTTTCATGCGTTGTTGTTGGTGCTACATATATCGGCCCTGGTCTATTGCACACCGAGGTGGATAAAATATATGAAATCGTATGCGAAATTGAAGCATGTAGAGAAAAGTTTGCAGCCTCAGTTAAAGAAGAAACAGAAAGTAGATATGTCTACGTTGAGTCAATTATTCATTCTCCCGATGTTCGCTGCTAATTTTATTGGTATCGTATTCAGCAGATCATTGCACTATCAATTTTATATATGGTATTACCACACGCTGCCTTACATCGCATGGTGTACAGATTATAAGACTGTAATAAAACTGACAATCTTAGGCGTAATAGAATTGTGTTGGAACACTTATCCAAGTACCGCTTTCAGCAGCATTTCGTTACATATATGCCATTTAATGTTGTTAGTTGGTCTCACTAAGGACAAATCTAACAGGGAGAAAGAGAAATAAAGATCTTGGTACGATATATGGCTACCTTTCCTTTTCTACTTCCCACATAAACATTTATTAATATAACGTGTTACTGGAATGTTTCGTTATACAAATCTCCAAGTTGTGTTTGTCAACAATGATTTTTATACTTTATGTAATAAACATTGGAAAAACCTGATGCATACAAGATATTAATGCTGTAATTAGAAGAATACTGGAATTATATATGTATTTCAACCAAGTATGATGTAACTACTATAATTTTCATATCCCTTAAGGGGGGAGGCCTACCTAGAATAATCAAAACAACATGCTTCTGTGGGAATATTTTCTAGAAAAACCGATAAACATTTATTATTAAACATTAGTCTATTGGAAAGAGTACATCTTACGGATATTTCAGTATTTTTTGCGGTAAATAGTATCGAAAGGTTTGTGAATTATAGGTGATGCCCGAGACGTCTTTTTTTTTTTAGGTGCTTGGCGGTGACAAACGTAGCTCGATGCAGGATCATCCAAAATTGAGAATTCGAAATTTCTTAGACAATATATGAAATTATCTAGGCGCTATCGGGCCCAACTTTGGAAAAATTATTTTGAGACAAAATAGTGGCTGTGCAAAGTTGAAGCATCGATATTTGGCAAAAAATCGCTCGTTTTTTTGAATGTAAAAAAATCTAAGCAAAAAAAGAAAAGCTGATAGTCTACAAAACCTCGAGTAAATCGGTTAAAATATAGATCCTTGACCTACGTTCCTATATGTCATTTGCAATTATTTTGTGTCCAATTAATTAGTTATAAACAGTTAATTAACGAAAATACGGACGTTAAAACACGTTAACGCCAGGATAAGAGAACTGACTCAGAGATTGGCGGCGTGGACGTATTTTAACGCTCAGTTTAGTTCGTACCTTCACCGCTACGCGCAGCAAACATTTCTATGTCCACAAACAGAACAAATATTTAAAACGTTTTTTAGAGCAACGAAAAGGCCATTTTGTTATTAAAAATATTTGCATAATAATTCGTAGTGCCTCCAGAAAAGGTCTAGGTTCTCAGATTGCAAGCTACATAAACGAATAAAGAAATTTGTACGTTCCTGCATACAGCCTCCTGACAGTAAATTGAACTGTTGCTAAAACTTAATGAATTATATGCCTAAATACTTCTATTGGCTAGTGCATAGATAAATATTACCTATCAATGGCTACGTATTAATCGACTTAGTGGTAGTCAGTGAGTTAATGAATATAATTTATTTAGCTTGCTGAAAATTTCCATAGTTATGAATCTGAAATGTACATATTTTATATATCCTATATATATAATTGTAATCATGTTTGTAAGAAAATTCTAACTTTACTTGAGAACCAATTTCTGCGAAATTATGTTACAGAGAAACATAAAGATCCTCCACATTGGAATAGTCTTTTTAATCGAGACTACTATGTATAAATCTCAATTCGTTGGGCTGGATGATAAACCGTTCTCTATTAAATGCCTTTTATGCGATGCGGAATTTGTTCTTCCTGAAAATGAGACAGGACTTCTGACCCATTTATTTAAAGAGCATTTCCTCGTAATAGGGGATGTTTCAAAAATTGCCAGTTTGAAAAGGTTGAAACTTTTTGCGTAAGATTGTACAGTTCAAATTATCCGAGTTAGAATATTATAGCGCAAACTGTTTCAGCTATATACATTATTGGAGCGTGAAATTTAAGGAAGAGCCATTAACTAAATTTTGCACGACAATGTTAATGGATTGTACACCGGATGGAAAACCATGTAAAAATACAATATACTATTTACTGTCCGATTGCACCTCGGAGGACAAAACGTTAAGAGATGAAATACATACAGCTAAATTGGTATCAGCGATCTGCAGAAATTTTTAATAAACGTTTGTTATAAAGTACAACATGTCGATGTATATCTATTTCTTTAAGGAATGGGTTTTATCGGTGCAAACCAAAGAGAGAACAGATACCAATTTCAAACGTGGCTGTATATTCTGCCGTATGGAATTCTCAGGATTGCGTATTGCATATGTGAAACATTTGGCGCACAAACATAATTTGTATCTGGGGAATCCAGATAATTTAGTATTTATAGACGAATTTTTAGATAAGATTGAAAATACTATTGATAAGTAAGATATTAAATACATTTCAGATAAGTTTGAATAGAATGCTGTTTGAACATGCATTAAGTATTCTCTTTTTAGTTTGATATGTATATATTGTGAAAAACTATTCAAGGACCGTACAGCATTAAAAGAACACATGCGTAAAAAGCTGCACAAACGAATAAATCCTAATAACAAAGATTACGATAAGTTTTACATAAATAATTATTTAGAGCCTGGAAAGTCATGGGGGTATAAACAGGTATATTATTTTTAAAAAATTGATTGCAATAGAGCGTTATATAGAAATATATTAATGTGAGTTTTAACGCATTTAGACTAATCCAAGAGAAAATGATGGGGTAGGAGAACAAAGTAGTGAAAACGAAGAAGAAGAAACGTGGTCTGACTGGAACGACGAAGGCATTGGAATAACATGTTTGTTCTGCAATTATAGTGACAAACAGTTTCATCTTATTCTTGTGCACATGAAAACAGATCACAATTTTGATTTTAAAGTTGCATCGAAAAATTTAACGTTTTATCAAAAAGTGAGCCTCGATGTATCTTATATTCAAAGTAATGAAAGGCTGATGTATAAGTTACTATAAATAATAACTTTAAAATAGGTGAAAGTAGTAAACTATGTAAGGAGGCAGATTCATGTACAACGTTGTGTTTTCTGCGAAGCAGAAGTAGACAATGTTTTGGAGCACATGAAGGAGAAAAATCATTTTAAAATACCCATACAGAAGATTTGGGATCAACCAGAGTAAGTAGTTTATGGAATCTTAATTCCTTGAATTAATGCAAGCTTTTCACGAATGATATAAAATTTTCAGGTTTTATTTTCCTATGTGTGAAAATGATTCGTTCTTGTATAATTTGGATACAAGCGGTAGTAGTGACGAGGAAAGTGATATTGAGAATGTTATGGAAGCAATGCACGAAATGTCTACATAACAAATTTTTTTTTCTCAATATATATCAAAATATGATGTTGGAATTATTTTTTTCCATGATGAATTTACGAGTCATTTTAATATAAGTGTTAATGGAAACACGATATTTGCAGTTAATAAAAATAAATGGAAGAAAATGGGAGGACTAGTGTTTGAATCATTAACACTATATATATATATATACATATTATATATATATAGGACAATTCTAATGCATAAGTATGAACATAGCATTCTTAAGTGTTTTATCATTAAATTACTTGTATGTTCTTTCATACAAGTTATGGTTTAAGTAACATAGGAAAAGATATATTAAATTACACAATGATGCAAAATAAAGTTAAAAGTGAATTGTTAAAGAAACGTTGTTGTTCGCACGTTCGCGGGGACGACTGTATTAGAATTAAAGTAGTAGGTATTATAAATACTGTTGCTTTTCAAAAGGCTCGAATATGTGCAGAAAAGTTACATCAGCATTTACCATTCAAATTTTCACTGCCACAACTCATAGAAATGTTTCAAATAGATTGGCATGAATACATTACTAAAATGAAAAGGGTAAGAAAGGATTATTTCGACATTTAATAAAATATGTGTGCAGCCAATATCAATATGTACTAATTGTAATGCGTGCATAATTGTTATTAGCAAATTGGGGGTAAACTTTGGTCATTAACGCGAACCGTGGCTGTATTTATAAATGATGAGTTTATCGGCTGTGATGTGGAATTTTTATATTACATAAGCCAGTCTTATATTTTCAATTTACCTGTCGGAATAGGATATTACGAAAGCCTTGCCACAGAACAATGTAAATGGTTCATAGAAAAGTCTAAGGTAAACTTTTCGTTGCTATATGTACACGTACTGTAATATAATACTGTAAATTGTACAATAATATAATACTATTAAATTTTAGAGGAAGTACGTTTATTTCACGTTCACCATAGACGGTTCTATGATTGGTTCGTTTGTATTTATGGTAAGAATTTAATTTTCTGGTTCTATACACTATCAGAGCTTTATAAAATGTGTATCCATTTAATTAAAGTTTACATTCGTTTAGTTATATTCTGATTTATTACCATTGACTTGTCAACATTTCTTAAATCTTTGTACCGGATACAATCAAGTAGAAAAAAGTTATAGAGATTCGTACTATGTAAATACACGTGTACACCGTATAGTAAAGAATGGGTGGCTTCAATGCGGAGGTAAATTCAAGGGCCATTTAAAATTAACGTTCTTCCTGTTCGCTTGAATTTTTATTAGTGCGATTTAACTACTTTCAGTTTTGGTCCTAGTTTTTAGTCATTGCTTTATTCAGGTAATGGATCATTTAAAGATATTGAGAATTCTGAAGGAAATGCTTCTGTGATACCCGACGAGTCTTATTGCGTTCAGCATGATCGCCGCGGAGTTCTTTCAATGGCAAACAATGGAAAACATTGTAATGAATCAGAATTTATCGTATGCTTAAAGTCCAATCCCTGGATGAACTACTATTATGTTGCTTTCGGGTGAGTTTAGTAGAAAATAATTGAAATCATACATAATAACGTAAAAGTACAGGGTCATTACTTATATAGACAACTTGTGGATGGTGCTAGAACTTTGAAAACGTTAGAGAATATTTCAACATACTACGAGCAACCTACAAAGCAAATAGTAATATCATATTGCGGCGAATATATTTTTGGAGATGAAATCAAGCTGGAGACAGAATCAAAAGTTTTCCTTGTTTGTATTATTGTTACTATTAATTTAAATGATTAAAATGTTCTACTTTCTTCTATTTTGTCGTTCCAGTTTAGTCTGTTTAACTAATTATTGCCGGTTGATTTCAGGAACATCAACCGCCGATGAGCACCGAAGGAGAAGCTGCAAGGTTTACCGATAGCGCATTTGATTTTTATTCTATCACTCCATGGCTGGATAATATCGCAGATAGAATAGACGTTCGTGATACAGCCTCGCTTTTAATGGCTGAAAGATATTTACATGGCCTTTACTGTCTTTCAACTGACTATTTGCCAGGTATTTAGACACATCAATTTATTTGCAATATCAATATCGCTGTATATATATGTTATACGCTTTTTATAGGAATGGATATGCGTCTTTATGCAGAGATTCGTCCAATTGCCAAAGAAAAATACGATACAATTGCATTAAAGCTTCGTGAATTATTATTGAAGTTTCAACCTGATGCAATGACCGAGCGGGAAAAATTAATGTTCACTTCAGAAATCTCTAAAATCATTTTAGCTTACGTTTTTTGTCAACGAGATAATGAAGTAAGCTATCTGTTAGAAGTATACAACAATTGCGTAAACTTCTCATGGACGTAACGTTATGCATGCACAATTTTAGTTTTGTATGAAACATATTTCAATGGATACCCACGCAATTATACATAAAATATTAGAAGTCGCGTACGAAATAGCATTGAGAGCCGTCGCAAAGTCTAAAGAAAAGGCATTAATTGCACGGGGATGTGCAGCTTCAAAACTTATTAAGTATGTCATTGAAATATTTAAAAGGCAAACAACCTTTATTGTAAGTTCGTATTTAATTAACATTTTATGCTTTTAAAAATGCAGGATGTTCGAAGAAAAGCAAGCTCAATGTATACCAATCTCAGACGCTTGTATATCATTGCTAGAAGATCTGTTAATTAAAGCCATATTATATTTGATGAGGTTTATTGACAGACAAGAAGAATAAAAAATGCGAAAATCATATTTCCTAAGCGTAATAAATCATGAATGAACTTTGTATCGCCATATGCGCAAGTTTTTATATTTTTGTTATGAATCTATATACCACATTTCTACTGAATTTCAACAGATAAAAATATTTTTTATTTTCCATGAAAATTTATACACGCAAGTTGTTTTATATCACGATAACTTACAACACACTGCATAATAATATAGATTCAAATATAATAAAAAAAATTGATATTTTGGAAAACAGTGCAGCTTGTATCATTACTTGGTTTTAGTAAACAGTCTTCTTCCACGACCTCTAACTGCAGTTTGTTTACCATTTGCCTTTGATTTCTCTTCGACCGGAGAACTTTTCTCGTGAAATGCGTTATATAACATTTGTGCTTCATTTTTATTTCCAATCATTTCCGTAAGTTCTTCCTATTTATGGGGCCGTAATAGAATGTTTAAGAAGATGATGTATACTGATCGAATAAAGTTCTATAGTGTTACATATGTAAAACGAGTAAATTTGTATACGTACAGTTGTAAGTTTATTCAGATGATCTAATGATTGTCCTTTGTTCAAAATCGCTTGTAAATTTTTGGTGGTAACTCCCGGTAATCTGGCAACTAAATCGTGAATGCGAGTATTATATTTTTCGGTTGCCATTTGCTTATTTTCGTCGGCACCAACTTGAGCAGCCTTGATTGCATCTGGTTGATCCCTTCCTTGCTATAAATTTTATTCCGAAACAATGAAACGTATGGGCTAGATTCAATTATAAGTTACATCCTCGTTCCAGTACCTTCAATTCTTCGAATAGTTGTGCCGTTGCGTGAGGTCCAGGCGACCATACTAGTTTCAATCGAGGAAAATGTAGAGTCAACAACTGAAGTTTCGAGGTAATAAACATATTTTGTACATCTTTACTAGCGTAATAATATCCCTGTAATTATAAGATTTATTTTCAACAAATCTACAAAACTCTAATTATTGCCTTTTTATAAAATACAAAGCGCTGTACCTGAAAGCAGAATGGTTTATTTGGATCGAATTCTATCAAAAGCATTGGTTTAGTATAATGCCTCGACATAGACATAGCTTGGTTGTATAATCGTCCACTGTTTAAGGAGCCAATTAAATCTGAAATGCTTTTCCTTTCGACACAAATTTCTGGCGATAAGATATAATCGCCGACCTATGAATCGAATGAAAAAGCACAATAAATGTGTGTCGAGTAAAAGATATGTACATTGCATCGAAATTGTAAATGTAAAATTTTCAGTCGCACCTGTAATGTTACGGGCTCAGTTTTCATGCCTCGTTTATAAAGTATACCAGGCAGTTCGCTTCTAAACTCCCTCATGTCTACTATTACTGTATTTGGAACTTCTGGTTGGGTGGGGATTCCACCTTTTCGTGTACTTGCTTCGGCATCTGTATCCGCTTGTACTGCAAGGCTCAAACACTCTTCACCTTTCCCATCTTGATCTTCGGGAATAACCATCGTCTAAACAGAAAATGTGTCGTGATCCATGGTACAGGGATGAATTTAAAATAAAGCTACATACAGTCTTGGCATTAATTAACGCGTGAAATGCTTCTTTCTCCCGTCGCAACGATGTAAGATATTCTTGCTCTTCCACAGAACCTCCGTAAACTAAGAAATAGACTTTTAAATCTATCGATGGGTTATTGTTTTGATAAACCTGAAAAGGAATATTCGTTTAAATATCTACAATCGTATGCCGTGCACGAACTAACTAAATCCATTTTAATTTAACACGTACTTCGATTTGCCGCACAGCTGAGATATCGGCTAAATACATGATGACATTACTCGGCATGTGTTCCGCTAACGAACGTTGCAACGCCGTTGGATCACCATTCTTTTTCAGAGATTGTACTAAAATAACAGGCGCGTTTGTTGTTACGTTAGTTAAATCTAATTCGGCGATCTGTAAAAGAAGAAGGAATGTCTCGGCTGCATCTTCCAATCTTATGTGGACCACGCGTTACAACACGATCTAAATCTTACTTGTGAACAATCTTCAAATAAAGTCTGGTGTTGGTTCTCATTCGATGAACCAGATTGACTTTCTTCGATAACTTTTTGAGACAACGTTAACACGTAAGTGTCTTGTTCGACATTTGTATCGTCATCATTTTTCTCTTCAGATGTAGATGTCTTTTCCGCGCTCTTTTCGCTGCATATGATAAATATTAAAATCAAGTGCAATTAATAACGAGCACTAAAGTACGCTATGCAATAGAGCTAATTTCACAAATGACCAGTGTTTTGACAAACTTTCTTCTGTACCAATCACGCACCTGGTGTTTTGCATTTCTTTATGAGAAAGTTTCTTCATTGCTTCGTAAAGTAAATACTCGGTAGAACCCATAGTTAAATAGTTTTTTATCTGATAACATATGTTACGATCATGTACCAAAACGAGGACCTTCTCGATCTCCTCGTTTCCTTTCTTTTTATTCTGATCCTGAATTTCCAGCAATACTTCTGTTAACGCAGCCCATTTTGGATTTGCTTCTGGCTTCAATTCTATACAAGGATAACGTATGCTTTCAAATTATAGGGAAGACCATGTAAATCTTTTTTTTTTTTTATGTACAATAACAACGAGCTTACCACCGCTCTTTGCATTGTAGACTCTATCCTTTGCATTTTTAAATAATGTGTCCACAGAGTCTAGCATCAACCAGCCGCTATTTTTTACAGCATATTCCATAGTGCGTAAACGATTTAGCATCGCGTAGAAGGACACGCAATCCTCGTACGTTAAGCATCTGTGTATTTTCATTATAATCTCTTATCAGGAATGGATTATATTTCTTCAATGGCTTAAGATACATGAATACGTACGCTAAAAGAGCCCGTAATGTCTTTAAATCGGATAGTAATTGCTTCGAGGTAGAACTGAGTTGATGCCAAATGGGATCCAATTGTGATTGCAATTGCTTATGGAACTTCTTAGCTATCGCATTTTCAACATTCAATTCGTCCAAGTCTAACTACAAGAATACATTTGAAATGAATGTTAGTGTGATTCCTCGGGAGAATTTAATATCTCACACTTACATATTTGTTAAGTCTCTTAAGTTCTTTTACGACATAGTTCATTATATCGAGCAGGGCAGTTTGGATGTTCAACATTTTCGGTGTAATCTTTACATGCAGTTCAATGACATTAGGCTGAATAACAAAATTATTTAATAATGCGTATTATATCGCGATGCCAATAATTACGTGATACCATTACCTTGTGTGCCCCTAAACTATTATTTACAAGTGTGTGGAAACGTGGCCATAGATACAACTTTTTGACAAACAAAGCTTTCATTATTCGTTCTACTTGCATATATCCAACAGTGAATGCTAACGCCGAGTTAGTGAATGCTTTGATAAATCCGGTCTGTAAAAATTCATGAAATGAATATATTATCTCGTAGTTCATAAGTGTGTATCAATTTTCTGTATGTTTTAATAAATACCTTATTGCTTTGTCTGTACAAACGGAGAGCAAATGCTGCTTGATATGAATTTAAAATATTATGTGCTCTATATACAAGGATTCCAGTAACCAAGCTCAATGGAACTCTATTTTTTAACAAATCTACTACAAAAATTCGACCCGAAATGAACAAGGCTCCTCCCTCTAGATACATTATTGCCCTGCAATCATTTTAGAACCGGCGTTAAAAGCAGACATTTAAGCGAAGAAAGAACAAGTCCATTTCGAACCATTGAAGGTACAATATCTTAGCGCGAACCTTTCATCGGAAGAATATTCAGAAGTTACAACACGAGGTAACTGCTTTACTCCACAGTTTTGTAACGTGTCGATAAAGTACTGTTCATCGTGATTTGTAGTCCCCAGGATTATAATCAAATTTCCTGGATCTGTATAAGCTCTTAGTACATTTGTGAAAACGGTTTCTATACCGAGGCCCCTAAAATAGTAAGCGTGACAACGATATAAGTATGTAATATATTTATAAGAATTTCAGTATGTGGATATCTTGATATTGTATCGTACGATACGGAAACAAAATAACGCTTACTTCGCGGTAATAACCAGACCGTCCTCGTGGAGTACTTCTAAGAACATTTGATTCTCGTATTCCAACATGATTGACTATGTAATTCTCTATTACGTTACTGTACACATCAAAACAATATTACAAAAAGGAAATCTAAAAGGTACCATATAATAGATGTAGGAACTGACGCGTTGTGTTCCTAAAACAATAACCTTTGATTACATAAAACATAAAAGATCATGTGTAAATAAAATGTAATGAAATGAATGCTTCTGCATTGTTTTCATTTATCCGCTTCTGTTTCTTATCATGTACCTTATCGTCGTAGTTGTTTTGAATATTTTCTGAATTCCTTTCATAAGATACGTTCTCTGTATCTGTTGTTTCGTACACTAAGAGAATATACCTACTGTTCTCATGTGACGGATGTCCATAAACTCCTATACTAACCGGCCTTTTAAAACTAAAAATTGATATCTACGTTAATACTTATTAAATCAGTTTCTTTACAGTAAATTATTTCAAATATACCTATCAGGAATAAGAAGACTATCTTCTCCACACGTAGCAGACTGAAGACAATATTGATCGGGTTCATAAGTTGGCTTGGATGTTATTTGGGAAGCATATAAATCTGCGTCGCCATTGCTATAAAATGTGGAATACTAAAATATATTGCTCAGCATGATAACTTGAACAGGATCTAGTCCTGCATCACATATAAATAGTACTGTGCTCCGGCGAGAAGAAGCCAGCTGAAGGATACAAGAGGCAAGCGACTACTTCGCTCGCATTGGCTCACGCCACCCTTGTCTCGTTTGTCTACATTATATTCGTCGACATTATCAAGACGGCCAATAGGGATATACTATTCGGACCATAGAGTTTCTTGACTTCTTCTTGTCAAAGCACAGTACTAATTGAAGTACCATAATTTTGTCAAGTTGCTTACTCCGATGTCAATATTATTTTGATAAAACCTTCGTACGTCAAGCTATAGTATTTGTATGAACCCCCTGGAACTTCATCAGTTATATAATGCAATAATTTATCTATAGACGCAAACGCATAGGGAATCTGCTAAAATAAAACTGCTTAATAACATCGAAGTGAGAAAAATAAATTTACAGATTTGTTGTCAGAAATGTATTAAAAGTCTTACCAAAAGGATGAAAAGAAATATACTCCTCATAGTATGGCGTATTTTAACATGATCGACATGCGACAACTGTAAATTCTAATCCTTCGTGTCCTTGTAAAATTTCACTAAAACAAAATGGTATTACACAATTAACCTTCATTGTGTAGTCATTGAATAACACAGTGTTTAGTACGTTACAATTCTAACAATATCGCTAATTGAAATCATTTGTTGATAGACGAATTTTTTTCATTCAACAATCTATTTACATAAAAACGTTAATACCAGCCTTTTCACACTTATACGTTTGAATTTGAAAAGGTTAACCGATGGGAATAATATTACGCCAACTATACATACGCTATGTGATTTCATGCGACATTTATACGTAGTCTTACCATATAGTTTTTATTTTTGATTTCTTCTTTTAACGTAAATGCCCTTAAAATTGTATTGTGTGCAATATTCGGTGCACGAACCAACATGCATCTATTATATATATATATGAGGCAGTCAGAGCAACAACGGACTAACCTACATTTTTTTCGAAATTGAATTAGTAGCAATAACGTATTCCAATAGGCCCTACTAACCATATAAAATAGAAAAA
The DNA here is from genome assembly GCA_963971345.1 of Andrena flavipes. Lineage (NCBI taxonomy): Eukaryota > Metazoa > Arthropoda > Insecta > Hymenoptera > Andrenidae > Andrena > Andrena flavipes. The sequence goes on from OZ020482.1 coordinate 789,116, forward strand.
AAAATTTTAATGTGGGTTGGTCAGTTGTTGATCTGACTGTCTCATATGACGTTTGAAGCAATTCCTGAAACACTGTAAATTATGTGGAGATAAGTAATTATGTTGTTATAAGAGTATAATTTTCTCACCTTGTCTGTAAAAAATAATAAAGCTCTTACGTTTTGTTCTTGGATACAGTAGTAATTGTTACAAAAGAGTGTGACGACTCTTGTCAATTTTCAAATAAACAACATGTATTCCTACTTTACCGATTAGATGGCGCAATCACATAATTAAGTAGTTTCCTTAATACGCGAAATCTTATAATTATACAAATTAAATAGAGAAAATATAATTGTAATTAAGTGGAATGATATTAATCTATTTCAGTATATTTGTTACTTGAAATTTACTTAGTACGAATATTTCATCAATACAATATTAAAAATTATATGATTGGAATAATGATCTCCAAAGTTATAGAGCTATTTAAAGTAATGCTTCCTGAAATAAATTTCTACAACAAATGCAAATGTTGTAGTAATCTTCTCAAATTGCACGAGAAAATGGTATTCTCCATCGTTCGAATAAAGCAACAATTAGAATGCAGTTGCACAATTTTTACACATAGGTAAATTCATAAAAACCAGTTTTCAAGTCTTACTAATTTATAAAAAAAAATGTTTTTTAAAAACCGACAAACCCTACCTAATACATTATTCGCATAGTCTACGTCAATGTTTAGTGCTTATCAAAGCTCTCGTTTAAAGACCCCTTGACGCTCGCACCTAACTCTTCGTAATCAAGCATGATATCCGGTGCATCGCTATTAGGAAACGAGGTATAATAATTACTGCTTTGTAGTGGGAATGGATCCCTATAATAATTAGGTAGGTAGACGTTAAGGGAATTAATAGCAACTCGTTGAATCCGAGTAGATAAAAGAAAATGTGCTAGCAATTACGTGAAATTTTGTAAGCAAAAATTTGTTCAAAACTGTAGATAATCAAGGGTTGACGGTTTTTCACGACTTATTATTAGTTATATCACAGATAACGATCGAATAAACTAATTTACTGTACCTGTTTATGCAACGTGAATTTTTTTGTTTCTACCTCAAAAAAAGCTTATCCCTAATGTTGCTCAATTTTACACTTGGTTCGCTTCGAATCCGTAATTGTCGAAGCTACAATTTTTATATTACAAAAACGTACACCATATACCTTGCATTGCGCAATCGTTAACGCGTTATCAGAATGCATTAGAAGGTCGTCGTCGTGTGCGCGTTCTTTGCTACCATTGGTACTGGACCGTCGAATTGCAGCGTGGTTACCTCGATTCCACTAGTGCAATAGGATCGGCCGGTACTTTTTCCTACATCGATATAAGCTACCAGACCGGTAACAGTCTCTCCTTCTCGCGGGGTGTAAACAGGGCCTATGACGAGTCTGTAAGTACGGGGAAGAGGGAGTGTGCGGTAGCGAGAGTGTCGGCTAAAGACTCCTGGCTGGCGATGTGTACGTCGCCTTATTAGCAATGGGAGCGATACCCTTCGCTTTCACGTTAATCCTTTGCAAACGACTACGTATCAATCGCCAGCGCTAATGTCAGCAATTAATCCACACCAAGCATTCAAAACTGTATAATATAAACGATTCTGTCATTCTACTCGAACGATTTCATAAAATACACAAGATACTGAACAGAATAATAAAAGGTTAATATATCTCTTAGATTTCTTTAATACCTCCTCTCCGAATTTTAGAAAGCAGAATGCTATTTACTACGGAACTGCGTAACAATTAGAAATTGAATCGTTTAGTCGAAGAAGCAATTTTATAATACAGTAACTTATTCATTAGCAAATTGATTTGGAATTAGAGAGCGGTTAGACATTTCCACCGGATTAACCCCATCGCTAAGCACCGTGCATGTGCGCTAGCGACGGAACGGCCGCGGCGCGCGATGAACCGAGCCTAAGGGTGTACGAGCGGGGTGGGAGGATGAGGTGGAGAGAAGTGGGAACGGTGGAGGGTGAAAAAATGTGTAGGTGCGCGCGCAGCCGCTTTGTCTCTGTTGGTCGCGCACGGCGCCGGGCGGTGGGGGGTTGGCTGGACCACGAGGGGCCACAGGGGTCCGCGAGCGGACCATGGCGGACTATAGGCGACTGCATCGTTTCAGTCGGCCGCTGAACCCGCGCGCCGTACGGTTGCCCGTGTGTGTGACTCGCGCTCAAGTCGGTTCGATCCGCCGTGCAACGTTCCTTTTCTCACTGTCCGCAGAGGCACGCGTGTGAGGTTTTTCTATTCGCCGACTGTCCGTCCGCGTACCTGCGACGGTAACCGAAGGAAACGGAGGGAGGCTCCCCGCGGCCCGGAAGACCACCGCTGACACACGCACGCCAGGACCAACGGCGACACGCTTGCTGGATTTCTTTTGGTGTACGTCTCCGTAGATTGTTTCTCGTGCGCGGGCGTAACGCCGACGTGAAGCTCTTCTGCATGGTGAGTCCACAGAATAACACCAACAAAGTCTATTCGCTCCGCGGTTTCCCCTCTACCCATCGGTTTACTCGCGACCTCGCGAGTCCTTTACCGCGAAGCGGCAGTGCAGAGCCTCTCGCGCATTTTCCTTCCGCCCCGCAACAGAGGTCGTTCGGTTTCGGAAAATCCGTTTCGACCGGATGCTGCTTAACGAGCACGCCCGAAAGAAAGGGAACGAAATGTTGGGCAAGGTTCCCCGCACGTGTGTGCAAGTACGCGCATATGCAGCTTCGCGGTATAGTGACGCAACGAGACGGGAGAAAGACGAGCGCCAGTCGACTCGGTCTTTTCGTTCGCGCGTCGAAAAAGATCGTTCGGCGCGGTACACAATGGCACTTTACCCGCTGACGGTCACAAATTCGTTGGGACGTCAACGAGAACGACCGAAAGCGACGTGCTACAGGGACGCTGCCGAGAGATATTGCCATTTAGCCAAGTCTTCGTATACAGCCCTCGTCTCGTTTCCATCTTTCGTTCTCTTTTAATGCTTAGCTTGCCATCACTTTCCCGTGATAATGAGCACGCTAAACGAAAGCGGGTCAGTTTTGCGCCGTGAGAGGGCGCAAAGGAAAGAAATTGAGGCATGATATACGAGATGACGCTAAATAGGCTATAATTATATATAATTTGTCAACGGATGCGGCGTAAATTCTAAGTGGTAAACGTGTGTCGCGAGATAGTGTGCGAACTGGGCGATGTTACCAGAAGCTCCACCGTTTTTCCAAATGACCAGTGGATTTCATAATAAAGGGTCTCGCTTTTTATTAAATATACCTGTGCATGTGTGCATCCAAGTATATGTTTTACGACACGGGTACATTGCACATGTTCAGAGGCGGCGATACAATTGGCGCGCATGTGTACATAATACTGGCAGTGCTTTCAGTAACATAAGAGTACGAAATTGTGCGTAATTACACGGTGTAGTTGCAAGTTACTTGGCAGTATAAACTCGCCGGACGTTTTCAATGCAATGAATGTGTCTGGCTACTGTTCCTTCGGCTTACTTGTGTTACTCGGATTATTCATCTCGGGCGAGAAAACTCGAAAAGGATAGGGAGCTTCTCGTGGTTGAAGAACATACATACTGCGAAAATATTTCAGGAGCAATGCTAGCCCGCAATTCCGTGTAATTACGCGGCACAATTGTACTTGAAATTCTACTCGGTATTTGCTTTGGACTGGGTTTACTTCAGGCGTAAACCCAGTCTAAACATACTCTAAATATATATTTACCCCATGTGTAATTTGTGCCTAACCCAGACGAGAAAAATTCAATATATTTCGGGGCAGAAATTTAATTCTCCGAGGATAGTGTGCTCGGATATAATCATGGATCGGGGCAAGTCTGTTTCTAAGCACTGGACGGCCTTTTTCGTCACGATATTTGAGCTGGCTTTTCCGCGTCTATTCCGTCGAGACAAGGAGATAAACCCCTCGGTATGCGAATAAACGTTGCGCCGTCACTTTAAGGAAGCAATTCTGGTCGGCAGGAAATTTAATGTCATGATATTTTACCGCGTTCATCTCGTTTAGTCCCAGACATCTTGCTAATTTCGTGGTGCAATCGAGTGGACAGGAAACGTTTCAATAAATCCGCCGTGGAGCCCGGGACTCGATTGTGCACGTTGGAAAGCGCGCAACAATTCTTATCGCGGTTAGGTTGTTTTCATTTTTTCTCAACGGGCCGCGATAGTGATTTGAAAGCAAAAACATAGGGAGGACATGGAAAACTGATAAACAGATGGAAATCCTGAGACACGTGGAGACACCCTCGTAGTAAAATAATAAGATATCGTTGAAACATGGGCGTTTGATTGTGGGGATCTTGAGTCGGATCTGGATAATTTGTTTGCAATAATTCTTTGACTGAAAGGCTACTTAGGCAAATACTCTAGGTACCTATGTCGGGTAATTCAGGAGAGTTTCTGAATTTCTGAATAATTTATGAGAACGAGCAGTATATCATATGTAAAACAAGCACTGCGTATTTAATATAGTATTTTCAGCGAGCCGTGCAGTAAAATTATCACGAAATATTGATTTCTCTATTAATCACCCAACATGTAACTCATTTTAAGTAAAAAATTCAGTGCTTCGGGAATCCTCGATGAATAATAAATTGCAGAATTTCCGAATTATTCCACTTCCTGTTTATCTGTCCTCGTTAAAGTGTTCAACGAAATATTAACCCCCTTCTTTCCCGCGTGTTCCGGTACCAAGGCTGCGCTTTTTATCGACGACTCCGCGATACTTAGACATAACTTATTGTGACATAGTTTCGTTTCGCGGAAAGGAAACTCCGCGGAGAGTGGATCCAACGATTTTTCAATTTGCATACGAAACTGCGTTTCAAAACGGAATTATTAATCACAAAAGTAGGCGTAGAGATTGATGGAAGATACTCGAGGACCTTGGCAGAATTACAGTCACCAATATTTTTATCTATCCTTGAATACTAATTCTAAGCAAAATCAACTGGTTAAAAGTCTCGCGGCTTTTAGGAGGGTTATTTTACAACACTTTTTGAATGGTTTACGAAAGAGCGGCGTTGGAAGCGCGGGTGTGTCTAAATTCGATCAGACTTCACTCTTGAACGATGAGAGCATCTCAAAGAAGGTTTCCGTGGTCCGGGGTTTGATCTCAGGGCCAGCCGCGAACGCCAACCCTCTGGTTGTGCCAACTCCAACACTACTGTCGCAGTACGACAATCGATCTCGCCTGGAATACATATACCGAACTCATTTTCAGGTCTCGTTAATCTTCACTGACGCATTGGGCAGATAGCGAAATTTGTTTGCCCCATGGCACGCAGGAAAAAGAAGGAAGCACCTGGTACTCGGAACCAAACGCATCGTTACTTCCCTACAAATTTTTATAAAGTTGGTAGGACCAAGCGAAGTGCCCTGTTCAGAATAATTAGCCGATTAATGCAGGATGTATTCATATACCATGGTACAATCGAAATGGAAGGTGATTCCTCATTCAAAACTAAGCCAAAAATATAGAATTAAATTTTTTATGCTAGGCTAAGTTTTCGAGAAAATCGAATTAGAATATTTCTTAGACACTCGTGCACGTGACGAAAAAGAGTTATTTTTGTATCAGGAATTACAACGATTTCAGATGCACCTTGTATATTAAAATCAATACGTTAAATAACGGGGATGTTTTTTGAGTAGAAATGTTCTGAATTAATCAGACACTAGATTCCCTTCCTCGTGTTTCTTTTAACTCTGCCTCTTAAAAGCGAAAGGATACAATTCATTGGCCGATATTGCCCCATTTGTGTTTCTTTCACCCCCATCTCCCTCTCGGCAATAGAATCGAAATTAGGTGCTCACCCATTTACCCTTCGTGTTCCTGAGGTTCCTGACTTCGTTAAATCGTAGGGCTATAAAGGGGTGACTGTTTGCACTGATGACCTCATTTCTCTTGATCTCGGGGTTCAGGACACACGGAGAATTACGATCGCCACGGGGCTTAAGGATTCTGCGTGGCGATAAAAGGAAACGCCAATGTTTGTGCTCCTTATTGATCCACCCCTAAACCGTAGGCCTGTTCCGATAATTTTCGGCACCGCTAGGCAGGGTCCTGCTCAGGGTTGCCACGTCTCCGGTTTTGGCCCGGAAATTCCGGGTTTTGAAGCAAATCTCGCACGAAGCTTAAAAGAATCGCACATCTGTTTTCTGGATATTCGAGAAGAAAACTTTTTTGCTTTTTCCACCTTCGGGTTTATATTTGAATCTCCGAGTTGGAATGCGTGGACTTCGGAATTTATATGGTGATTAGATGGCAACCGTGGTCCTGCTGAGTAGCTTGAAAAGCTCGGGCTGGAACAGAATGTTGCCGGTACCATTGAGACACTTGGGAGGATTCATTCAGCTCTACTCTAAGTAGCTATTTAATCGAACTTTCATCGCCGATTCAGGTTCAACTCGGCGGCAAAGAGAAGTAAAAACGAAGTAAATCTCGGAGTACCACTTCTACGATCCCACACAGAGGGACTATTACTTTGTAAAGAAACTTGTCCCCGCGAACTCGTTCTTCAACTTTTAACGTCCCGTCGTATCCCCCTTTTTCCATCCTTCGCGGTGCATGCTAATTGCAAGCTCCGCAACGTTTTACGAAAATAAGCTGTACCCGGCGACGTAACGCGACTAGATCTTAAATCTTCGGAACCAGTCTTAAATCTTGATCGTCCCACGTGCGTGTACTTACGTACAATTTTCGCCAGCCGGGATCTGAAAATTGGTGCGAGGACGAAAAACAAGGGAACCGATTTTCTGAATATGCGGATGCGAACGTTGGCTTTACTGAGTGATGTGTTGGAAGCGGGCTAATGTAGTTAAGAAAGTGTATTACCTATAGTTGAAGTGATACGATTAACTCGATAATGCTCTCCGCTTTTATGCAAACTTTTACACAAGCTCCTTTTGTTGCGTTATAAATGGAGAAGGTTTCGAAATGCGGGCGCGCAAAGGACGATCTGATAAATCTGTTGAAAAAGAGTTAACTGCCAAGATACTTGGCGCTCGAGAGAAAACAAATGGGGAAAGTCGGCGAGGCCGTTCCATCTCGGATTTGTCAAGCGAGAATACGCTCGCCCCGTGCATTCAGCTTTGTGTGGGTCCTTAATTGGCCATATTTTTAACTCCGCCCGTGGCTGACTCGCGGCGATAAATTTTTCTTCCGTTCACTACGGCGCGTGCGCGCCTCTCTGTTTCCTCATCACGAAATCCACTACGTTATCTTTAAATCCATCATAAAGCATGCAATAACAATTACACGATGCAATTAGGAAATATATTGGTACACTCGTCTGAAAATATATTCGGTTAACGGCTGCCATTCGACTGACCACCGTGCTTGCTCATACATACCCACAATTCTCAATACTGGTGTGTCCATCGTTAATTCACATATTCCGATTTTCATTCTTCCCTGCATAATTCAGATTTCAATTAAACTTTATTGCGAATGTAGAGCAAGTAGTAATTTTTCTTTTCACGAAAATTCTCTCTGAAGAATTGAAGTCAGCTGTCAGAGTTATCCTGTTTTTTAATTTTTTAAATACCTATAACTTTATTCTTCTTTTACTAGTGTGATAAAGTATTAAAAAAAATGGACAATTCCAATATTGAAATTTTTTTCTATTTCACGCCGTTACAAAGATATATTTCATAAAGCAAAAGTTCGCGATAACGTTAAGGACTGATTTCCACCCCTTCGGAGTGAATTTCTACAGCAAAAGAAAACTACATTCACACGATGTTGTATTAAAATCAGAGTTTTCGGGTTGGGAACGTAAGAAACAGAATCAAGAATTTTAAACAGTCAAGCAATAATCAACTACGTTACGTTTCATTCTATTTCCTTCATTGTCGAACGTGTCTGTAACAAACGATGGACTACTTTTGAGCGGAACTGTATAGGCCCTTTTCACGCGACTCCGCGAAACCCTGTACAGACGTTGATCCTTTGTACTCGGTTTTCGCTGATCAGTTTGAGAAAAGTTGCTCGCTCGTCGATTAAATCCGGCTGCATGATGTGGCCCCAGTGCACACCTGCATCCCTTTCGTCCCGCTATCGATTGCACCGGCCCTGACGTCATATCGAGCCCGAGTGACGGGTACAGCTCCCTTATGGTTTATCGGTGACCGGTCGTGCGACGCGTTTATACGTCTCGTTACCTTGTACCCTCGCAACAGGAATCAGAACAGGATCGACGCTGGTAGGCGGCGGCGAAGGGGCCAGGGAGGGCAGGGACGTGGAAGCGGGATATTGTCGAGGCGTAACAGATCAGAGTGAAAGTTGAAGCACGACTTGGACGGCCGAGTGCCCGCTCTACGTGTGTTTCTCTTTCTTTCCTCGGATTCCGAGCACGAGGAAGAGGGCCCAGAGAATCACGAGTCGAGCGGACCCCGAAATGATCGGCGGAGCACGCTTCTTCGTGCCTTCGACTTCCATCGACGCAACGGCTCTGTCGGGCGACGGGAGGCTAGCGAGCTACTTGGGAGACGCTCGAGCGATGTGTAAGCGATGATTGGTTTCGATACATATTCCTCTGGTAGCGGTAGTTTGATCACGGGCTGTGGCACTCGTGCCGGGGGTGCGTATTGGCTTCTTCGTCCTGCTATGGCCTTCACTTTCAACATTACAGACACTGTAAAAAAATCGGGAAAATCGATTTTTCAAAAAATTGATTTGAAACAAAATGGCAGCCGTCTGAATAATTCTTTTTCGCCTGCCAACTAGGCATGACCACCCCTTAAGGAATGCGAACGAGAGATGTAGGGGCTAAGGATGACCCTGAGAAACTTGTTCTGCATTATTGATGGTTTGTTTGAATATGATTTGGCTGATATGGTTCAAGCTTGATGGGATATTGATACGAGGGATAAGGTCCTAAGGATGGGATATGTTTCATAAGTATCTACAAGGCCTTGGATAGCTGGAGGTCAGCCTGCTAGCGTGTATGGGCACGTTATTGCCTTTCTATGGAATGTTATACCTTCAATCTTGACTGGGTTTACTTTCATTTTCCATTTAGCAGCGGCCCTTGAGCTCTTGGCTCTTTAGACTTCAGTGCCCTGCCATCTTCAGTCTCAATTACTTTCAGACCTCGCTAGGTCTCTCCCACTAGCCGCGCGTGTTTATAATATCTCGCGTCCTGTTTCTTTGGCAAAAAAGGAGACCCCTGCTACTCTGGCCCCCTCCGCGTGACTCTGCTCTGTTTCGATCTCTCGCTCTGCCTCTTCGCTGTTCCCCCTTTGCAACCAGTTGCATCCTTTCGTCACGATTCGCGCTGACATCCCCATCGGCCGAGCGGCGTGCACTTCCGACCAACTGGTCAACCACTCCACGCCACTTACGCACTTAGGCTCGACGAAAGGGTCCTCACGCGTGTTTCACCGTCTATTTTTATCCGTACCCCCGTGTATGTATATCTCGCCAGTTCGATACCATCCCGTTTTCTGGCTTCGGATCCGCTCGCGCGTTTTAAACGCTCCCGTTTCGTCGCGGGACAGCAACCGCGGCTTTGTTCCCCTTTATCGCGCGGAATAAACTCATCCTTGTCGGGCGTGAAATGTTGGAGAAAGCACGGTGCTGATAAGTACGACCACCTTTTTCGCAGCGCACGTTTCGAAGGATCAAGTTCCAACTCTGCGGGCTCGTGGATCCTTGCGCAAGTCCCTCTCCATTGTCCCCAGAGTTGCTCCATTTCCTTAAACCGCTATTATAGTCTCGCACAGGAAGGTTGAAGTAGTGGAGTGATATTTTTAAACTTGTATCACGCTGATAACAATGTTTAAAGGATAGTCAACCTTTAACAATCCAGAATGTAGCTCATAACTTTTATTTCTTCACTGTTTTGAAATACACATTTCTTGGACGAAGGCTCGGGGAACGGAAAGATATTTTTTACAGCAGGCTCGCGTAGCAATTTATTCTTACACCGAAGAAAGAAACAGCGCACTTGCCTTTGCCACATTGTGCAACAAGATCGGTATAGATCGTAGAGAGTGTTTCTTATTGCATCCCGAACGAATGGGACAGATCTTCTGCCGGAAGTGCTCGGCGTTTTATAGAGCATACGAGTTTCGTAACGAGGCATTTAATTGCTGAATCAGAAATCGGACAGCTGTTGAGGCTGATGACTCACGGTGACTATATTCAGATTTGACAGTGACGCGATAGTGCGTGGTCCCGTCTATGCCGAATCGGGTCCACGTAGGTTGCTGGCAAAAAGGACGAGATTTAGTCGAGGCGTCACGAATTTCGAGCTGTGTTTGAAGAGGTGTCGCGATGAAAGGATTACTCATTAAAGATCCGCCTTTTATTCAAAATTTCGTAATCAAAGGAACTCTCATTCCTTTTAGACCACATCCCCCACAGTACACTGTATATATGTATGTACATGCATTCGTCAACGATAATCAACCTATGAAGTTTCTGTTTCCGTGTCTATTTGAAAGCTGACAGACATGGCGTTCGACGGCAAACAAAAAATGTGCTCAGTTTTCGGATGAAGCTTGTTTGCCTGTCCCCCAAATGGGAATGCTCGTTTGCAGTAGGCGGGATGCACATAGTGACTCACAGATTTGCCTGCATAGTAACTAGTTGGAGGAATTGTTATCGTTTCCTGTTGGTTATCTTTGCTTCTGGCGCCCAAGTCTTAGCTACTTTCCTTAATTCTATTCTACTACAAAAGAAAAAGTATACATGTTGGGTGTCCTCTGTGAGATGTTTCCCTGGAGCTACCAAAGAGTGGTGGTGAAAAGGAGTGAAATGTGTTTTCATAGTTACACCAAGCACATCACTTTTCATACATTTCATACCCATTAAGCTACCCGTTGCCCAAGAGTACAGACAGCCCCTCGATTCAAAAGAATGGACAATGCTGGCGAAGTCTTTGCCGCTTGCTTCAGTCAGCAGCTGGCGTTTACTTGGAAAAAAGTGGCCATAAGTGGTTCGCGCTGCGCAACGAAACAATGGTTGGTATTCGGAGCGTACATTTATTTAAATCGCGGAGAGCAAGTGTTGCTCCTTGCAGGCGGAGTGCGCAGCGAAGAGGTTAAATATATCTGGCTTGGCCTAACCGTTCCTTCTATCCTCATTCCTTTCGAATGCCCAGCCTGGTCTGAAACCGATCCGAGCACGGCTCTCCAGGCAAGAGCTTTGCGATCTTTCGGCAACGTCGATGAAGGATAAACGCCCAACGTTCGGTCGAGCGGTCGTTACGGTTTCGATAACTTTCTTTACGGCGGATTCTGCCAACAAAGTTGCCTCGACCCCTTCAGAATCCTTCGAGCAAAGACTGCGATCCCCGAGGATTCGTAACACTTCCCTGATATATGCGTTTGATTCAGTTCGAAAGAGGAACGTGCACGCAAGAGGAATGACTAAAATTACAGTTTATAAAGTGGTGTAAGTCACGTATTTTTTGTTTCGAGATGTTTTAAACTCTTACGTTTGGGCGTATTAAAAAATATTTTTCCATTATTGAACAAAGTGGGTCTCAATGTTTCTCATTGTAAAATTTTATGAGCAACTTGTATGAAAACGGGTTTTTTAATTCTTTGAATGTTTCTAAAATTCCAAAAGTGCTCGATCGTAGTTTTTCGATCTTCGCGACTTAATAAATTCAAATATTTTTTCGAACACAATTAATTTTTATTTTTGAATACTTTGACACTTTACCATTTTTGGTAATGTATTCTTTACTACTATTTCTCCTAATTTTCTCATATTTTCAGCGTAATTAAGTATATTTCGCGTTTTCTTTATTTTTTTTTCTTGCCCCACATCTTACAAAAATATGTAATTATTTCCTTTCTCACAAATGACTTACACCACTATCGAAACGGACGTGAAACTATCGCGGCTTATTATGAAACTGACATTATCACGTCATTGCTTAGTTGACGACTATTTTGCAACAATGGGGAAGCTGACGCAAAGCTCAGCGCTGAAGACGCCACTAGCGCATGTTCCTTGCCGACTGTTGATTTCAAAATTAAAATGGCAACAAAAGAAGAAAATTATAAAATATTATAAACCGTTTGAAAATTGTTTATGCTAACGTTGACTTGTAATATCTTTCTTTCTTTTACAAGGTTTGGCACCTTTGTAATCTAAAAGATGCAAATTTATTTTTTATATTTACATAATTAATAATATGTGGTAATAATACCAATAATAATTACAGATACATGCACTTATTATAGAAATAGAAATTAAGAAGTAAAATAAGAGAATTGACGGCAAGTGGCGTCACGGGTGGAAAAAATATGCAAGTCAGTTGCCTCATTCTTACATAATATTGAAATATAAATCAATATAACATAGAATATGAGAATTCTCAATTTTTTTGGTTTTTCACTTACACCACTTTCATAATCACCGGCACAAATAACAGGAGACACTCGACTATTAGAATCCAGGAAATTACATAGAAGCTGCACAGTGGGTATAATAAGCATCGTTCGAAATTTATCGCGAATCGTTCCCTCCGCTCTTATTTACGAGCGAATGAGAGCGTACAGTTTATACTGTACACATTGTGGTTGAATATTGAGTTATCGAGCTTCGTGGGTCGGTTGCGTCAATAACGACGGACGTGTGAGCAAAGCTGACACGTCGATCGTTGGACGCGAGTGAGGCGTCTTTCGCGTGGAAACATTTAGGCTGGTGGATTACGTGCATTATTTTCACACCGGGGCAATAAACTAAAGTACGCGGAGAGGCCGTTAGCGAGGCAAACGTGTAATGGCCGGTAAATTGGCTCTGATATACGGACCGATCGCCAGGGCCGAGTCGTGGTGCTCGTTTCATTTGCAATCTGGACTCGTCTTTGTCTCAATTCGACTGGGGGATCGAAGGAGAAACACTTCCAGACGGATCGATCTGCCGTCGAGGAAATAGGGCCACCGATTACAGGCGGATATCGCTCGGATTCAGTAGCGTTTACGAATCAATTCAAAGTTATTAATAAGACGCTGATAGTCTATCGTTCTATTCAGCAAGTGGGGCTACGCGAGGGGGAATACAGAAGCTAATATAAATATAAGGTTGACGTACAAAATATTACAAAAATCTGGGATATTGTGAGAATATTAAACCTCCGCGGTCACACCGTCTTATAATCAGAAATTGGTCGCGTGGGGTTCACTGCACCCCAGGATCATTTTTCAGTTACCATTTTCGTATTTTTGAATTCTTTAACTTTCAGTGACAATTGCACATTAGTAATACTAATGGTCTTTTTCTAGAAATGTAAATTTTAATACCTATGAATAGTGATACTCATGAAGAGCGATTTCCTAGGTGCGATACAAATGGTGAAAAGAAAATTCCCATGAGTACGCAATATTAATTCAAGACCCCAATTGATATTTATCACCCAAAATAGACAAATTTATTATAATCAACACTAATGAAGTTATTTCTCAGGGATTTCCACATTTCACAAAGTAATCGTTGCACAGATAACACGAATTGACGCGTCGGAAAGCCATTTATTTCGAGATAAGCTTACCACTGCGTTCCCTCCACTGTGCCCCCTCACTATTATCGAGAGCAGAGTGAATCCTCAACGAAGTGCCCGTTATGAGGTCAAGAAACACCCCATATTTGCATTGATGCAGGCTCGTCGCGATAGATACCGCGTATCGATGCACCGACACGCTACTTCCAAGAATAGAGCCTCGCGTAGGTATGAGCAGCAGCGAAACGTTGATTTACGGAAAAACAGCGAACGAGATGCACACCGCGGGGCGAGCAAGTAGGAGGTAGTCTCAGACGGCGGTGGGTGTACACGCGTGCACGATGTGGGAAAGAAAGAAGGCAACACGAAAGTGCAAGTCGTTTGCGTAACGCAATGTGTTACTTAAGGCGACGCTCACACTGCTGATTAAAACCGCGGGCATATCTCCGCCGTAAATTGGCGGGAACGCGGACCTTGATAACAGTCGTCCTCATTGATTAACGCCGCAAATAGCAAGCGTTGAACGGTGGACAGAATCAGTGGGAAAGGTAGCAGGCGTTTGGATTAAAAATAGTGGCAAGCCGACTGTTTATTTTGTGTCGAAAGAAGGAGATTTCCGTGGGAGTTTTCGGTGTTCCAAGGAAAGTCAGCCGTGTGAGCGCTCACGTGACTGGGACGCGGGGTCCTGTAAGGCCGTTCCTCGATGAAACGTACCGCGGCAAATTGAATTAATGATATCACGCCAAGTGAAATCAATATCTCGCTTGCTGCTCGGGTCCGTGGATAGAGCCTAGAGAGCTTTCATTCAGCCGCGGGACCGTTAGCTGTGATTTGACTGGGATACCATCAGCGCTCGCTTAAAAGCCCGTGAAAAGCGTTTCATTAACCACCATTCTGATCCCTCTTAACCTTCTCCGTAAACGGGCAACATTATCCCGCGAGCGCGTGAAAGAGGCTCGCGTTGCACGCGAGAGGCGAATTTCCCATCGCCGCAGGAAGGAGTTCTTTTCGATAAAACGGCACACCAGACAACCCTAACGGTGTCGGTGGAGGGGCTCGGAGAAGCGTTGGTCGGCGCATGGGTATCGTTTTACGACATAATTTTATCGGGCGCGGGTTGATTTTTCGATTTGTATCACTTCCCACGATTCCCCGCTTCTTCCGCGGCGTACGGGATCTCTGTGTTCCTGGACTGAAAGCTGGGGAGGGCGGAGGCTGGATAAGTGCGGGGCTCGCGTCTCAGGGCGACAGAGAAGCAGCTGAAATGTTGAGCTCAATTGAAGTGGTTACTTCCGAGCTGTCTTCCATCCATATTTCTAGAAGATGAAGATTATATGCAGCGATTCTCGAGAGAACTATTTATTCGAGGTAAAGATTTTATAAGAGAAAAATGCGTACCGTAAACTGGGGGAACATTGTTACTCAAATTGTTGATAGATGCAGAATTTAATTGTCAAGAATTTCTCACGCTTCGCTCAACCCCAATTTCTTGTAGAATAATTGTGAACGATCGTTGCACGGGAAATAGTTTAAAAACTCTCGCGACTCTTGGCAGTTTGGTTTGCACGGGTCGCGGGTGTGATTTTAAATCACGCCGCTGTCAGAGGCGTGAGTCACTGGCGACGGCAGGACGCTGCCTCCTCCGTTGGTTACCGTTAACTTTTAGCACCGATGACGCCGTTGTATCCGCGAGCACGTGAGAAAACATTCTTTCTCCCCTGCTGAAGCTAACGCGGGGAACGTGTTAACCGTACCTTTTCGTAAATGGAACCCCGGCGCCGTGGCTAATTCGTGAGGCGTGTAATTAAATTGCTCGCGCGGCCGTAGATGGTTCAATCTGGTCGTTCGGCAATCGGGGAAACCGAGTTAGGGAAAGCACGCATGCCTCGAGCGAATCCAGCTTCGTTATCGCGTCGAAAGTGGCGAAATTCATTAGTCTACTGGTTGGCTAATTGATCAATAATTGTGACTACTACTAATAGAAACAGATTTATATTATTGATTGACTAGGGGATCATTCTCATTTTTATTTGTTTATATAGGAAGAGGGTATTTCGTTTTATTTATGTTTGTATAGTCTCTTAAGAAAGTGTACTAAAGGTAGGTAATATAAATTTTCTATGAAAACTGTAAATTATTCCTGAAAGAAATTCTTTAAAAATTGCTTACTTTCTCGGTCGTTACAGTGGTGTACCCCCTTAACTTTCATCAACATTACTTTATTTGCCACATCGATTTTAGTACTCGCCTTGATTTATACACGATTCGAGTTTTAACGAGGAAGAAAGTAGCCTGCGCAGAGACTCGCGAGTGTCGTGTCCCATAAACTGCACCGACCGTGAGATCATTCCACGAGTGTGACATTTGAAAAACGAATTAATCTATGCATACCACACGCCTCTCGCGTGGTCCTCGGACAAGTCCACCGCGAAGAATTCCAAGACAATGAGATTCACTCGAAAGAAGTGGTCCTGGCCTCGCAGGTTGACGCCACTCCACTTACCAGCACCAGGAAGAGCAACTCGTGTATCAACGTTCGTCGAGGCTACTCCTAACCGACTGAATCGCGTGGGACGAGGAGCTCATGGAAGTAATTGAGCGCGTGTCGCTGGACGAGATGAGCCGCTGCAAGGATCGTCGCGGATCAGTCATCCTTGCAAAAAGCTCTCTCTGTCTGTGTCGTGACCAGTCGACTGGATGTTCGACGAGGAGGACATTACGCGTGGGGACGTATCGTGTGTCGCCGAGGAAGACTGCAAACGAAACCGGTGGAAATTACGTGACCGTTTCACTTTCGCGCGCGGCAGCCGATCTCTCAAGACATCGCTCCGCAGGTACTACAGCGTAAAACAAATAAAAAATACGCGCGTTCAACGACGAGCCATAACAATAAAGCCGGATTCACACGTATCAGTTCGACGGTTCAGTTCTTTCGGTGTGAGTGGCAAAAGATATCGTTTCCCTGCTTTGAAACGAAACGGTTCACACTTGTCGGCGTCATTTACCGACACAAAGAAACCAACCTTCGCGGAAACTCGTACGCGCGAGTCCGCCTTAAGGCGTTGTTTCTGCTCGATGCAATTTTATCGCGAACGTAAACCCTCTGGCGGCAGTGGATACCTCGAGGAAACAATTTCTGCGAAGGGCACGCTTCGGAAATTATTCCCGCGGATTTATAGCGGCGCGCGCGGGGGCCGAAAGCGGATTTATAATAATTACAAGCGTACGAAGAAGCCTGAACGCCCACGCGCGCGTGCATGCGTGCGCAGAGCACCCTGCGCCCTGCAACCCGTGCGCCCGCGGTGCGCGAGACGCGGCTGATTAATGCGCGTTCCTCGCGAATCTTTCTCTTTTTTCCCCCCTCCGGCTGGCGATCTTTTCGATTACGCTCCTTTTTTCCTCGTGCACGATTTTACGTTACGGCGCGCGGAGGGATGCGGGATTCATGGATCGACGACACGGCGCGGCGCTCTGACGGGCCCGAGCGTGTATGGGTGTAATTAATATCGCGTTTGTATTACGTGCGAATAATTTCTTTATTTCATAATGTATCCGAAGCAGCGAGCCTCGCTCGTCGAGCGTTATGTAATGCTTTGGCTGCGTGTATCCAGCGGTGGCGCGTGTAAAATTTATGTCACGGGGAGGAACGTTATTCGCTCGATGGGTTTCCGTCTTCTTCTTGGTGTTTTCAATTCCAGGGCCTTGTGTGCGGTGAAAGAGACACCTTTTTCAAAGGCTTCTCTGCTCGGTGGAAGGGAAAGTGCTTTTTCCAAGTGTAGGAGTGTGTTTGGTAGGCGAAGCAGCTGATAATTGTAGGGACTGCTTCCAGAGGGACGTTTCGCTCCGCCCTCCGAGCAGCTTTAATTCATTCTAGTTTAAATTCCAGTTGCAGGTCAGAGTTCAGTCGATTACAGTCCCTTTGATCGTCTCGTCCACTGAGGAAAACGTTCTCACGAAACTGGTTCTCTGTATCTTGTACGCCAGTCTCCATTTTGGTCCCTTCCTGAGCACGCTGCTCTAGTTAACCCAATTTACGGTGATGAAAGGGTATATATATATATATTTTTTAACGGCTAATGAGTGCATTGATGGTACGCTCCTGCGTCAAGGACGTGTGCTATCTTTTGACTAGTAATTACCATTTTAAAAGTAGGTGTTTTTCTTTTACAATTCGTTAAAATTTGTAGTGCACTTTAGACATTTCTGAAAAGTCTGCTCGTAGCTTTCTTCCGAGGGAAAGTGGGGAAAAATGGCAGCAGAAAATATTGCGTGACAGACTTTCTAGAAATCTGTAATTTTCAATTATAAATACAGTTTCTTTTTAATTAAATCGTAGGTACGTGCCTGTAAAGTTTGCTCCAGTTCCTACAATTATCTTGTAAATACCATCCGGAAAGTGTTCTTCTCCGGAGCCTTCGATAGTTTACCATTTCAGTTCATAAATCGAACCACGCGCACATTCGACTGTCACCAAAATTCCCAAAGTGGCCCCACGAAAGTATTAATATTCCACGGCACGCTTTATCGAAGTACGGACATTATTCTCCTTAATTCACCGTCAGAAGTCTCTGTCAGGTTGTAATTACGGCACATACCTGTTCCTTGGGCACGTGCGTTAGCCAGCGGATGTTTACAGAGCTCAAACATATGCTCCCCAGAAATTCGCCTTCCGCCCAAGAAAAACTCCGAGCCGTCACACATAAATTCGACGTTCCTACTCTCGACTCGTACACTTTCTTCAGCTAGGCATGATTTGTGGAGGTTTTTACCAAGCGTTTCAAGAAACACCACGCGTCCATCTTAAATCCTCGTGCATTAAGGGGTTACATACGTTCTCGGCGCCTAATAATTGATCACATTGAGGATTTTTTTTTCTCGAGAGGTATGAAATGAATCGAAAATTTTATAATTGTATGTTGTTCTTGAGACCTTTATTTTTTGTTATATATTGCCGCCTGCTTTCTGCGGTTGCAGCAACCTCTGCACAAAGCAGGGAGCCAGCTTATTAGCATCATAACTTCGCCAATTTACTATGCCCCTTAGAGAATGTCATTATGCATAGACGACGTAAAATTCATTAAAAAAGGTTGTAAATTGTTGAAGTTATCATGATGATAAGGAGGTCCCCTGCTTGGTACGCAGGTTGCCGCAACCGCGGAAAACGAACGGCAATATATGACAAAAGTGTGTCGAATAAATTTTTTCATACGAATAAAGGTCCCAAAAACAAAATGTAATTATACAATTTTCAATTTATTTCATACCTCGATCAATTATTAGGCTCCCATCTAGCTATTAAAAAATAAACGCAACCCAAAGATTACAAAATACCTACTTGCCAAGGTACGGAGAGCAATAGGATAATTTTGAAAAATATTGAAGAACCACGAATGGCCCTTGAAACTCGCATAATCTATCCCAAGAAATCGCCCATCGTTCAGAATGCAGCGGAATAACCAAGGGAATGGTAATCCCAAAGTCACAGACGATAACGCGCACGACAGTCGGCCATCCGCGTTCCTTGCCGTCCCAGAATTACAGACGGGAATACCAACGACCATCCTTTATCCCCAGCGAACGGTGCGTGAGGCACCGTCCACCTAGGCACCTCCGTCACAGGAGGAACGGAAATATTTGACTTCTGCCCTCGGTGGGGCGTGCGCGTTGGTAGAGAGGCGATCGCCTGCTCTGGCCACGGGTGTCTTTACGATAACACGGTGCGCCGGGGCGTACCGGGGCCGCCTCGAGCGCACACGTAAACATACGGACGAACAAATACGTCCAGGGGCACAGGTATCGGGCCTCGCACCAGGTCGGCGTCCGTAGTCCCCGGGTGGCGCGTCGGCCGGGCCAGGACCGAGCGTGCACGCACGTACCTGCGGGTCTCGCGTGTTCTGTGTTGGGCCATGACTTATGTGTGCAGCAGCTGCGCGGCTGGCAGTGTCATTGACATCAGCGCGCGCGCGGCGCACACTAGTTTCCGCCGGGGCGAGTTCGCCTCGCTCGCTCACGAAGAAGAAACCCAGTGGGTCTTGTCCTCCTACCGATCGTACATTACACGCGAGGACGATTATAGCCGGGCCCGGCACGCCAACCGGGGGTCCCCGCGTGTGTACGTGGCGCGTATGTGCCTGGGCTGTTCGCGCGAGAAGGATCCTCCCCTTCTCTCCCCCCGGGCAGTGCCGGCCTCCGTTCCCTGGGACATCGCGAGTCCTGCGTGGCGAATTAAGCCCATTACGGCCGGTGACAAAAATGAGAAATAAGGCGCGGACGAACGCCACGTAGGGGCTACCTCGGGATGCATATTCAAAGGGATGCGTTCGTCGGAGCGTGCGCGGACGTGGCCGACGCGATGGCCCCTTCGATAGGCAACCCTGCCGAGGACCGCGATTCTGGCAACGATTGCGCCGCTCCGGGTGAATGTCGTCAGGTTATTCGCGCCCAGGTGGCGGTAGAAGGGCGTAGGAACGTGTCCGCGTCAATAACTCCTGGAATATTGGCCCCTTATGGTTAACTGTTCCTGCAAATCGCGCGGCTTCCAAACCGGTTCGATTCTAATGAAATCTATCAGATAACTTGGGAATGTGGTGACTGAGGATGTTTGTTTTGCTGAAAAGTGGTTTGTATTCTGCGGGTTATTGATAGTTAGATTAATCGACGAGCTGGACAACTCTGGTATGCCGGCGAATCCGTGCGTCGTAATTTATCTGAAAATTGATTCTATCCGATGATGGGTAGCAGCAAGAAACGGGCCATTTTTCTGCAAGCACTTCGGGAATTATGGTAAATTCAGCAGATGATAAAGATGAGCGAGGTCCCGCGCGTGCTCGAAACTGCGCCCCGCTGCACGTGCTCGTTCAACGTAATAGGGGAGGTTGGTCCATGTGTTTGTGAAAATGCAGTCGATCGATGAGGGAAGGAGCTGGAATCGTGGCGCAATCTTGATGCTCTAGTCTTTGGCGATTCCAAGATCCGCGTACACCTATCCATATTTAGCTGGACTATTAGCTACCTTGTTAATCGAGGTACCGATTTCTCGCGAATTCCACGCACTTCGATCCTCGCACAGTCTTCGGCTTAAGGTTCGACGATACGCGGATAGTAATTTTTCGAGTCGTTCCACCGTGTACTCCTGCGGTTGCGTCTATTCGCTTCTAACGCCTCTGGAGAGCCTCCTCCATCCTTCTTCAGCGTCTCTCTTCTCCGTGCCTTCCTACACGGCTGTCATTTTCCTTCTCTTTCCCTCCGCCCGGCTATCGCGCCTTCTGTCTCTCTTCCTTGCACCTGAGCCCCTCTTCCGTCCTCCTCCCTCGACCTCGTCGCTCCCTTATCTTTCTCCCTTCGCCTTTCTCTCCGGTCGCTCGACTAGTTGGCTGCGTCCTCTTCCCTCGACCCTTGTTCCTATTTCTATCTTTCCTTTTTCCCCCTGTCTTCCTTCTTCTGCCCCTTCGACTCCCTCTATCCACCTCCGCTGCGGCTACCCTCCTCGTTCCTTGCAACGATCCCCCCCCCTCCCCCTCCCCCCTCCACCCCACCGCTCAACGGGTCTTCCTCTTATTCTTATTCTTACGCGGACCCTCATCTTCCTCTTTCCTTCGTCGTCCCTCTCCTAACCTTGCTCCTGTTTTATCCTCTGCCCGCGCGGGGTCGCGCTCCCCATCGTCCTCCTCTCGTTCTCTGGACCCTCCTTCTATCCTCTTCCCCAAGTCTATTCCCATTCGCCAACGGCCGCGCGACGGCAGCCACTGCCGGAACTGGTCCATCGAGGAGAGATTCTCTGAAGAGGCAGCCAACACCAGCAACAGCGGCAGCCGCCTGGCATCGCTGTTGCTGCCGCGTTTGACCTGCGACTTTAATCCTGTCGGGTGCACCTTGGATTCCACGCGCTCTAACAGCCGTCCCTTCGCGGCCAGTCCCTCGATTTCACGAGCCTCGTCGAATATATTACGGCCGAAGGGGAAATTAGCCAGCTACCAAACAGTCTTTCTCACGACTCCTCGTTATCCCGGGCCTCGTGTACGAGCGTGGGGTTAATCGCGGGTCGACATTTAGGATTCTATGATTTGATAGAAGGACTACTGGAACCTACCGTAACTAACGTAACTAAACCAGCCAAATAAACTTCTCACCAATTGCTAGAAAGTAGAAGGAGTTTAAAACACCTGTTTATTTTATTCTATTCATGCCCCGAATTTACGAACGGCCTAATACAGAATACGTTTCTACGCTATCGAACCTCAACATCTACGAATTCGCTAAATTACTTCCATTCGCTTTGAACTCCACGAGGCTAACGTCCCGGAGAAAGCGCGAGTCGATGAAGCAGAGGTAGGTGCTCGTCCGTGGTTTCTCGTTAAGCCTCCCGTTGGCTGGATCGAAGGTTAAGCTTGTCGTTTCATAATTGACTTAATTGGGTGCGATAATGCGAAGGCGGAGGGGGGGAGAGGGACGGCGACCACGGGCCAGGGGGATGCGCTGCGTCTTAGCGCGTGACGCCTGAAACCGCGACGCGACGTCTCGTGGGACACGGGTTGCTCGTTTGAAAATCGTAGAACCGGTTACCCCCGTTGCTTCTTCCCCCGCGTCGGAACTTATATTGAATCCTCTGATACCGTATTGTTGGACGGGCCAATGGCATCGCCTCTTTGTCCAACTGGAGGCCGTTCGCCCTGGCGACGATGAAGAGGAGACAGGTCATCGCAGGCACCGTCCACAGGTTTCGGGATGCCGTTCCGATTACGCCAAGCGGGCCAACGCGGGCTTCTAATAAAAGGAATTTCGGCGGGATGCGTGTCTCCGCGACGCATCGTGTGCTTCGCGTCGAATGGCACCTGGAAAAAACAAATATCGGGGAACGTGGCGATATTTTTGCACACAGTGGGTCACGCGCGTACGTGCTTAATCTCCTTTTCGGATGAAATCTCTGCGAATCATAAGAAATTTGCGAAAAAACTGCAACTTCTTCAAGGATGCATAAAAACATGGTCCAGATGATACCAGATGAATCGAAATGCTAGTTTCCTAGCAAAAAAATCCTAAATTCTAACAGCGGGAGTGCGAAAATCGCAGCGTAATTACCACCGACGTTCCCACCAAGAGGAACCTTAGCAGCGAATTTCAACGATCGATCGATCCGCTGATTTCGATCGCTCACTCGTCACCGACATCAATTATACCGTGATTAACAAGTACCACCGGTAATGATGGGACTGCGCGTTAAACGATAATGCGCAAAAAAGAAAGTGCATTTATCCTTCGCGGGATATTTATAGCGGTAATCAGCGACTGGCCTATTGCACCTGACGACCGACATCGAGCACTCTAACGGCCTATTAAGCTGGTTCGACGAGCGATGAAGAAAGTGCGCCTCTATACTCGCGGGGTGGAACATATTCGCGAGCAGGAACCGCAGCTCGAGCATCCCGACACGCCTGTGGATCGGAGGCGTTGGAATCAGCTGGTCTAGTTCTGGCACCGCTGCCAGACTGGAATTCTTCGACACAGGGAGCCTCTTCCTTGCCTTTTCGCCTTATTGCTGCCTTCTATATCCGTTTCTATAGAGGCGCGTGCACGCACGCGGCCATTGATGTGCCCACATGTTCCCGACAAGTAAATGGCACCCGTGCCGTCTTCGGCTTGGACGGCACAGCTGCCGCTGCTGTTGCCGCCGCGAGAAACGGCGATGTTCCGTATGAATTCGCGGGAAATATCGCCCGCAGGTCCATTAATTTCGCCCCTCGAACATGGACATTACGATCGTGAAATTGCGCGTCGAGCGAATAATGGCGAATCTCGAGGGGCAGAGGAGGTTTTTCCGGCGGTGGATGTCTGGGCAGGAACGGCCGGAGCCCCGGGGACGGCGGGACGAGCAAAAGAAAGGAATATTGATGAGCCTTCCGTAGAAAAGCCATTCGACGAATGCGTTCGTAATTGGCGGATCGCCGTTTAAACCGCGGGAAAAGTTTTCGAGACCCCTGTACGTCTTCGTTAGGGGTTTTTTCATAAAACGTCCACGGCTGGACCTCGGACGCTTGCTTCGAGACCTTTCCCCCCTTCTGCCATTCGTTACTTCACGCGTTGATATTAACGCAGCCGGTATTGTTCGGCTTTTATGGTGATCTGCTCGAGTAGGTGGTCTTGGCGTGCAATGCTGCATTTCGGTTGGTGAATTTAGTGTGAAAAATTATCATAAATTTAGTTGACTTTATTTACGGGATAAGGTTGCATAAGTAATTTGAAAATAAACGAAGCAGAGAGGTCGGGTGAATTTTTCCAATTTTGCTCCACTCGGAGTGTTAATAATTCATATAGGTAAATAACGTCAAGAATTTTTTAGATAGAGTTGGAAGATTAGCGACGAGTGAAAAAGGGAAATAATAGAAGGGTAATAGACTTTTAATCGACTCCAGAGGTATTGTTCTTCGGTAAATACAGTATTCTGCCTAGCTAGAGAGTCTGCTTGCTCGTCGATCACGATCACTTCTCAATTATTTACCAAAGAGCTCCCGATCGTTTCCCCCGATTAGCTTACCAGCTCCATCCGCAATTTTTCTTGCAGCGAAACGGAACACGGTTATGCTCCGACGGAAATAACTTTCCACGCTAACTAAGCCGCGCTTGAGATTCTTGCCTAAATCCGCCGCGGGGCGACACGTCCCTTTCACACATTTTTTTCATTAACCTAGTCGTGTTACTTCCTGCCCAAAGGATGCTGTTCCAACAACCCAGATTTATGTAACTCTTCCCTCGTTGAATCCTTAGAATTTTAGTGTGCACTGAATGGAGAGTCTCGATTGAACTTTGAACCTGAAATAATTGACATCGATTAGAACAGTACATATAAGTTATCACAGCTTGACCCTGGGGTTTGTGAGTTTTCCATGATTGCTCCATAAAAATCAAATGAACGGCCACGCGATTATTTCAGTCCTCTGCAAGCCCGAAGGTTTATCGCGGCTCTGCTTATACCCGTCTTTTACTACGTTTCTTAATGGATCCGAAAAGGGGTTCCTGGCCCAAAGAGCAATGCGTTCTCGGTTTACGACGACACGGGAATTTCATGCGATGTTTGCTATATGATGTCTGTTCTGAAGACAGTCGTAAAACTTCGTGTAACATCTTTGATTGATAATAAGCTGGAGCAAGTAGCTCGGAGGACTCGATGCTATCTTGCCTACTTGCATTCACGTGTCCCTTTTTTCCTCGATTCATGTAGTAATAACTTCCTGCTCGTAATGAAGAATCTAGGGGCCCTTTTCTTCGTGGAGTGATTTAATGAATAGCTACCCAAAGAAAGGTAGAACGGAGAAGGAGATATTTAACGCAGAAATCAAATAACGGAAGTTTCCTTGGAGACCAATTCGAAGTTTTCAAGATGTCCAGGAGCGTTTCATTATTTTCCAGTGACTCTTAAAAGCGGCTTGTAGTATTTCAGGGTGTGGGTGAAAATTCGATTATACCTTCTAACGTGAAAGTTAAAAATCTCTTCTTAAATCTGCACTTTCATAAAATTCATTAACTCTAACAAATTACTGTCTTGAACCTGCTATGGTGTATCCTTAAAAATTATCTTTAACCACTCCACCCAGTAAATAAATCAGACCACGAAGGGTTACAAGTAAAAAGAAGAGACAAGTATTTTTCATCGATAATGTTTCTGGCCAGTTAGCCTATCTGGCTCCGATTCCATCTTCCCTGGACGTGTCAACACGAGGGGAAGACCCTGAAAGAAGGTGTGTATACAAGAATGGCGATACTCAAATTTCGGGAGCAGGTGGTTAAAACGTTTGAACCCTGTAAGAGAATCTGGCTTCATCTTCGGGCTCGCTCAGTCGGCCAAGAACAGTCGACACACAAAGGCTTCTGGCCAGATTCGTTCCCTTTAAGCTCCGGTCGCGCCGCAGCGCAGGTTCCTGCTTTTCTTTTTATGTCCGTGGCTTCTTCGTCAGCCGTATCGCGATTAAGAACGCCCATTGGAAAATCGCCTCATGCTCGGCTTGCTTAAAAAGCTTCCCCTTGACATCGAAAAAGAGAGAACACGCGGCAACAATATTATCGGGCCGACGTTGTAAACAGCCGCGGCATTGTCTGCGCGGGCCTGGCAACCCACATACCCGCTTTACCGTAAATAAATGTGATAATGGGAGGCGAAAGAAAATGGAGGAAGGAGGATCGTTGGTCGAACTTTTTCATTTGTCTGTGGTGGCAGTCGACTATTACTAAAGGTTCGTTCGCATTATTGGACCAAAAGTAAAATATTCTCCTTGGTTATCCGTGACCTTTTGCCACTTTGTTGGTACAAGTGCGAGTAGGTGTAGTAAAAATGATATTTTCGTACAACGCAATATTTCCTAGGAAACCCTTTCTGCCAGTATCCTCCATATCTCAAATACTCTACCTTTCATCGTGAACTTCATCTCGGGGAATACGGTAAAATCTAGTATTATATGTTTTCCACGATCTGCTTTAATATTACCACACAGTGAACTCTCACTTTATCCCACAATAGAAAACATCTCCCACTTCGTTGAAACTCCAAACAAAGGTAACAATACCTACACCTAACACTCTTTATTTATTCTTGTATGTGTGCAATCTGAAACACCAGAATTCAAACGCCACTCCTCCGCCAAACCAAACTATCAGGTTTTTTTCAAAACTCTGTGTATTTTTGTTTGAACTTTATTACGAAGAAAAACATACAACGAAATAAGTTCTATCATTAAATTTCTCTTTTTCTTCGATCACTTCTTGCCATCGTTTTCCTAAGTGGTCGGTGTCTCGTTCGAAGCATTCAATAGTTTTTCAAAAATGTACTTACTGGCTGCAGTTTCTATTACTTCTACTACAATATTAATATCTTCTATTAATAAGTGAACGAATCAATGAAACAGACAAATCAATCCTGTTATCTGTGAGAAATGAAAACTTCTATCAATACTTTTGAATAGAAGAATTTCAGCTCTTTCAGACGACATATTGATTAAAATATTTATCGATCAATTTATAGGAATAATATTGATTCCTAAAAATGAATTCGGTAGGTACTTACCGCATTGTACGATAACAAAACGAAACACAACCACACAATTCGACACTGATGACTCTACCTTCATTCAGAATTGACTGTCAATCACCATTGGCAACTGCTACAACTCAAACAATGAAATTCGCACGGTGCGAACTTTTTCCTCACTCTACTCTACTCAGAAAACAAAGGCACTTTTGAAATAGCCTGATACAATCAATCATGACGCCCCTCTTCTGCCCTCCACCGGCGTCGTCGACGGTCAGTCCCCAAAGCCGGCCAGCCTGATCTACGACCGGTGCGAGGCTGGAAACACGAAGGATGAACCGTTCGTGGCCGAAGGAAAGGCTACACTATACCGTGCACGAAGGTCAGCTCCCATAGAATGGAGTCGGCCGGCGTTGCTCACCTCTGCGTCTGCGGTTACACGCGAGACGCAGATGGTCGGGCGGGTGCATACGCAGCTTATTAAACTGCAGCGTCGCGGGATCGATTCTGCGTGACGTTTTCTTATTTCCTCGGACGGTGGGATTAATGATTGATAATGACGCCGGGATAGCGGGGCGCGACGCGGCGCGGCGTATCGAGAAGTTTCAAGTGCCTCGGACCGGGTGGCGAAGTCTCTCCGCGCGGCGTCGCGGAACGATGATCGATGACCCGTGGCACTGTAATTTCGAAATGAAGTCGAATTACCCTATGACTTAACGATATCGCCGCGAAGACATGTCGCGCCGTGCTCGAGCGTATATTTAGCCATCGGACCAGTTTCGCGGTGCCGCTGGTAATTCGAGCCCCGACACCGCGACGCGCTAACGTTTTGTCACGTAATCATTATTGATTAATGGAAATTACACGCGCGCGGCTGGCCGCGGGGACGGGGAGCGGCTCGATCGGCGGTGGCCCATGGATGCTGCCTGATCGACGCCGCCGACCGCGGCTGAATAATAATACGCGGGCTGGTTACGTAAGTACCAGGACGGGGCTGGCCGACGCGTGGACGTTAGAGATTGAAAGTTCCTTGTCGGGGGTCAGTGAAAGAAAAGTCATTGATACCTTTCACCAGCCATTGACACGCTCGCGTCGGATGCCGCGTGTTCATCGAGCATTCATTCAGGCTGAGTATGCAGGGTGATGCGAAGTGGGCTGCAGGCGTTTCGGGGTGGATAGTGGCGAGGAAGATGGGCGGGGAATGTATTAGTCGAGTGTGTAGGTAAATCATTCTTTATCTTCTGCTGATGCAAAGCTGCTTAGTTTGTGGTATGCTTGAATGTTATTATTAGGTCGGTGCAAAAATATTGATTAGCAATATTAAAAATAAGTATATTTAATCAAAGTATTTGCTCGACTAGCTACGACCTTCTGATACTTTTTTTCTGGTAAAAGTCTAAGTAGATGTAGTGAAAGAATAAACTATGCACCGACCTAATAAATTGCTGTGAGGGGCACCAAATGTTTTGAAAACTCTTGTTCAGGGGAATTGAATTGCACTGCTTGTAGAAGCTATTATCAATAAGCTTCTCCAAAGCCTGGAGAGCTCGAGCTAGCGGTACCTTTCTACTTTTCCCACCGAAAGCTTCTCAACGTCTATGCGACTATACCGCGCGACTTAGCGTTGTCCTTGTATGCTCACCCGTTACATTGAAAAATGTAACCCGCCCCGTTTGCGAAAGCTCTTCCACACTAGAGCAAACTGCATTATTTCACGCACAAACCACAGTCACTCCGTCCCATGGAAGCAGAAGAGAGAGATGCTAGGCAGACTGCGGAGTAATAGGTATGCAGATGGTGGGCGACAGTATGAGCAACGACCAGCAATTCTATCCAACCGATTCACCGCGGTAGGAAAGAAAGTGCTAGCCCTAATGACGGTTGCTTAAAAATAAGACCGCAGAGGGGAAGGCCGTTGACACTGAAGTGTGACGAATCCGTGAATGCCGTGAACCGGTAGCCTTGGATTCTGACAAAGTGCGAGAGCGAGTTCGTCGCTCTCCGTGGATTTAAATCCAGCCTGGAGGAGCTAGAGGCCTGCATATCGCTGCGTTCCGCTGCTTTCGGGGGTGGCTGCGCTTTCTGAGAGTCGCTACTGATATAAAGAATAAAAGGAACACAGGTCGCTTGGCGCAGGAAGCGCAAAGAAATATATGTCTCGCTACTGATTACACGCTCGAAACACCTGTCCACCGTGACACGCTGAAATTCTTAACGTGTCAGCGCTGGCAAATTATGCAAACATCGTCCCCGGATTCTCGGCTCGCAACACTCAAGTGCGCCATTGTTTTCACTCCCTGCTGCTTTCACGACCGTACTAGATACCATCCACCCACTGTTCGCGCCCTTTCGCGCCCAAGTAGCCGTTCAATGCTCGACGCTTGTGATTCAGAACGCGGGGACGCGCGAGATCGCTTAATGCTCAAGTATGTTAATGGAGTGCGTTCCGTGCTCCTACGCTGCTAGCAGATTAGAGACGAATTGCTGTAATATGCTCTATTATCGTTCACGAACGGTTTCTATGGCCAGCAGCCGGGGCACGGTCTAAGACTGGCACAATTTCTAACAGGGTAATCGTTCGTTAAGTTGTATTTACTTTGGGAGCACTGTCCCGCCGAGCGATCCCGCATTCCTCGCCATAATGCGGACTTCCTTGGAAATTCTATTACGCGGGACAGGGAATTTTATACGCTCGTCCAGCTGGCCTGTCATCATTCCGCCCCATTTATTGCCGTAACGAGAAGCTATGCGATAAATGGCTCTCTTCCACACGACCGTGCTCGAGGTTATGATAGGACTCGGTTAACAGTTCCAGATCACTGGGATGTTCTGTTGCGAGGGTGCTTTCACTGTTCTGAAAATCTACTATGCCATCTAACCCACCGACTCTGCAGTTCTATTTCATTTCATTTTATTGTAAAATGAAGGTTTGCGAGCTCTATGCTATAATAGTTGAATGTGGCACTTCTGTGAATCTTAACTACCTGATATAGTTAATAGTTCAAGTACATGAAAAAATTATTTTCAAGAAATATTTCACCCCAATTATAGTAATTCGATTCATCTGAAATTTGGATCCTGTTTTGATGCCTGTTTGAGGAAGATAGAGGTACGAAGGAAGCTTTTACTCAAGAATAGCTCTACTTCCTTCTATCATTTATTATTCAATTATTTCTTCTACTAATATTCCAATACAGTAGCTTGAATGAGTAAGAATGTTTCTCAATAGCCATCCAGAGAATCGATGCTGTCTGCATTGCAGATTTCTTCGCTAAACGCCATCTTAATCGTATTAGATACATTTCTTTCCAAATCTATATTGAATAAGTGGACCGTTGAACCGATAGCCCTATATCTGTACGAGGTCAATAAATCTGCAACTATTCGGATGCAGATTGTGCAACGCGACGATTCTCGATCCACTGTCTGTCTGCGTTTGTTTTCATCGGCGCGCGTGGTTTCACAAGGTGGTGTCTATTCATAGTGGATACTGTATCCTGACACTGTCCAAACGGGATCATCGTCCGAGTTCTCGTCGTATGAATGATGTCAACGGAGACTGTCGCTATTGTGGCGTTCAAATTGGCGCGATTCAATTATAGTTGCCCGCGCGACACGGAGCAGGTGATGTATTTACGGTGCGGGAAGTTTTGCAATTGGTCTTTATATAAAATGACCGTATGCCGCGTCTTATGCAATGCATAACCGCGTGACGTAATCGGAATTATCAGTAGGGCGACTTATCCGAATTGAAATTCGGGTTGGGCAACTGTACACGTGTTTCACAACGGATCCACGACATTCGTCGCGATCGCTTTGAATAGCGCAAGGAAACGTGTCCGATAAGCTTCTCGTACACAATGCCACCGTCATTATCCGAATGCTCTACTATTCAAACGTTTTGTTATTCAAATCGAGCATATCCCCGTAGAAGATTTCTTCTATTGAAACATTCCGCACCCATCAAAACCACTTTCAGTAATAAGGAAACGTTCCCGACAGGAAAATTCTGATTGTAATGCAACTTCGCGTGGATGTACAGCATATTGGAGTACGCAAGAAGAAATTATTTTTTTTCTGCAGAAATTCACTCCGAGGGAATGAAAAAGTTAAAAGTTATCGCATTTTTTAACTTCTGTAATATAACTCTATTTTTCTTTCGGCAATGCAATAGAGCATACAAATCTGAACAATTCTTATGTTTAAAGCTTCCTTTATCTCGCACCGTTTCAAAGTTATATTGAAAAAATATTCGTTGTTACTCGGCACTTAGCATAATATTCTAATGGTACCAGAGAAGAAGCATGTATCAGTGGCGGATTTAAGGGAGAAGGCCGAGGTGGCAAACGTCCTGGGACACCCTGTATACATAACAGAATTATAAATAAATTTACGAGCGTGTGGTATGAAAATTATGGAAAACAGAAAAGAAATAGTGTCTGGATGAATTCATAATTTTTTGGAAGATGCGGCCCTGGGGGCAATTGCTCATCGATCGTCCGTTAAATCCGCCACTGGCACTTATAGTTCTATTTATCGATGAGAGTTTATGAGATTGGAGTACTCGCACGGAGCACGAAATGATGGACGTCGGATAAAAGGGCCCAGATGATTGAGGTTCTACTGTAATTTACGTTCTTTATAAAATTCGAAAGGATCGGATCATTTGCAAGTAATATAGAGCGCAGATTTTTTATTAAGTAGAATTTTGCAACACTGTTGTCCAAGTTAACGCGAGGGAACGGATTTAATCACACGGGATGGTCGTCTTATTGCGGCGATGAATATTATTAAACAGCCTTTATGTTTATGGTCGCAATTACACGGGACGGTTCGCATCCTCCGGCGACCAATCACGGCACAAATGCCGCCCGGAGCACGGCAACCTGGATCCTGTGGAGAAAAAGCAGATACCGTTCTATAAATCATTCATTGACTGTATATTAGACCGTTGCTTTACCGCAACGTTGTGTCCCTCATACATAAATATGAAGATCTCCTTTTTTCTTCTTCGCTCGTCGTAGCGGAGCACACACTTTTCTAACGAATTTTCGACGCCTCAGTGAAAGTAACGATCCATCGGTTCGCATCGCACGAGAATCTTCCACGAGCAGAATAGCAGACTTTCTCGTCCAACTATTTCCTTGGTAAATACATTTAGCATATTATTCTCCACTTTACAGTAAAATGTGTGATTTTATAATTTCACTGTGAAAACTCGCAATTTTCATCCTGGGGGATGTTTTCACCCCTAGGACTGTTATCTGGTTGCCGAGGCAGAAAATAATTACGTAATTAGCATCACTTGGACTACATCTCGGAAAGTTACAAAATTTTCTGAATTTTCGAGTTCCCGAAAATTGTTCCCGTACCGTACAGTTCTTTCTGAAGTTATCGTGCAAGCTTCATCGAGCACGCGCTTCGCTGTTGGTATTTCGTCCGAGTGTTCCTGTTTCAATAAACGTCGAGATCTCGATCCCTTATCTGCCGCGAGCGGAAACATTGTAGACCGTACGATCTGTTTGTACCTCCGAGATCATACGTTTATATGGCACAGAGGGGGGCCATCTACGAGGGGATATTTCATACGTAGCAACCCAACACTTTACGCGCACTTTACTGTCCGCGTCGTTTGAATGCTCCTTAGCCCGAGCAACGGCGAGATCCCGTCCCCGCGATCCACAAAGTATCGACGGAAATCTCGGGCGCATCGCCGCTAAAATTTGTAACAGGGCCGCCCGCGCGAGGGGGCCCCGGCTCGTTCAGAGGCTCCGCAATTACATAGTTGGCCGAGATGCGGCCCGGTTAGCTTGCGGGGTTAATTGTGCGATCCAGATAAATATCGCGATCCTATCGCGAAACGATTAAGCCCAAAGAGACCTTAAGCTTTTCCCGTGATACGCGATCTCTCTGGGCAATGGCCAAGTTATACTCGGCTCTTCGCCTTTCCTCTTTCGTTGCTCCTTCTCCCCAGCGCGGCCACCCCGCGCTGGCCGTTTCTCCTTCCGTCCGAGGATCGTTTAAGAATTCACGGCGCGTGCTGGCGCAGTCACGAAAGAACAGTTTCTTCGACACAATGACCAGAGCAGGTCTTGAGCTCGTATTTTCAGCCCGGCGACAGGGGCCACGAACGGTGCTAGACACCGGCGGGCAGGGGAGGACGAGGGAAACGAGGGGGGTGAAAAATAGAGTTAACCGTGGGGGACGGCGGGAGAAGGAAAACGTTCAGAAGAGTAAGTAGAGGAGTGCGCGGGAAGGGGAAGGTGAGAAATGTACCGCGGGACAAAGATAGAAGAGGAGGTGTAGGGCGAGGGAGAAAGAGGCGGGAGGGTGGCGGCGGATCACGGGGTGGGAAGGGTGTGAAGGATGTACCGTGCATCCGACTAATCCGAGGCTAAGGGTCTTTTTTCCTCGAGACCTAGCCGTGTCTCGAACATTTCGAAGGGAGAGTCGCCTAGGGGATACGGTGGTTGGTAGACAGACACTGCGTATCTGCGTTTCATTCGATGCAACTGCAGTTCATTATCCGGGAGGTTCTCAGACTTATCAACTTCCGAATTTTAACTTACCCTTTATTCGGTTGAAGTAAAAAGATAAACGTAGGAAGAGATAAAAAGCGTTATCGTTACTTATCCGGCTAGTAGCGCAGTGGGGTATCTTATAACGAATAATAATGCTATAACGAACTACTTTTCTCATTAAATTAAAACGCATACAAGGAACGAGTATGTTACAACGAATGGGGGGAAATGCAATTGGCCGTAAACATGTCTGCGATATATAAAATTAAATGTATAATACGTATATTTGTATGCTCTTATTTTACATATCTCGTATTAATAATGTACATATGTACTATTCTTAAATATGTATACATATATGTATATGTACCTTATAACGAACAAGGTTCTAGAACGAATCAGTTCGTCACAGGATATATAGGTCGAAATAAAGTGTACATCCTTCAAAATCGCCCCCAAATATACACTCGATGTAATAACCCTAATTGCCACTTATCTTCCGTGGCAAACGGTACACTGCATTTGTCCACCTCCCGCAAAAACCAAAGCGTCCCGTACGAAAAGGCCTTAACCCGATAGAAGTAAATGGAAAAATGCCCCCACCCAACGAAACGCGACAGTGATGTACAGGCCGGAAAATTAAAAGAAGCGCAGCGTGAAGCGGCACGGTTTAAGCTCGTTTTAGATGCGTTCCGCTCGCGTGCTCGACGCAGAGGAATGCCGATGCGCCTTTACGAAATTTTCGTTATTTATAACCTGGCGCGTACTCGGTCATCCTTTCGTCGCTCACAATGGAGGTGCACGCGGTGTAATGACCCAGCCCCGAAGAAATCATTGTTTCGTACAGTGGAAATAATTTATTGGCTCCGCTCGGTTAGGCCCGGCTACAGGGTCGAGCCGCGCGGTAATTCGTTACGAAGCTGATTCTTGTGAAACGGAACTACGAAACTTCCCGCAGTCCTGATTAGTTTCCAACGTTCAGGCCTAACTTATACTTTAAATGGAACCGTGCTCGCGCCCATTCAAGCGTACTCGGGGAGAAACTCCCCTGATAATTGTGGGTAAGTACGGGATGCATGTGGGCTACCTTCCCTGTCTCAATGCACTTCTACAGAATGTAGATTAAAACTTCCCCCAGAAGGATAATCCCCCCAGAGGATGGATCTTTTTACAGCGCCGTACCCACGGGGAACTTGCTTAATATTACACATTTTCTATGTCATCTTTACATCCAAATTATTCCTTCCTATCTCAAGGTTTTAATATACAGAAGTTGATATATCAATACTTAACTCTTCGTAGTTACACCTTCTTATAATCGCAAATTGGTCGCACGAAGTTCACTGCGATCCAACGTCATTTCTGAATTATCATTTTCGTGTTTTTGGATCTTTTAACTTTTCAGTGATAATTCTATCATAGTCTAGTAGCCTTTTTTGCGATTGAAAAAATAGTTGTGGAAAAAAACAATTTTTGGTTTAAGTTCATAAAGTTTCTAAATTTTAACAAGTATCTCCAGTCCATATCCAAACGATTCCATCGCAGAGCGCATCCCGCACGCAGAAGTGGATCGTTAAAAAGGTTGATATTGGTGTCACGCATACAAAGTGCAGCCCGTAGAATGATTGTTCCCTTCGCGGACCATTCTGTCTGGCGTAATACTCGCGGCGACTACTTAAAGGCTTCTCCGGGTGGAGTATCGTAATGGCGCGGAGCAGTTTCGCAACGGCGCTCGAAATGATACCGCGAGGGCATGAAACGTGCAGACGTGACTAACGTTGTTTCATTAACGTAGCGGGGAAGAGAGAGGCTTCCCCCCCTTTCTTTTCTCTCACGCTGCCGTTTGATATAGTAATTCCTCCCCGATGCCACGGGACGTGGGAGTTAGCTGGAGAACGGGCGTCGTCCTTCTGCATGCTGGCTGCTCGCGACCACCCTCCATCTAGTCGTTGGCCAGTCATGGGTCAGTGAATCTCAGTTCCTAGTCACGAATCTGAATACCGGTGGGCGTGAGCTCCTTTAAGCGACCTCGCGTAAAACGCGATAGCAGGAAGCACGAGTGTTAAAACGCGCGACGTGCAAAATCATTGGGCGCAACAAACTTTCCCATGCACCAGATCATCGCGCCCACGATTTTTGCTAGCCTTAGTGTGTATCGAAGAAGCCTAAACAGGGCATTTAAACTTTCTTTGTAATCTGTTGTAACAGTATTCACACTTGGGCCTAGTTATGCGAAAAGCTAACAACCCTCAAAATGACAAGAAATTAGTTAAACACAGGCCCCCTATTTTGTGGTCTTTGCTTTGCAAAATATTACCAACTCATATTAAAACTTCCGTGGTTGCATTTTAGGTTTAAAAAACCAAAGTAAAAATTGTGGATCTCGGAACTACCCAAAGACCTAAATATTAACCACATCTCGAAGGACCCGGAATCTCGATATTTCTGTAACATGTGAAAGCTTCTAATTTTATATTAAGTGTTCTTGCTGAACGTAGGGCGTGCGAAGGTATCCTTTCTCGTTTCTCTCGCTTTTTCCAACGCCTCATGGTCGTTACACGCGTTTCGGTTTTCATTTCACACGTACCCCGAAGCCTAGCAGCGTTTTTCCTTCGGGACCAGTGGCCACTTCCGAGATCGATACCACCGTGTGGTTAGAACCAATTATAATTACGATCTTCTGTAAACTGCATGCCGAGTGGTGCATCCGTTCTGCACGCAACAGTTCTCTCGCGTTTCGTCCGCGAGCCGTGCAAGACCTCGACGTTTACGTCTTCGGGAACGACTCTTCGGGTAGCAGTTTACCGAGCAATGCGTTCTTCGATGCTGTCAATGTCGCGGGGAAAGTGAAACGTCGAAGGAGACACGCTTCAATTTGACTGCAATGATTATCATAGACGGATTGCTTCTGGAGGACTGTAATTGGCTCTTTCATTCAATCAGTCTGTGGAAAAATCATTTTACAGAATAACCTGTTTAATTCAAATGTGGTTGATTTCTCGTTCGAAAGTGAATTAGAAACACAGTAATAATAAGAACTTGGAAACTGTATTTTATTACTGTAATTGCGTACATGCTCCAGATATAATAGAACACTTAGCCATTAACTATTCATAAAATACAAATTGGAACCTCTATGAATGTCTACCACGATGCTGAAATTTATTTTTCTTTACTTCTGCTGCGTCTACCGTACGTTTCCACTGAATTCAAAGCAGGGGCGTGCTCTTTCTTCGAATACATAACAAGAATCGTGTGTTCAGCCGCCGTGAAGAGGGGGCTAGTGAAAATTCATTAATAAGTTCTTAGCTATGGTTGTTAGTCTCAGTAGAAGGGACACACACGTCGCGTCACGGGGAAACGCTTTTCCCCTCTCGGGTATGGCACTCCATTTCCATCCTGTGTTTCCCAAAGCGTGGAAGACGGATCGCCAGCTTTAATAACATTTTTTACCTGATTTCACAACTCGCGAACGGTGAAACGCGACCGACGAACACGATCGCAAGCAGCGTCCTTCTCGATCTCGTTACGGATCTGCATAATTCGCGTAACGAGCGCTCTCCCTGGCGTGGAAAACTCTTTGGGAAAGACCCCTCGGCCAAGGCAGCAGCTCGAAGGGAAAGATTTCGATATTAGATTTGCGTTTCAGCGCGCTCGTTAGATACGGCATACGCAAGCTGCGTGTCTCCTCCTTCGGATTCCGCCTCAGCGCACGCGTACCTTCTGTGTCACCGATCCTGCTGGCTCCTGCAGCTTTGCTCGGTTAGCAATCGACGCTCGAACTGAATACCTTGGCTACTGCCACTGCAAGTGTTCGAGAGATTCCTTAGAGTCGTCTCACGTACGACTGATAACTTACCTTCCCTTTTTAATTCGTGTCGCTTCTTCTTTTATTAACAGTTTCATTGCTTCGTGGCAAATCCTCAAAGAGGCTTTTCAAAAAAGTTTCTTTGGTTTCAACTATATTTCATACTTATCACCGATGAATCCCATTCAAAGGTTTCCATTCTATTCGTAATATATTGTTCCGATGGGGATTGAAAAATCAATGGATATCTATACTTGTGAAATTTGGAAAAGATCAGGCTTGTTCCAACAGGTGTGGCCATCAAAGTATAACTAATTATTATAAAATTATTTCGCCACCGATGGTCCACCCTGCGATAACCGCACCCAAACGTGATAATTATACCTACATTAATCGATGGTAGTATAAAATATTTTACGATGCTGTAGCCTCTAATTAGCAAGCACGAAGCCCACTAACCTCAGCCTCACTTCTACCATAAAGAATAATCTCTACGATGAGTCACTACGTTTAAGCGATCACGTATTCTCGCACGCCCCGCAAGAGGGTAATTCACCTCGTAAAATAAATTCACCCGAGACTGTCCATTCTCTAAGTGGAGAAACAAAGGAAACACGCGATAGATCACGGAAGTGCTTAGCATCGCGGGGTATCCTGTTATGGGGGGTACTTGGTGCGTGTCCCCTCTTTCCTCGTAATCCACGTGTCACGGCCGCCACACGTCTTCGCCGTCCTCGAGCTGGGATTTTTCCCTTCGCAGCATGTTTCAGCAATAATGGAAAACAGGATTTTTCCTCCCCGCGTCTAATGGCCCCGGCGGTGGTGATTCCCTCGGCGCGTGTAACGTTCACGTCTCAACGGTCCATTATAGTAATATCGGTAATTCAATAGGACGGGGCACGAAGTCAGACGGAAATTGAATGGCAGGACGGCGTGGGATTGGAGGATCCTAATTATGTCGTACATTCCAGTGTCAAGAATAGAGCCTGGACAGAGAGCCGATAGAGGCGATCGAATTTTTTCGAGAATGCCAGCTCCGGATAGCCGTGCCCCTTCTCCACCTTTCTCATAACACGTCGGTGTTCTTTAGCCGGGGCGAACGGCTGCATAATCTTTCCCTGCTCGCGGTTAATATCCTTTTTCGAATGGTTTTTCGTCGTCGCGGAGCCTCGCGGGTAGTAATTTCACTGCGCTCTCGGGTCACGCTCGACCAGTTCCGCGGCGGATAGCCTGGCGGACTGTGCTGATATAATACTCGCCACTCTTCCATCTCAGACGAGACTTCATAACCTCTGTAACCAGCACGACCACCATGACCATCGCGCGATGGCTGGCGCGGGGAGACGGTCTCGTATTATGTAACACGTAGACGAGCGCTGGCCAGGCACCAGCCACGCTCCAAGTGGCGTATCACGGGCAGGTGTTGCACCCGGGGACATATCATCAACGGCCATCCACGGCTGGCTCCAATCGGCTCGACTGTAGGAGACTGGGAAGGGTTCATACGCTTTTGAAACAAACGATTGTACAAACCAAACTAAATAATATTTTAATAATATGTTATATCGTAAATAATGTAAAATGTCTCGAGCCTTCCACCTGCGGGAGGGTTGATACATAATAGTGGGAGGCATGAGGCGTAAAATAAAACTCCCCTACATCCCGCTAAACCGCATTATTCAATAAAAGTTTTCGCGTATCCTCGGCAGCCGTGGCGAGCCAACTTTACCACTTTCGAAACTCAGCGTCTCACTCGAAGAACGTACAAAGTTTTCAATGTATTTTCATAAAAAGAATCACCCGTCTAGTACACCCCAATGGAAACCAGCACGTGACACCACAACGTGCCAGTAAAATAAATATCCCTTCGGCGAGAGACTTCTGTTGGTTCAATTAATACAAAGAAGAAGGCGGCGTAAATGAAATTCGAATACGCTCTACAGGCAGGTAGGAAGATTCGCGGTATAAATCTGTGGCGTAATGTGGATCCGGAATGGAAAAAGGGTGGTTGTTGGCAAGTGTACCGAGGATCGTATCGCGGCGAGCGCGAGGAGCAGGGATGGTGGAAGAGAGGCTAGGCGAAGTGGAAGAGGAGCGAGGATCGTGATAGATCGAGAGAAAGACGGAGATGGGAAGCGACCAGGTCCAGGCGGGAAGGAGCGAGAAGGATGAAAATGGCAGAGGGTGCACCCCGGGCGGGAACTGGTAAAGAACTCCTACGCGACAACGTGGACAAGACCGGGTTCGCAATATATCGCGCCTTCCAACGAGATAGCGCATACGGCGCTATTTCACGTATACAAATGCCCGCGGTGCACTTAGCGCGGCACAGGTACGGGGTTCGAACACCGCCTAACGCCCACGCCTTTGGTTCAGTCACCGAGCCTTGTGCAGTAACGCTATCCTCGCGGGTCCTCCGGTGTTCGGCGCGTATACCGCGCCTTTAAAGATTCCCTATCTACCCCATGGAAATTCGAAATCCGTGTATTACCGCGCCATTTACCGGCGAATGATATTTTAATCCCGAGTCGATAGAATACCGGGGACATCGGGGATGGTCTCCTTGAATCGAGACTATGCTCTTTGCCTTATCCTCCTTTTTCATTCTAACACTTGGAGCGGCGCGAAGCACCGAGAGACGACCTTCCCAGAGTTGTTTCGCTTCATTCGCCCCGAGGGACCATTCGGAGATATTTGATTTTTCAGAACGTCGACTCTGAACTGTTTCCCTGTTGATTCGCTCTGTGCAAGAGAATTCGTCGGAGTACCGTTGCTTTACGTTACACGTAACATGTAGATCACCCGGTACGTAACGATAGGCAAGGTTCTAAGTATAGTGATAGCCGGCGTAGAGTGGCAGACGCGCAAGTGGATGTGGACGCGCGCTGCACAGACACGCAGGCCTGCCCGCGAGGACGAAGCTCGCATGACGGCAATGACCCAGGACTGGCCTTGCGTTTCTTTCATCTTTCCGCCTTCTCCGAATTACGTTCGATTAAACCGTCGCGTTGCCGCGGTGTTCCGCTATAAACTCGCTACATTTTAGAACTGCTTGGATAATCTAACCGGCCATCCTGCTCGTAAATACCTTTCGCACAGACTATTACGAGAGATTCCCGTTCGAATAGTATATTTCAATTACCGCGGGGAAACAGGAATTAGGAATCATTCCGCGTATGTTATCATTAATGCAGGAAACTCCAAAAGAGGAATTCTTATCTCACGCTCGCGTCTGACTGTGTTGCATCGAGTGGTCTAGATCAGACTGGTACGTGTGTATACTTGTGTGCGGTATACAGCCAAGCAACGCCTTTCTCGAAACGTAATTGCTAACGTTAGAAGGAACAGCAGGATCGATCCAAGTCCTCTTGCTTTGTCGCGTTATGAATTACAGTTTAATGGAGGCCAGTACCACGGTGCCGTTTCCCTCTAAAGGATTAGCTAAATGAACCGCTACCTCGGGGTCCTCGGGTCAAGTAGATACTGATCTCGATTTATGACTCGTGTAACAAACCACCGTGGCAGAGCGTAGAAGAAGATTGCCTGTACTCCCATCGCACGCTGAAGCTTGATACTCTCTAACAATGGTCAACTAATTATCCACGCGTACATGAACATTTAACTTAATCCTCTGTAACCACGTGGCCTGTTGCAAATCACCGCCCCCTTATCCAAAAGCCCGAACAAAATCATTCCTCGCGCAATTACGCTCTATACTTCCAACTACACATCACTCGAAACGTCACAATACGCCGCCGTTCCACTGGCATCGCTTAACAAAAGTGTTTCACCGAATCCGAGTGCCCTGTTAGAAACGAAACGCACAATGCAGCCCCGCGTTTTGTCCGCGACCCGGGCGCGTTCGTTTATGGCTGGCCAAAGGATTCGGTACGCGAAGCGAGCTTTATTTCGTCCTACATTCCGGCTCCGAAGTGGTACCTTTATGGCCTGGCAGCGCGGTCTCGCTTTCATTCGTCTGGCGTCCTCGTGCCACTTCTAGCTCGGATAAAAAGGAACCATTACAATTATGCATAGAACAATGATCGAGACTCCGAGGTGGCGGTTAGACGAATCTATGCGTGCTGCGCTGCATACCGGGCGAGGGGACGTGCCTCGACAAGGGTGGACCCTCTCCAATTTCGGTGGCTAAAGCTTTTGCGTGGACGAAGCGTCGTTGGGCGCGGATTAAAATTGATCGATGAAAATCCGCGAGCGCAGAGTGGCCGAGCGTGGACGATTTAACTGTGAGCAATTTGCGCGGACGAGGTCGATGGAACGCTGGACTCTGCTTATAAGCGTCTCTGGGGCCACTGAATGGAAGCTACTCGCCTCGCGTTCGCTCGTCGTTGCCTCGCGGAGCGTAGGCCGTCCAGCTAGGCAGACAATGGCCAATCTATTCTTGCCTCGCTCTCTCGTGAGGTTGCAAAGGATTGTTAGTTCTGTAACTTGCTGCTTTCCGGCGAATTAGTAGGCGACGTCATTTCTATTCGAGGAACAGGATATCTACGGATGTACCAATAATTTCAAGCCTGTCGACGTGCCGGGTGATGGGCCTTCGCGGTTTTGGTGTTCTTGGATTGTGTCTGAGTGTTGTGAGGGCGCAATCGGTTCTTTACTGTTGAACGTTTTTGGACGTACGGGTAGTGTACGCATTTCAAGAAGAAAGTTGAGGTACACAACTGATATGAGTAAATGAAAATTGTTTGCGAATGGCGTTAAACGAAGGACGATGTTAAGGAGCATTCTCATTTGGGAGAGGGAAATGAAGGTGTATTTAACGACTTTTTGTAACTCTACTTTGAGCTACTCCACTTTGAGCTTCTCTACTTTGAGCCACTTCACTTTGAGCCACTTCACTTTGAACTACCCCACTTTGAGCCACTAGACTTTGATCTATTTTACTTTGAGCCACTCTACTGGACCCTGCAAATGAGAATACTTAATATACCTACACCTGGCTCGTAGGCTCATCGCGAATTTTTCTACGGCGACGCGTTTCTTCGTAGGAGCGCATGAAACCGGCAGAAACGGCAAGAATTCTTGCGTATATCTGGTCTACCCACGCCTCTCATCCGCGCACACCTGTGATGCGTTTTCTCTCGATACAGTATCGTGGGATACAGGAAACGCCGTGATGCAGCGGAGTTATTGGCTAACGTTTAACCATACATTCGCTACGGCGCAACACTAAACAAATTGCGTAAAAAGATTTACAGAATACAACGCAAGGCTTCTCCCTTCGAGATATACGACTCTTGCTCGTAGCTAAATCTCACCTTTGGTGATACTTCGCTTCAAACTTTCCCATTGTCTTATTTCAACTCAAGTATTACGTTGACACTACTAACCTATTCTGATAACCCCCATCTATGGCATATAAACTTTGAGATATAATTCTTCCTAATGAAACTATCTTTTATTTATTCCCGTTCCCAGTTTCAACTTTCTTTCTACCACTACTGTACTTGAAAGATAAAACAACTCAACGTTTCCATATCTTACTTTATCTCCAACATATGGAATTGCACTTTCGCGTTCTGATTGCATTAACACTGTGAGTGGTATCACCATATTTCCACCTCGATATTTTCCGGAAAGCATAAAAATTATTATCTTAACTCAGTTTGAATTAACCCTTTGCGCGTTGACCATTTGAACGCTTGGTCGCTAAGCGCCGTGCGGAACTTCTCTAGCCGTATCTCTGAACCACGGTAGTAGAACGCCCATGGGCGTTCCCCGCGCGCACTGCATACCCTGAACCAACAGATAAACATGTATGCGCCCATAGCTTCTATGGGGTTAAGCAAAACTGTCTCGGCAATAGCAATAATTCAGAAAAGCGTGACCACCTTGGAAGGACAATCTTAAAATCCCTTACGCCACTCAAAGTGTCAACCATTTCACAAAGCAGCACTCTAAATTAAACGATATGGAACGACCCCAAAAAGTCACTTCGTCGTCTCAACACGTGGACTTGGTTATCCACGTGTAGGCCGCCGGCAGTCGATCGAAATGACTGGGCATTAACCTGCTTATCTACTCGACAATCGTTTGTCGTACAGAATGAATCACAGCCGTGGTCCACGTCGTGTGCTTCTTCGGTTGTTTAATCGTCCCCCACTCTTTCCGCACGGATTATTAAGGTCAACGATTCGTTCTCGTTAGCTTGGCACCGCGTCCTGACGCGCCATCATTGAGATTACGGGGGGATTATCAGGGCTGATGATCTCGCGGCCCGATACCTTCCTGAACGAATTAAACAGACGTTACCCGTAATCAGCAGCGAAACCGTGATAATTCGTTGCATTCTGGAATCGGCGTGTACGCTAGTGAAACGCGGAAGCGATACGAATATAAACGCACATCGATGCGTAATATCCTGTTTGCGGACGTTCTTTTATCGCGTTACAGGTAGGTAGGTACTCGCAGTGAACGCGAGTGGACGCGGCTCGCAAAAAGTCCAAGTTATCGCCTTGAAGCGGGAAGCTTTCTAAGTTCACGGGCATGGCGGGGCGCTGCGCCGCGCAGACGCTGCCCTTGTGCAATTAAGGGCTCGATGAGAGGCTTCTGGGAAGATTTAAATGCTCCATTTGCGATCGTAGGGGATAGTTTCTGATGTCGACTTCGAGGGAGAAAGTCTGAGATTTAGGGATTGTTTATTAGGGTGGAACGAAAAAATAAAAAATTTGTGATGGTTTTGTAATAGTGAAAAAACTTATCTTTAGCGATTTAAATTAAGTCCGTAGACTTAAAAAACAGAATAAATTACTATTTTCTTTCGCATACTCCAAAAGATTAAATACACCAGTTCCTTCGTAATACAAAACTTCTCCACGAAATGAACTCTCTGCCAAGAGCAACAAATAAATCTCCACGTCCACCGATCAACCAGCCAGATAGCAAAACTCTGATCCAACTTAATTCCCGCGCGCTGACGGCCAGTTTTCGGTACCGTGACGAATTCGATAGTAACGACTCTCGCGATCGGCGTACGTCCGTACGCGCGCGCCCTCGGAATCAGTGGCAATATAATTTTAAGTGGCAATATAATCA
Source organism: Andrena flavipes (assembly GCA_963971345.1). Taxonomy (NCBI): domain Eukaryota; kingdom Metazoa; phylum Arthropoda; class Insecta; order Hymenoptera; family Andrenidae; genus Andrena; species Andrena flavipes. Next base: position 833,025 of record OZ020482.1, read on the forward strand.
ACGCTGCAATCAGTAACAAAGGATCGGCATGCGAGCACCTCGCGCGCTAATGATCGTCGATGGCTGGGCGTACGATGCGCCGGCAATTAATGATCGCTATTTATAAAGCGCCTAATTATATAAAAGTTCACGCTTTCTTTACCCGCGGCACGCGTCGTTTCTCTCGTTCTCTCTTTCGCCCCGCGTTACCGTCCCCGTTTCTCGCGTGTCCCGTGCACGTGCGTGCTCTCTTCGTCTAACAAGGTCCACTTTCCTGTCCCTGCCCCGTCCCTTTCGGTCCCTCCGACTCCTGCTTTCTTTACGCCGTGCCTGCCTCTCCGAGAATCCCGCGTATAATTGGCTCCTCGGGTTTACCGAACGGCGTATTTGGGCTCGGTTGCGTGCTCGCCTTCGCTGCTCTTAAAACCGGGATATCGCGACGATGCATCATTATCGAGGGAAAGGGAGATACTGCGTCCACGATACGGCCGACTCCTTTCAGCGTATCGCGGGGAATCGTGAATCGTCCAGCATTCGGCGTGTACCCAAGGTGTTCCCCTCGGTCCAACTAACCGACGGATTATTTATCCGCGATAGGGACAAGTGTTTGACCAAGACGTATCGTAGATCTCCGTCAGACACTGTTTCGACTTGCGACTGCATTTTCATTCGCCTGGCATTGGAAACGCGATATCCTGTACGCGGTTCGTTGTTCGTTTAATTACCTATCCTGTATCTCTATACCTAAACGTAGCGTTTGTAATACAGGAAGGCTTGGGTGAGGAAGAGAGGCTGATCAGGGGGGGGGGGGGGTTGGAACGAGCTTGTCCAGTAGTCGCCAATAAAATTAATGCTGTATTCCCAGCATCAGAAGGGATATAAATAACAGTTGCGTAGGTATCTAAAGCTGTGGATGAGGGAAAAAGAACGTCGTAGTAATCGGAGACATCCGAAGGACTTTACCTCGTTACAGGGAAGACGAGGCTTCTTCTGGAAGCCTCTTCCTCCTTCGCAATCAAGATCCATTCCTAGTCGCGTCGGCCAGTCCTACGTGATAGCGTAGACGCGGAGGTAAGGAAAAATCCGGGTCCTGGCTGGTTTCCCTGCGTAACTCTACTCTTGTCGCGTGGGTGTGCGCGACAGGAGGATGCATACACGGGTCGGACACGCGTGTACGCTTGCCTACTCGTCAGCCCATGAAGATGCCGCGTCGGAGACGGTGTAACGCGGATCCTCCTGCTCGCGAACTGGATTTCGCAAGGGGCGACCTGCTGCTCTTCTTACGTTACAAGCTGCGTTCACAACATACGTGCATTGTGCTGCGCTAAAACTCGAGAAGCACGCAGCGGCGACCTTTGCGTTTTCAGACGCGCGACAACTGCGTTGGTGGCTCGTCTGCTCGTTACCAGTAGTAAAGTTGGTACTGGCGCGATTTTTAAATACATACCATTTCTTATCTGTAGGGGTGAAAACAGCTCCGAAAGTTGGGAGTCCAAAACCTACTTTCCGAAATTTTTTAAAAACCGAGGAGCTGGATGTTCTCTTATAAGACTAGCACCCAAATATGCAGATGTAAAAATGAAAAATTTTCCGAACAGCCCAACGATATCTCGACGCAGTTCGAGCAGATCGGTAAAGTTCGTCGATTTCAGGCGGCCGTAAGGGACGTAGGGCAACGTTGTGGGTTATTGATTACTGGATACATCGTTACAGATCTGCCAGTGTTGCGATCGCGCGATAATTGTTGCTTGGCCGCTGTTGTCGATCGTTCCATTCGATCGCACCGCAGCGATATCGCCCGTTGAGCCGCGTACGCGTAAAAACGAGCCTGAAAATTAGAGTAGGTTATAACCGCGAATTTTCGGTTAACGATCGGTTACGTGCGCCGCGCCCGTGTATAACGCTCCAGATGGTTACCGGTCATGAAGCGTAACATTACGGGCCGTACTCGCGGCAGAATATTTTAGAAACTTTGGATGAGATGGACAACGTCCTTTATTACGGTGAACCGGATTCGCGATACAGGCCGCGCGCCTCCGATCGCAGAACGCATTGGATCGGCGGGCCCGTCTCGGGGTAGTAATCGCTTAATAATCGATACGATGTAACCACGCGAATTATATCGTTCCTGAATGAAACACCGGGCGTATCGATCCATTACCGGGCACTTCTTTCTCGCTTTTTATACCTCACAATTATGTACGAGCTTTAAAAACCCGGTGCAATTGCGTCGGCAGTCCGTACTGCGAGCATTATTTTAAGATGAACAGATATTAGGTTGCTATAAGTTCTGACCGATAGAGGGCGTCTTCTACAAACTCGATTCTTGAAAACTGCTTACTATGTACTTTCCATCATTATCTAACCCAAAGCAACTACCGATCACAGTTTATTTACAAATATCTCGGAAACTAAAGCCGAGTGACATGTAATATAGGGAAAAGTTATTCAGAATGTTAACTTCGACAACATCGGCGAGGACTGTGCCTTTGTAAATAATTGCCAAAAATAGAAGTTTTGTGGCTTCGAAGTTATTAAAGTTTTTCTCGTCTAAACTGTTTTGTAATGACTGAAAAAGGTGAAATAAATCAACATTGATAGCTGTATTTACAGAATTTACGCAAAACCTAATATAATCGTAGAGGGGTAGTTTCAGCTTGTGCCCGAGTAATATCTCCGATCGATACTCTGAATTATACTACCCACAATCCTAGGACCCGGTGACTCGTTGATTAGGGGATTCTATAGTAACCCATTTCAAGGTTCTATTAAATCTACTCAACCGATTCAAGAGTAATCTCCTAGCAGCCCCTATAGGTACGTGCAGTGGAAATCTCCCTCCAGTTCAGCGTTTGCCAATTAAATTTTGCCAGGGAACCCTCCCAAACTCTCTAAAACGTAACGCAACCCCCCACAGCTTTCCTTTTTATATACAGCGCACGTTTCAAACTTTGCAGTCACTGCATATCTCTCGTAAAATATTCCTCACATTGATTTAATATCTATTTAAATTCCATTACAAGATAACGTTTCGCGGAGCAGGAATCGCTAAGCCGCTCGAGTTCATTCACAAAACAGTAGCCAATCTTCGATCGCTGTCTCGATTGCGCGTTGTATCGCGCATGCTCGATGTCGAATGCAACTGATACATCGAGCACGTGACGTGCACGTGCATACCCTCGACGTAAGCTCGTATCGATTCCGTGAACAGCAATTATTTTCTTCTTTTGTCGGGGACGTTTACCCCTGGGCCGCCGTGGCCCCCTGGGAAAGGGGGTGAACTCAGACCCGGGGAGGGAGGTGGAGCCAGAGAGACAGAGCAAGGGGTGGCCGGGGTCAAAGCACCTTTCGCGGTGGGAATCCATTAGCGAGCGTGTCATGAGTAATACGCGAAATGAGAAATATTTCGCCGTCGATCCGCGTAATTACACCGTAATCGTGTTATCCCGCGCTGTCCTCGGCGGGCGTGGGTGCCGGGCGAAAAAGCGACACCGTTCGCCCCGGTGCTTTGTCGATCGATCGTCGAAATAGGCGGCGATGCGCGCGACGAGTAAATTGCGCGCCGATGCCATATAATTACTCGGGCAAGGTACAGTTCGGGCTCCGGGGATTCAGATGTTCGTCGATTAAGAATGCACGACAAATTGGACAGTGTAAATACACGATGTGTAAATGGTCCTAATCGCTATCGACGCAGGGAATAACGCGTGCTCGGTTGATCATCGATTTCAGTAACTCCGCGGCAAGCAAATATAAATTATTTATTCCGAAGCGTAGGCAACGATGCGCGATGAGGAATTGAAAGCCCTCGTGACTGAGGATAATTCGATGGATCTCTTTTCAGTTTATAATTAACCGAGAAAAAGCGGGAAGACGTTAACACTTCAGAGCGATGCTTCGAAAAATTGACCTTCCAGCTTTCTCATCGCTTCTGCCGAGAAAGTCACATCCAGCTCCATTAGTAACACTCTCGTGAAGATCTAATACGAAGTACAGGAATTAGGACTTCAATTAAAATCTCAATTCTTTCGATACTCTCTAGAGAGTATTAACTTGAAAACTCTCGGAGCTGATTTAATTTTCACCCGCCGCAGGTCGGTCTTACCATGCGACGATTTTCTACCACAGTTTTTAGCTGATTGTTTACACTGCAACAGTGCTCCGCGGCAGTCCTTTGGTTGCTGTAACTCACGGTGCTCGTGGAAATTAACCAGGAACACGGTGGTTGGCGGGATAATTCGAAACAGACTTCCCAAGTGGCTGGGTGTCGAGCGCGCGCGTAATCGCGGAATTAAAAGTTTCACCGCGCGTAATTAGCTGTTGGTCGTTGCGCTATCCACGTTAGCAGCGCGGTAGGACGGGACGTGTAGTCTCGTCATCCAGCTTCGCCCAGGACCTTTCCCACACTGCTATCGCGTCGTTGTTTCACTCCTGACACCGTTCGGCACGTTTCTTTCTACCTGGGCGAATTAATGGGAACGGGGATAATAAGATTCAACAGCTTCGACCGCTGCAGCGAGCATTACCCGCGTTGTAGAGGACAACGAAACACAATGGTAATTCCGTGAACGTATTATCTATCCTCCGTGCAATCATTCGCTGATAGGATCGCGCGCGCCGCTCATGATCCGACGTAACGTTGCTGCTCCTTGTCGGCAGATACTTCTCGGCGGATACTACCGCTGATAGCTTCGATGAGGATTAATAGCGGGATTCCTCCAGACATGCGTTTTCTGACCGTTTTCTGTAATGGCATCGATAGATAGGGTGATTCTTGGAAGCAGAAGGCAAGGTGGGCTCTTCCCTCAACGAAGATAGAGTAACGTTTCTTGATTCTAATCGTCCAGAACTGTGTTCATACGCACATCTTCTATATTTATATGCATTGGTACTCGTAAGTATTGCGACACCTGCTGCATTTGCAGAAAATCTGATATTTTAATTTAAAATACTGATTCGCTCTTACTTCTTATTTTATTTGGTCATTTATCACAAACTTGTCTGTTGGAATGTACCTGAAATGCATCTGGCACAAATAAAATAAATTATAATTTTCCTTTTTTGTTAGCGTTAAATTCGCCTGCCGCCCCGAATAAAAGATATTCCCCGGAACCTGAGATTATCAACTTCCCCGGGCACAACTGCACTGCTCGTTCGAAGAAACTCTATTGGATATTACGTTAAAAGCGTTGCACGGTACGTACGATATCGCCGATGCGACATAATCAGTGGAGTTCCCGGAGGCTCGCGTGACCGAAACCAGCGCCTATCTGGAAACAGCAAGAGACATCATTGCCTATAGATCTTCCTCGAACGATGTCTCTTTAATTTACCCCTGTGCCACCCGACCACGGCTTTTCCTCCGCCTTCACCGCCGTACACCGTGCCGTTTACCAGTTCGAATAGCAATCACCCGTTACCACATCCCTTGCTACTTATCTTTATTGTTCCTAATTACCTTGGCATACCGGCGGCCAATTATCGTTTGGTCGGAAGTTTCCAGTCGTGCAGTCGTAATGCACGAGATCCTCGCGTGGCGGGGCCAGTCCTTCGGCCCTTGGTCGCGATATACGCGCATAATGCCCGGCTTAAGTTGCTCGACAGCGTGTATGTTTCATTAGCGGTGGCAGAGGCACAAGTTACGCAGCCGTTGCACGTGGAATCGCTCGATCCTCGAGGTGCTTGGCAGTGTGCAACAAAGTCGACGGCGGACGAAAGCATACGCGTAAATAGAATCGAACGGGTGGAACGTTGAACTAGAACGTGGAGTTTCACGCGGCGACCCCACCCTTGCTCGATGGAATTAAATTGGAGACTGGTGTCTGGCCGCCACTCCACTACTACCGTCGCGTTTCTAATTATCCAGCGAAACTTTAAAGAGAGATTCAGCTGGCTAGGACTTTCCACGTGTCCGTGTGGGGTGATGGTTGAAGGAAAGTGTGTAGAACGTAGAAGGTGGAGAGAAGTACCTATCGCAAATTGATAATACGTGTGTATATTATCTGGGATACTTGATCCCTCGGAATAAAGTTTTCCTTTCAATTAAAACACTCCACGTAACGTCATAGAGATTACTATGTAGTAATCGTCAAATGAAAGTTTTAAGATTCATATATTTATATGTCTGTATAACAAGCTTAATAACTTTATGTATTTTATCGCTATTACCAGGGCCCGAGCTAGGGAGGCGCAAGCAGGCCAACTTCCCGGAAAATTAAAATCGATAAAAAAATATAACTTTTTGAAAAAGCGGTAAAAATTTAGGTTATACCTACATGTTTGAATTTAGTATTAAACTTATGAATTGCTTTTAAATCACCCATACCTATAGTTACCTATATTAAAGATAAAGTAATTATTTATAAATATAAAGAGCGGCGAAGATCATTTTTGTGCAGAGCGGCGAAAGAGTGGCACTATCGCCAGTCTATTTTCCAACTCTCTAATCTATTCACAATCTTTCTAATGGAATTATCTGATATCTATCACCGTTCACGGTTTAAACTTTAAACTTTCATCTACCTACCATAATTCCGAATATGCCTCGATCCTCCAGTAGAACTAGCCTTGGGGAGCTGATTCGCGCGAAACTTCATTTACAGCTTCAATAAATTGATACCTCGAAGGCCGTTGAAGCTAAGAGGCTGAAGTCTTACGCAAGCTTCCATTTACGCTCTTCGCGATTATCTGCCGACGCTGTTGGTTCGAAGAAGTATCGACGAGCCCGGTGTCGAATTTCGTGTGTTTTTATGGAGAGCGCGCGCCGGTCGCAGCTGCAATCGGATTTACCCGCGAAAGTAAGAGGAAATAAATCGCAGCTCGCGCGTGCTCGGCGCGATGGTGTAATCCCGTTGCACGGGGAACCTTCCTCGGTTTGCCGCGCATTTTCCTTAGCCGCGTTCACGTAACAGACCGTCGTCGCCTTTCAAAATTAATCAGCCCTCCCCGGTCGCGGAGGAAGAGCTTTCAAATTTCTTTCGCAACGAATCTTGGGCAAGGGAACGCGAAACGAACTGGCCAACCGCGCACCTTGTACATACCGGGCGTGCAATTAGTCACGGCCGAAGATTCTGGCCAATTACGTTAACCAGGCTGACGGGATGTATCCAGAGCGCGAATACTGTGATTGCGTTTACACGGCCTTATCGCCGCCGTCCTAGAGACCCTATTAACGATCATCGATAAGCTATCAACGATTTATGGCCACTGGACAGGCGCAAGAGTCGTTGATAGCATCGTTATGATATGAATAATGCAACTAGGCGGAGGGAGGGGGGGATACAGTGTCACGAAATATTAAGTCTTCGTTAAAAGTATAAATATATTACAAGTTATAATTTTTATCACATTTCTGGTAAAAGTAGAAGTAGCGGCTTAACACGTAGTACCTACGACGTGGAAATGAGTGATGGTAGATAGAAAAGAATCGGATACTTACGTTTTGTAGTCTAAAAGAGTCCACGCTACGCGCAGTAGGTTCGATAACGTTATAGCGAAGAGAATTTCTAGCTGGTCGTTCCTCCAGCTCATTATTCGTACTCGAACAATGCCAAAAGAGAGTTTCGAGAATCGCGTATAAGGCGATCGGACGCGCATATGCATGAGCCACCGTATAGACATCCGTTTGAAAAGCGCCTCGCTGCTCATTCTTTCCTTTTCCCGTTTCAGTTGCCTCCGACGACCCCCCTAGGTGCAGCCGCAGCTCGCGGCCTCGAATTCTAACTCTTGTATTTTAACAGGCATTTTGTACAGTGGTAGGAAACAGTGATGGAAACGGTATCAACTTGTATTTCCATTTACAATCATGGTTTCGGCGTATATTTCCATGTAAAATCGCTCCCTTCCGGGTTCTACGCACGACCGGCCCATTCGATTCTGACCGCGTGCCTTCGATTAGAATTCAAAGTATGTATAGCGTGGACAATGCCCTAAACCCTAAACCACGTTCAAGAAATACTGCAGAAATGTTCGCGCAGGAGAAGGCTAATCGTGCGAAGTCGATTGCTAATCGATTTGCACGTGGCTAGAATCGAATGAGTTTATCGTACCAGCGGCATAGCGACACCCTGTATATTCCACGACGTTTCCAGAAAAATTTTGACGGCATTTATCGGTGCTCGTTCCACGCCACGCACCGTCTGCCTCCGCCTCCGCGCTTTCATGCACTGAATGCTATACGGTTCTGCGGTTTCTAGGATGATCCGCATCGCGCCGCTGAAAAAATTCGGTCAAGTCGACGAATTAATTAAAGCCCGCTTTGCCGTGCGAAGCTCCGCGAACGCGCGGAATTTCGACGGGCGCAGCGCGGGAGAGAGGCAGATGGAGAGGCGTTTTTCCATTTAAACGATGCTGGTTAATGACGGCATTAGAATTGCAAGCAAGCCTCGCTCGCGATCACGAACAGAACGGACGTCGACGTTGAGCCGCAGGAAGTCGTGTCTCTGAACCATCCAACGCAGAAGGGTGAAACCGCGTTTCTTCGTTTCCAACGATGAACGAAGCGTATCGATGCGTAGGTACTTTCGTTGTGGATACCATGAAATATACTTCGAGCGGCGTCGGCGTGTTTCCACGGTGATAATTAGCTGCGGAGCACTTAAACAGTCTTCGAAGGTTTACTTGGAAAAGAAACCAGCTTTGGTAGTTCCCTTTGTGCGAAACTTTCTCGCCAGAAACTCGCCTGACTGACTTAACCCTTGGGTGGCGGATAGTTTTGCCACGCGTCGCGAGCAGGGTTAATCTTTTCTCACTGCTCGTTCCTCCGGGTGTCGAAATCCCCATCGCAAAAGAGCGCACACAGGCAATAACAGCTCGCCCCATTAGCCGAGGGGCTCGTAGAAAGTACGCATGCCCCGTGTCGGCGTCTAATTGCTATCCTGAAGCAGGAATTAAGCTAAAGTCTGCCTCCTGGATTGGATTCGTCATTGTTGGTGCAACAGCACCGTGTCGCAACCAGCGCGGCGAACTTTTATCTGCGCGAACGGCCTTGCCTTTTTACGCGTTAACGCCGGCCGCGTGTAGGTGTCGCTTACTTTCCTGCCTTGAAAAACCTTTCACTGTTTTGCACCTACATAGACGGGCGGCAGACAGCCGCGCGCCGTTGCCGTAAAGTCAGAGAAATCTTGGGCAGTCCGTGCGACTCGCTCCACATAGCCGCATCGGTCGCATTCACCGAATTCCATTTCGTTGGCCGAGATTGCGCCGATCGCAGGCGCGCGTTACCGCGCGCCCGTGGATGCTGACCGATCGAAGCGCTCCGACGAAGCCAGTCGAATGGAAATCGTGCTCGTGGAAAGTTTGTTAACACCGGGCAAGCTCGCGCGTCAGAATAAGACGATTTTACCCTCGATCGCGCGCGGTAATGACGATCAACTGTTTCAGTCCACTTGTAGAACGTACGAAACGATCTCGTCCCACGGATACCTGTTCCCGTAGACGGTGTGGCGTTATGTCTTTTCGCGTTTCAGCGAATAGAGCAGGTATACGCAGTCGTTGTCCGTTCACTGTTGTACGACCTGCGTAATGAGGCATCCAACGTGTAACGCGATGTATAAACTTGCCTTTGGTTGAGAGAATTTTAATTAGCCGCTGCAACCATTTCGATAGCGCAGGGGACCTCGACGTCCATCGATGGTCTGACCAGAAAAAGGCCACGGAGTTCAATGGAGCGCGAGAGTCACGGGCTCGCTTCCTTCAGTTTTTAAAATGGCCACTAGAGAACGACGGTCACCCGACCATACTTAATCACGTTAATTGGGCCTTCGGACTTCTCGAACCGAGAAGCAATTATGGACACGAGTTAATATTCCGAAACGTAGCTACCCTTGATTTCTGAGACACCCCTGTTACCCTACGATTATTTACCACCTTTTTTGGCACTTTCTGTTCTTGTACCTCCAGTGCTTCTTTTTAACTTAGCTGCATCAATTTTAAGTTAACGAGCATGGCAGTATCGCTGTGAACGTGTGTACATTTTTGGGGAACGCTCGCTCCATACGTATCATAGTCGCCAATGATATTCCCTACATGTATAATACTTTGCGCGATGTCTACCGATCTGCAAGTTCTTCGAAAGTTCGTGCAAAGAGTTGTGAAAGGAGGTTTTGTACTACCTTATTTTTATAATAGAGCTTCATATTTTTGTTACCATTTTGTAATTGCTCGTAAAATGTATCGAAAAAATTTGATTATATATAAATAGAGAAGGAAATGGAATTTTCGAAGAGAAGCTCGGTAGACATCTCGCTGCCTGGCCTTAGGCATCGGCCGCAGAACGACCTTCATCCTTCACCGATCCCCAGCAAATCGCCTCGTGTTCCTCGCTCTTTTTCATTCGCCTCAGCCAGTCTTTCTCCTTTCCCCACGATGGATCGTTAGAAGCCTCATCGACATCGCACCGTACGTTTCATGATTTCACAACGCGGATACCCTGCCACCGCCTGCTCTGCCAAAAGACCACCACTGCCCGCCCCCCTCTCCCTCGCAAAACGCTGATCATTTAATTTATTCACGTCTGTGCTTCGTCGCTTCGATTGCGTTTCAGCCGTTCTTTTCTTTTGAGTTGCTCGCCCCTATCCTGTTCCTACTTTCTGTTGCAGATTTCGTACGAACCGTGGTTGTACGGTACGAAAGGCAGCGAGAGCGACGAGGATGTAGTCGGCGACAGGCTGTCGTCTTTTCACGCGAACCGCCGTTCGAGAATGTGCACGATAGAACAAGCAGCGGAAAAAGGGAAGTTGACAGCGCGAAGCGAGGTTATCGCCGTCTCCCACCGGGGAACAGCGTCGGCAAAGATCACTGCCAGAGTAATGACGAGCTGGACAAGTTAATTCCGTCCGTCGAAGCACCTTGAGCGGTCCGAAGCCAAGCCTCTCTGCCCGTTTCCCCGCCACTCGAGATCAAAGACTGACTGTCAAAGAGGGAAAGATGTTGGGAGTGAGTCAGCCGGGAAATCCGCCCTCGAGTTTGCGGCACTCGGCTAGCTTCTCCTGCCTGCAGCGCAGCACCGCCGGCGAGGGTCACCGGACCAGGACCTCGACGTTGCTGCAGCAGCCGAGCCTGCAGCTGAGCAACAGCCACCACCAGTACACCCCCAGCCAGGCGTCTTTGCTGCAGCAGTCCTCCAGGAGCGTCCAGCACCGGGTCGAGGCGTTGGAGTCCATCCAGGACAGCAACGACTACGGCTTCGTGAAGATCAGGCCTCGTCTGCGTAGCACGAACGCCACCCTCTACCACGAGGAGGAGGTGGCAGCGCAGAAGAGCTCGCTATGGGACCGCGACATCTCGGCGTTCAGCGATCGCGACTGCGATCCGAATTTGAGGGACTGCTCGCTGAAGGCGAAGGACCGGGACAACTCGCCGAAGGGCAGCTCGAAGAACCAGAACCCGTTGAGAGGCGCCCTGATACTGTTCACGTCGACGTCCTCCTGGTGGAAGGCCAGGCAGAGGGAGGACCAGCTGAACGTGACGTCGACGGATCGCGCGCTCACGTCCACCACCGCCACGTCCGAGCGAAAGTGGTCGAGCACCTCGATGGCGTCGCCGTCGAACGAGAGAAAGTGGCCGACGGTGACCTCGCCGGCGAACGACCGGAAGTGGTCGGCGGGCAACAGCGCCTTGACGTCGCCCGGCAACGAGAGGAAGTGCGCGAGATCCTCCGTGTCCTCGAGCTCGACGGGACAGCAGGACAGGAAGTGGCGGTCCCTCGGCGCTCTGCTAAGGGCTCCCACGGGCGGCGGTTCGCACGCCGTTCAGCACTCGCTGTCCCACAACATGAGCGTCTCCATGATCGAGGGCGAGCACTTCCGGGAGGACGCGCGCGGCTCCGGTTACAAGTCCACGCGGTACCAGCAGCCGACGTCCTACTCCGCCAGGGTGTCCCGGGTCAGCAGGGACGTGTACAAGGAGAACGGGGAGTTCAGCCAGACGGGACGGTCGAAGGTGAGCCGCAGGCTTTACCAAGACGGCGGCGAGTCCGCGGAGAGGGACGGGGAGGACAGATATGGTCAGAACAGGCACCAGTTCGACGATTATTGTAGAGGCAGGACGAACCGGGAGAGCGTCTGCAAGGCGGAGCAGCCGAGCTCGGAGACGCGCGCCACGTCCACGAGATCTAGCCGGGCCCAGAGCTTTTACCTCCTGGACGACTTCCTGCGGCCGCAGCCGCAGCAGGGCAAGTGCATGCTGAACGTCTACCTGTCGCCGTCGCACTCGAAGAACGCTACTGATCACGGCAGATCGGTGGCCGAGGTGAAGCAAGTGTCGCAGGGGAACGTGACCAACATAACGCCACCTAGGCGTCATAACTCCAGCTCGGATAGCCTCGAGGTGGCGACCAGCCCTCTTCCGCCGCCTGTGCCGCCACCCCCGCCCCAGGTCGCTGCGCGCGACAGGGAGAGGGGCGAGAACTTGAAGGAAAAGGACGTGTGCCCGTGCAAAATGTGCTGGACCAATATGCAGCAGAGACCGTTCGTGGACGAGGTAAGTCCTCCTGGGACAGAAATATCAATGTGTGTTATCCAACGGGGTGGTGCGACGCAATTGCGTCCTGTTATATTATACTGTCGCGTTACTTTGGTCGCGAGGGCGTCCATCGGAGCTTCTGGCTATCGGGAGCTGGAATTATTAACGCTTCGAGTCGGCCAAGGTATGGAAAAATGCCCCTTCGAGTCGATGAACGTTAAGGAGGCTGCGGGCTCCTGCGAAAATGAGATTGATGATTTGCACGATTTTCGGTGGAAATTAGTTTAGGTAAACTAAAAAATTAGGTATATGGGTAGTTATAGGTAGACTTCTGATGATTGGGTAGGACGGGAATTTCAGAAAATTCTTGGCGCAACTGTTGTGCCTCGCGTCATCGTCTCTGATGTGTATATTAAGGAGCAGCTCGGGGAGGTTCGTCGAGATGAAATTTCTGAAAGGCGAAACGTGGGAATAGAAGCAGCGAGCATAAATTGAGATGCTTGTATGGCGTAGCTACGAGAAAATTTCACCGAGGAAATTCCCCAGCCGGCTTGGGTACCTATATGCAGTCGATAAATCAGACGACGCGTGCTTTTGCCTTTCAATTTTACTTCGGTCAACGAACCCGAGTTTTCTGCATCGTTGCGTTTCCATGATAGAAAACGGTTTATCAATATTCCCGATACTTTATTCCGCGGATTCTAGCGTTACTTCTGGTGGGACGACGAGTTTAGAGGAATGGCTAATTTTCTTGAGATTCGTGTTAAATGTGTACTTACCTAATGGGACTAGGCAGTCGTTTTCCGTGAAAGTGACACTTTCTTTTTAAAGTATTTGTAAAAAAAATTGAAAGAATATCAATGTTTATTATTATCACAGAGATTGAAAAAAATTGGTATGAAATATACATGTCTTTTAAAAATGGCGGTGCTGATAAACATTTTAACGTTCTTCTGTAGTTTTCAGTAAAATTGGTGTTAAAAAGTGACATAATCAAATTTCAAGGTGTGAGTCTTGTTGGTTACATCCGTAGTTTCCAGAGGGAACCGATAAAAAGTAAAATTGAAACATAATTGTTAAATTGGTACGCTGTCCTACGTACGAGTTGAAAGTCACTGCAATTAGTCATAGAGCATAGCACGCGTTGGTCGTCATCATGGCGCGAATTCTGAAAGGCCGATAATAGGAAGCGCCGTTCGATGCGACAGGGGGGTCTGATCGTCGACGATGAAACGTGACAGGAGGATCTTTGTGTATTACGAGTTCACACGGTCGCGCGACAGACACCACTGGTTCACTTACCGATAAGCGACAGCACGTGCTGACGGGCTTACGCCCAATAATGGGGGTTGATCCATCGCTGGTAATTTTCACTAACTCGATTTAGAGACGACGGAACGTACGATCGCAATCAGACGCGGGGTGTACGTGTCGTGGAATCGTGTGGGACGACCCCCGGACGAAATGGCTCGTCGTATCAGGTTTCTGGCTCGATGCAAATAGAATCCAATTGTCGGCCATTCAATTGTCGATTTCTTAACCAGAGGAACATGCTGCTGGCTGTGTTAACTCTGGTGAAAGTTTCGACGAACTTGATACCGCCATTTTAAAGTTCTGAGCCTGGGGGGATGTGGAATTATGGATCGTGGTGGTGTTCCATTAGTTTCAATGACGAGCAGAGAGAGAGAGAGAGAGAGAGAGAGAGAGAGAGAGAGAGAGCGAGAGAGAGTAGGTACCCAAAGGGAAGATGTTTCAGGGATGAAAGAAGAATAAGAATGTTTGTGTAGATGTACGTTCTAGTTGGATTTGTTTTCGATACTGGTTCCTGTGCTTTAATAATTCTGGAGAACAGAATCATTCTTAAAGATATCTTTCAGTGGCGCACTTAGGAATTAATCTTGAAGGGTAAAAGTAATAGAAAAAACGTGTCTGAACCAGCTCTTCCCAATTATTGCTCCTAATCCGACGTTGAAACCTCCTCGAAAAGTTATCACATAATAAAATTGAAATATTCAAAAAATGTGTAAACTATTCAACGAGAAACATACACCTGACTGCAAAATTTCTCCAATCACCACTGGCTCCTCGTTGTAGCGAGTTCGGGCAGGTTCCGTGGCATTTAATTGGGAAACGCTGATCTAGACCGTCGCGAGAGGAGAGATGGTTGAAAAACAGCCCGCCCGGCGCAGCAGCTTGGCGGAAGACCGTGTTTCGCCCCCCGCTGTTAGCTGTATCGAATGTTTGAATTAGGTTGCCGCCCCTGACCCCTTATTTCGCTGGTCGCGCTCGGTCTATCGAACGAAGCCCGTTATTCTTGGGACGCAGAAGGGTACAGAGTGCCGAAGGAAGTCGTATTTCTATCCTTCCAGTATCTACTCTATTATTAGCAGCCGCTGCAACGGCGGTAGACGGTTCGACTGGATTTCCGTTCGATTTTAAACACCACCATGGCCTGGCGTGGCCGCCGCCGGGCTCCCGGCGCTCTTTCCATCCAGGTATCCGCGTCCTTATCGCGAATTTCCAGCACGTAGCCTCTCGCAGTGGCGGCGCGATTTTCGCTCCGTGCATCGAACTCGCGCGACGAATTTACGCGCAGCGATTCGACGTCCTAAAGCCCAACATCCGAAGAATTCCCTGGCACCGCGCACAGTTCAACATACCGATCCCGCGGATCTGTGTTGCCCGAGCAGTCGGAGGTCCACGGATAAGATCGCTGCCACTTCTGTACGAATTGAGGCTTATTGACTGGGAGAGTGACTCGTAGGACAGCGAAGGGATGCTTGATTCGTGGCCCACTCGGTGTGACGTTCACTCGTGTCGCTACTGATTAATCGGACACCGAGTGGAGCGTAGACTGTAGTGGCACCAGGGCTCGACAATGAAATCCTTCGTCCGGTTTTTAACGGGCAGTGATCTGTATCACGAGGCAACGGTGTTTCCCCCTTAGACGCGGCACTTGGCAACGATCGCTCTTTTGTCTTCGGTGCCCCTTTGTGCGCCGATTTTAGACGCGGCGCGTAACATCGACGGCTTCCCGCCAGTGGCTCAGGCTCGTCCGTCAGGCCCGTCGCCCGGTTTTCCTGTATAATATTCAAGACGTCCTAGGTCAGGGACGCGTAACCTACGCATCCGGCTCAGACGGCCGCTTCCACCGAGCGTTAAGAGGAGCACGCTGCTGGCTGCCGCTAATTCCAACGTCCGCCGCGGCAAATTGCCGTTGCTCCTTTTTATTCCATTCCCAGCCGAGAATGTGGCGTTAAATTCGTGAGATTTCAGGATCTCGCGGGCTATGCAACGCGCGGCACTCCGAGCCTGGCGATTCCGCTGACACGCATAAATCGCGAGCCGGCGCGGTTAGCTGCGCGTGTACCTTGAATCATTCATGGGAGATTCGTTTGTGGGCCACGGTGCTTCGTAGCGGTCTTTCAAGCGGGATCAACAAGTTGAAAACGATGAAGAAATTAGAAGTCTCTAATTTCTTTTACCCCTCCAATGTCACTTTTCTATCAAAATGGGTCAAACTTGCTCGTCCTTCACCCGCGGTTATCTTTCCCTCCAGACACGAGGAGGCGGCGCGATTTCCGTCGACCTTAAGCTATAAATACGTGCTTGAAATATTCAATTATCTGGAGTTATTCTCGACCAGCTTCTCGCACGTAGCTCGTCACGAGGATCAATCCGCCAATCTCAGACCGCTCGAGGATCCTAAGATCACGCGATCCACGCCGCCACGCCGTTCCCTCCATCTGCGACGCATTGTCGTGCTGATTTCTCGTTTGCGAGCCCTGTCGGCGTATTTTTATTCAAAGATATCGCGCGTTGTTCGCGGCAAAGCCCGCAAAAGGTGCGAGGAGGGACGTACGCGCGTGCAGGGACCCAGAGGCTTTCCGCGGCAACAGAGGAGAGCCTTTCATCCGTAGAGGCCGGAGGGTTGAGTTTCAGGCGCGACGTGCAACATTTGACGACCCCGGCTTGGGCGACTCACGATGACGCGCAAAAGCTCGTGACAGCGGCCTGGCGGATGGCTGCAAGTGCAAGCTTGTCGAAAAGAACGCGTCAGGTATGCTGCGGTCGCGGCAAAAACGTTCGTCAGACATTGTTTTAATGCAACATCAAAAGTAAACGCTGGAAACAGTGGAATCCTGGCGCGTTGTCACGATTGCAGGGGAATACTCGTGTTTTAAGTAACAAAGTGATGTTCGGCAACTGGAAAACTCGAAAAATTTGAAACTTTGCAGAAATGTAGTTTAAGGGATCCAAATAATGTACTTATTTTTTGTTTTGGCAACAACCTCCCTCGTACCACACCGTTTTTCCATCTATCGAAACGTTCCTTCTCCCCCTTTTTCTCGTCCCACTTGCCGCGCCTCGCCGCAACGTGTCTACATGGCGTGTTCTTTTGAATAAAAAAAGGAAATTAAAAATTTCGATTCACCGCGATAACGGTACAGCCCGAAGGTGGAGATTGTATTCATCGTTGAGCCCGCGACCTCCGATACGACCCTCTCCATTGGAATTGATTTGGAATTCAATGGCACGTACGCGGATACACACGCGGGACCGAAATTCATTCCATCCGTCATCATGCAGCGCGTGATCGACTGTCACTGGTATTGTAGAGAAGTCGAGGCTGCCTCGTCTTGCCTCTCGTAAAAATTCCCACGGCGTATAAAAGAGAACTTTGTTGCCAGTCACCGGGGGTTGCCAGGGGGATGGCGAAGGATGCGTCTTTTCAATCGATCCCCGCGTCTCCATGCATTTCGCTTCTTTCAGACGCGGGGATATGTACGCGCGTTGTCCGCGGCGTGAGTAATCCCTCGCTACCCCGCGCATATATCAAAACATAATATCTTCATGTAGGAGTCATCTCGGCCGTGATTTCTTGGCGCAGGCGAGCGCAAACACGCCGCGGGAGCACGTAGGGTATCGTCGTGGAACATGGATAGCTGTGGGACCATCTCCCCTTTCGAGAATGGTTGGCAACGATTTCGCGAAGGAAATGGTCCGATGGTCGAAAAACAAAGGAGATCCTTTTGGAAAGTTGAAACATGGTGTGAAATATGGATGGAGTAGTATCATTGTTGCTTATAACTTATAAGCTACTAGCTTTACCAATCGGTTTCCCCCGGAAATTATATTCTGATTTTATAAAAAAAAATTATTTATTTATTTTTGTGTGTTATTTACTTTTATATATCAGTAAGGAAGATAACACTTTGAGTGGCGGGCAGTTTTGAAAGATGCCCCTCCGAGGAAGTCCCTTGGCGTCAAAACACGGCGACGTCAGGCGCAGTGATGAGTATTAATCACTAAAGATGGATAGATTTGAATTTCTTTATTTCGATATCATTCTCTCTGCGAGCTAATAAAATGGCCACTTCCATTCTCCTAAAGCTTCGAACATCGTGCAGAGCCAGCCCTAATACATCTTGCCCATTTTGCCCCTCTTTGCCACGTGGCGAATCGCCGTAGAATGCCTAACATTCATTTACGAGTCAATCCCCCGTGCATTTGCGCGGCCGGATTGTTTTCGACGATCTCCTTCGGAGTTCCGTCGTTTACAATACCCCGTGGGCTTTCTCTTGGCTCGGTTTCCAACAACAGATCACTAGCCTTAACCTTCTCCAGATGCTGGATTTGTGTCTCGCCGGCGTTCTGGCAGCGATGCTAAATTTGACTCCGCGCATCCTGATCATTCGCTCCTCTCTTTTACCATTTTCGTTCGCGATCCTGCGTTCAGTAGCCTCCGATAGCCTTCGTTAGTAGTTTATCGGCGCGGAATCTCTTAATCGTTCGAACGCCACGCACCACTGGGCACGCCTCCAAAAAAAGAAGCGCGTACGAAAACATCGTACACAACGAATCAAGCGGCAAGGGCTAGGGTATCAAAGGAAACGTGTTCACGAGAGCACTTCTGAAAAGGATTCTTTCACAGGCGAAATGCCGAGGGGGTAGATTTTGAAGCGTCCTGTAGGGCACAGGAGGAGACAGGACCGTATAAGATAGAAGGCACGAGATAGACCCCTGACGGTGATATCTCGCGGCGAGATCTCCAAACCGGCCATGTCTGTCGTTGCGTCGAACCAGGGTGATTTATCATTATTGAAATACGGACCATTTGAGCCATCGCTGCCCATTCTACGCTTCTGCACGCCTGTGCAACGTTTTCCCATCTTGAAAGACCCGCGGCTGGAAACTCGCTTTTGTTCGTGCCCGCCACCGCTAATATTCTTTCAGCTATTCCTTCCCCGCACAATTTTATTTAAATTCTACAGTCTCTCTTCCCTTTCTTTTCTGTCTCCTTGTTATCTTGAATTAAACAAGACTGTATTCGGCTTTATTTTAATTGCTGGAGGAAATTCAAGGGGATTCGAGTTGGGGCACCTCGGAGACAGATACTTTCTTGTCGCCAGGCAGATGGTGCACGATTGTGAATTCAGTTTCCTCCAAACCGGATCCCAAGCACGTGGTGACGCTCCGCGTCAATGTAATACAGCGTGAAGAGCCAGTTTTTGCTCGTTGCCGCGTACTCTAAATAAAATTAGAGCTCGTTTCGTAGAAGCCGAAATAAATAACTGCAAAGTGTGTACTGTGCCCAGAAGTTTGGTGGATATTAAACGTGTTCGCATTGAAAAGTTTCTCGACTGCGTGGACGCGAATGTTGATCGTAGAATTTTAGTCGAGATATCAAAAGTTTTAGAAAGAAGCAAGTAGAAGGGAAATGGAAGTTTCTAGCTGGTGTAGAATTTCTTTCGAAACTCTTGCAAATTTCTTTTCTACAGTGGTAGGTGCTACTTCTAATTCTGTGACTTACCGAATATCAGAATTAGCTACTTTTTTCATTTTCCTTGTAGTAAATGATGCTCGTAGTGGAGAGTCAAAATGAAATTCTCCCGGAGTTCGTGGAGAAAGAGGAGCCTCTTTAAGATTTTTTTAAACTGCGGTCGCCGCGTTAATCATCTGATAAACGAGACTGGCCCAAGTTCCACTCGTTAAACCGCAGGGCCAGTGTCCTCCGCCTTTGGACGTCACGAGCCGCGATGGAAAAAGGACGAAAAGAATTCGGACGGCGGGCCCGGTCACGAGTCCTGCGATATTTCGCCAAGTGTATTCATTGTTGCCGTGGAAATCGCTACTGAGTCACGGGTGGTCGGAACTTGTGGTTTCAACCCGAAAACCCTCATTAAGGTGTATTATTAATGTCCTGTCGACTCGAGGCACCCCCGTTTTTCATTCCGCGATACGATCTTTCCAGGAACCTACTTTGCGATTACGATCGCTGTGATCCCGTGACGAGTCTCGTTATATTATCTTCCATGGATTTATCGCGGGCTGTTGTTAGAGGAATTAACGAAAAGGAGGAATAACTGTCTGTTAATTGCGATACGAATCGCTTGGCTCGTGATACTGTTATGGGGATAATATGTATTGGTAGAAGTGAAATTAGATGCGTGATTGATGGGGAAGGTTTTATTTTTTAAAATAGTATATTTCACAGTGACGTTGAATTCCGGAGGTGTTAATTGATCCCACGCGATGATATGTTGTTGTTAGAGAGAGTTTTGGAACAGGGGTTATTGTAAAATAGAAAAGTTTGTGTGTTTTATTGGTACTGATTATTTGCTAAAGCTACAGAGATAACAGCACACCCACTTTATCCACTTACTTTCGCAACAGCAGGTGCAACAGTTTTCTGCAGCATCTCTTTATTATCGACCCACAGACTTCTGCATTACCAGCGTTGCATACAGCTTGCAGCTCGCTCCGGCAAGGTGACACCACCAATGAGCTTTTTCAAACTGATCGATTTTTAAACACTTTTTTACAAAGTTCATCGACTCCAATAGTATCTCATTTTTCAAGCAAGTAGATCTACGTCGGATAAAGTAACATTACCATTCCAATCTCACTATGTGTATACTGGTCAAAATATTGCCGCAATATAATAATTGCAATATGGAAGTTGTAAAAATTCTCTTATTTGCTTGATTGCAAATATTGGGATTCCTTTATCAGTGCAAAATTCGCGATATTGAAATGGATATCTGTCTTTTTTTACTACATCGCGTAGATGTACAGAAGAAGAAGCTTTTCCTAGCTTGTGCGAGCGTGCGCACACACTTCAAGGTCCAGTGAGACGGCACCCTTAATTACAGCCTTGAATCTCGAGTTTCTCCTTTGTTCTCGCCCGACTAGAGCGATTATTAAAAAAAAGAGAGATGAAAAACAAAGAGGATTGCGCACAGATCGTAAACGCTATCTAAATGGAAATCGTGCGAGAAACATTCGAACAATTCGCGGATTATACGCACTCGTGGCCCCGTCGCCCGCATGGTTCGCGAAATTCCTCGCACGTGGTCGGAGCATCGGTTCGCCCGTAAAAAGGATGCTTTGTTTGCACCATGAAACTAATGCCCCGTGTGTCTTTATGTAAATCAAGGAGATTCTCCGTTAAAGCCCGTCCACAACGCGTATCTTAATTATAATCATTGGCTGGCATCTGTACAGGGCGTTGCAACTTCATGGCACAAATATTTTGCGTTTTAGGACTAGATAAAAAATCACCCTATCAATTTTCACGAAGTTTTTGTGAAATTTGGTGATTTTAAATTTGTACGATGCTTAATAAAAAGATAGAAGCATTTTATTTTGTAACTTACAAGGGAACTTCGGTGATCCGAATTTTTGGAAACTTTACAAGTTATTAGATATTTTTTGTTTTATGCAACTTTTTGGTTCCTCAGGGTGGAAACGCCCCTGAAAGATTAATGTGTTTTCCTATTTTCTTGTATATTATTTCAAATTTGTAGTGGAGAACATTTTTTTTATTTAGAATATAAAACCCATTGAATTTTCTTAGTGGTATATCTCTCTTGATTCTGACAAGTACTCGACACGTGCAAGGTTCGTGCAACAAACCATCAAGCGCCCAGTATATTTATTTTTTCTATTGATTGGTGTCAGCCCCCGCTATATGTTCTCCCATCGAACCATTTTCCGCGCGTCTGATCTCGTTGCCCGCGTGGCGTTATTACTGCCTCGAGGGAATCGTCCGATTTGGAACGTGTATCGAACCTATTTATCTCGTCAATTCTTTCTCCACTCTGCTTTATTGCCCTCCCCGATCAACTTTAAGCGCCTAGACATCGTGTGCACGCGAAGCTTTCATGGAAGTTCCCGTGTCCTCCAACGTGGATGCAATTTAATTAAACCGTTCAACTGGTAAACGCTTATTTTGTCGTGCGATTCGGTTTCAAGGTTCTGCGATCGATGCAGCGAAACGTTTGCCTCTGTGCGTTCGTTAATAGCATTTTCCAATCAATGTTTCTCCTTTTCGAAAGAGTCGACCGGCACAAAGTCTAGAAACATGGCGCTCCATCGTTTTCCATGAATTGAGTTTCAGTAGCTTTCAGTTGAAACGAATTTACGAGTATGAAATATAGATTATACTTTTCGAGGATACACACCGAAAGAGAAGTTTCTCGAATATTGGTTCAATTTAGCTGAGTATATCACGCAAGTTGCGGCTGAGGGAACTTATTGCAATTTGCCTAACCTCCCCAAAATTCTCGAGTTTCTACTCATCCGAAAGCTTCTCGGGGGTAAATATTGATCGAGGCAGCAAATATACTGATCGCCCTGCAGAATTTATTTACCTGACACGGACGCTTCAACTCTGAAAACCCATTTCACGGAGGGTTCACCCCGTGTAAGGCAGTGCATCGACATCCAATCAGGGAGCTTCTTGGAGAGAAAAAAAACCAATCGATATTTCAGAAATCACGACGTACCCTACCCTTGTATGCCCCAAGACGTAGTCCTGTTCCTCGAGGAGAGAAACTAATCAAATAAACTTTCGACCGCGTCCACATCTTCTCGACCTACCCTATTTTATCTCTATCAGACCCTCCGGAGGTACTTTGCTCGGATTTCCGAGTACCACACTCTTGAATTCTTCATAAACCAGCTAATACTCTATTAATTCAAACGACACCCTCTTTGCAGACTTGAAACCACTACCACAAAGTATATCAACCCTACGCTACACTAAAAATCACACAGATTCACATATGAAAGGTAAGGGGAAAAACTAGGAATGTCAATTTATTGGCATTTTACGGTTTATTTTGAACCGTCGAATTACAAAGAGTTGTAAAGTTCAAATACCCCCGTAAGATAACCTTAAGGGGGGATTCCTATTCTTTGGACTAAAAACGTAGCAAAATTTGAGATTTTTTTTTTAAGAAAACAGCGATTCGATTCATCTGAAATTTGGATCCCGTTTTGATGCCTCTTTGAGGAAGCTACAGTGTTTTTGACATTAATTTTTAACCATAAATATAGTAGTTAAAAAATAAATTATTTAAGAAAAAAATTAAATTCATTGCACCTAGTTTCTTTATTGATGGACTAATATATTAAAACTTAATTTACTCGCTACAGCTATTTGTAACATTCCCCTTACTCTTTCAGAATATTATGAATCTAAATTTTTAAAACATAAACCAAGGGTCGATAATTTGAACACCCGTTACTACCTCCGATCAAGGTATCAATGCGAACTGTCAGTTACAGACCAGAAACAAGCAGAGTTCTTTGTTGCAGTTTAAGGGAAATAACGCGGAGGAGCTCGATTTCCCTTGTTCCCTTTGTTGCACCATGTACAGACTGACGCATCTAATCCTATCGTAGCCTATCGATGTGAATCGACCTTTAATCGGAACCCAGAGACACGTAGAGGCTCAGTTGCAGCTACACACACACGCCCGGCATGCTGTCGGCACACAAGGGTTCACGAGCGCGCACGTGGAACACGAGATGCCGTGCCACTTAATCACAGTGTCAGTCTATCCATTTGTATCGGGAATGCGGGTACAAGTACGTAGCTGCTCAGGTGAGCATGTGGGCACCGGTGAGATTTAGATTCCTGGTACAATTTGCTGTTGCGTCGGCGCCGCTCGGTGGCCGCCCCCTGCTCTCTCGCATGCTAAACACAGCGAACCCACAGCCGGATTAACCGTAATGGAGATCCCCATTGTAGACGGGGATATTGTTCGCCGCTGGCTGTAAATTCGTGGAACGTTCTGTCTTTGGTTACGATATGTCTTCGCGTTAATTTCGCGGGTGGAACGCGGCGTAGGTGGCAGGATCGCCCCATCCGCGTTTCGCCCCCTCGATCGTACGATCCGGGCCAGAGTTTGTGAGACGAAGGTGTTAGCGGGTGTATATCAAAAATGAGGGAAGTGGGTTGTTTGGAATGAGAGGAAGTCATTGTGCAAATATTTATTTTATTTAGGTATAAGGGGGAAAACTAGGAATGTACATATTATATGCGTAGAATACGTAAAGAAAAATAAAATTATCATGTTTGTAATATTACGTAATAATATTTAGCGGTTGATGATATTTCTTTTTCTATCACTTATTAATCAGATTTCTTTTTTCCTCTTATTTTTCCCACGAAATTAGAGTCTAACACGCATTGTGACGAGTTCCTGTTATCCAACTGTAAGTCCAGTGATTAGCATCCGTCAAGTGGGCGATTAAACGTGTAATTAGTTGGCCGATTAATACCTACCTCAGGATTATCATAATAATGCGATTCCAACGAGGTAATATTATCTCGGCTTTCCATCTTGCCTTTTTACTCGCCACTTAAATAATCCGCTTAGAGGGCGAGTAAAAAAATACTCCTTGGCGGTCATAAATCGAATAGTGGATTTTTTCTTATGCAGAAGGAAAGAGCTAAATAAATTGCAAACGTTTGATAAAACTATCCGAGACATCGTAAGAAAGTTGAATCCTCCTATCATTTTTTAAACATCTTTCTTCATTTTAGAATTCAGTAGCACGATCCTTTATATAAAACAACATTTCAGTCTTAATCAGAACCACATCCACTATAATTTCAACCTATAACCATCAGACAGTAAGAAGAATTAAAAAAAAAGAAAGAAATTACAAATTTATCACCAGGAGAACCTCGTCGGTGCAGAGACTTTACAAAGAAGGAAAATTCGACGCGAGAGAGACGTCCTCTTTGCTCAATTATCTCCAGCTAGACAGACTATTTCAGGCAGCCCGTTTCTCGTGCTTCAAAGAAGAATTACATTTGATAATTCAGCATAGACCAGCATAATAGCTCGTGCTATTACCGGGCTCCGTATCCAGCTTGGATTATATTAAACGGTGAGGGATAGATGATGCCGTTTTCGAGATGCTGTGCCCCGAAAATGAACAGGATAGTCCAAACCACCCTCTAGATTGCGGTGGGCCTGAGTAACGAGAGGCGCATTACGCGATGCGAGGCTCATTCCCTGTATTCGAACGCATGTATGCGTTCGTGCATCCGCTGCAGATCTTGCATGCACTGGTGGCCATTTACTGCAATCTCTTGCGAATTCTCAATTAATGGCTTTTGCTTTGGATTAGGTGTTTATAATCTAGTTATTATATCTATGGAATTCTCCGAAGATATTGTTTATTGTTCAAATCTCCCCAATGTTTTCTCGGTGTGACTGAAGTAAAACTTTCTTGCGAGTTAAACATTTCTTGAAACTTTTTACCAATCAAAGCTTTAGCATCCTTAAACCGATGTCCCACTTTTCTATCTAGTTCTGGTCTCCGATTTCTATAACGTCTATTCTCTGATGAAACCCAGCGCAGTGTAATAGCAACGCGAGCGTATCGTCGATAATTGGAGAGAAATCTGTGAAACGTTGTCGACAACAGTCATTAATTCAGCTACTAATTACTCCCCGGCGATCAAACAACGCCATTGCAGGGTCTTCTTTCCATGCCAATGGCAGCCTGTCTGCTTTGCATTCTGCTGTAAATGGGGATTTGAAGAAACAGCGGGCGGAAGTGGATCGAGACGATGGAGGGGTACCGGGCGCGGGATAAAAGTAGCCCGATATCGTTCGAAGTGATTTCCTGGCTCGATCGGCGAGCTTATTGCCAAGACCCTGAAAGCTCTGTTGATTCAACACGTTCTACACGTGTCAGTGACTACTCCGGCCTGTTAACTACACCTACCATTCCTCTACTCGTATATTTTAAAACCCTACAATCTTTTCGCTCAGCGATCGATGAAACGAGCTCTTAAACCACCATCTGCCTCGTGACGTTCACGCGCAAACCGCGTCGATCTTTCTCCGTTTCTCCATCAACGAACCACGCTTCGATAACAAACTCACATCCAACTCCGAACACCAGAATCATAGATCAATTTAATCTCGAAATAAAAGAAAATTTGAATGTAAATTTGAATGGAAATTTATTCATCTGTTTGGCTTGCACACGCGAATCCCATTCATGCTGGAGGAGGATTAAATGGAATTGGAGGATTTTTAACGAATTAACGCAGGAATCTCTAATATTTCACAGCGGTATTTTCTGGAATAAAAACGCGAATAACTGTGACATGCTTCCGTTTTGTAAACTCATATTTTTTCCGATTGGCGTACCCGCAACTTGTTTATCTGTCATTTCGATAGCAGGGTGACGGATATTGTGAATCCATCCGCAGTGTTCCACGGGCTTCGACCCCACATACGCTCGGCCTGATCTTATTCGCGACAATAATTACGAGGGTCGCGGCGGCGGTGGCGTGGACACGGAGATGGCGTCATTCATTTACGTTCTTCTGGCTGGATTCCAATCCACCACTCGAATCTCATCGTTGCCGACATCGCTCGCGGTCCGGAAGGGCTCATTTATCTGCCGAGAGGACAGACCACCGCCGCGGAAGCGGCTCCTCTGTTAAAAAACGGTGGCCGAGGGAGCGATTATTTAAAGTATACCTCGAAATTTCTCCGCCGAAGCTCGCGAGGATTTCTGTAACTTTCCGTATTCGTCGCGAGTTACGTCGCAGCGGAGTCGACGAATATTTCACGCGTTACGTGGTTGAACATTTTAATGCAGATGTGGTTCATGCCGTATGCAGAGGGAAATGGAAAACGCAAAGTATGTGTCTTCGGAGTTTGCAAAGGTTCTGAGAAAGCTTTCGATACGAAGGTTACAAATTTCTCGTTTCTGATAACATATGATTTCCAAAGCCGAATGCCCTTTGAACTTCCCTTCTTTTGATCAACTAAGTTCTTCGTTCTGGCCGGAAAAGCGGGGGATTATTATCCAGCTGGCATTGGGATCGAGGTAAGTGCCAACGTGGATTTAGCTGGGAATTTTATCACTGCAACGTTTAACGAGAATTTTCAAGGAAATGCTCGCTGTGTGTGTGGGTGGTAATGGTGTAAATGTAATCTAACTTCGTTTGATTACCCGTGGCTGCTGGATGATTATTCGAAAAGAGAAGGTTAGCGGTTCGCTGGAACGTGAAGTTCATAGTTCGCAATTAATTTCATGGAATTGTCAATATATCTTGCCGTTACTCAGTAATATCATTCGTATTAATGGATTCTGGGTGCAAATGATAGCGGGGAAATAACTCCTATTTGCAATTCAACATTTCAGTCGTGTGTCTACAATCTTGCTACTTTCATGCACTGGTCATTTCCAAAAGATAAACACGTTGAATGCTCTACAGTCTACAATCTGCTGCATAAAGTAGAGTGTACTAATATTTATTTATTTTAGTCAATATCAAATATTGGACTTGGTTTACGAAAACAATACCCCTATGCCTATCCTTCCTCTACATTTCATACCTATTAAACCATTTCTTTAAATATTGTACTCAAGTATAGTACATCTTAATATATAAAGCAGAAAGTTTATATATTTGTCAGTCGCCTAATAACTTTTGAACGGTAAACTCTTGGATCACGAAATGTGCTTCAGCTCCTTATGCCTGGCTAATCCACATGAATGTGACTGTTTTCACACAAATGAATTTTTTATAAAATCAGAATCTAAATTCCGGGGGAAGTCGAGTAGCAAAGCTAGTTATACATATTTAATTAATTGTGGAGTTTTATCTGCGTCACTTTAAGTTTCTAAAAGTATAAAAGAATTTTTAGGAAATGGCTTTCCACTTACCAAAAAAGAAATTCTACACATATCTCTGAATACTTCCCACTATCGCACCCGCAAACAAAAAACCACCCCTTCCAGAATCCTGCCCAAGTCACACCAGGATATTCTGAAAAGTCCACGAAAACCAATGACAGAGATACCGATATAAATTGTGCGTCCACGATTCGCGCGGAAACGAAGCAGCCGAGCTCATTGAAAGAGCGAGGGCGTATAAAGCCAGCCCGTCCTCCGCCACCTCCACACCCCCTCGGCGAACAAAGTTCGCGCCGCGGAAAATGATCCGTGGAAATGCTCGGCCGAAAACGAGAAAGACCGCCTAGGCTCGCGGCGACTGCGGAAAATCAATATCTCCGAAATCATTCGTCCCCTTACATCGCGCTCGCTGGACCGCTCCGATGCAACGCGATCCTGGACGAGCCTCCCTTGGGAGCAGAGTCGCCGAAAGGGAAGCTCGTCCAGCCTGCTCGGAAGGAGGATGTAAGCCACAGGAACCACTGGCAAGCAGGTGGACGGCGCGCTTGGAAGTTGAGATGAGGGTTGATGGAAAGGAAGCACAGCTCTGACCGAAAGTGGGGTTGCGAAGGATGACGTGGAGGAGCAGGGAACGCGGACTCGTAAGAAGAAGTGGAAGGAAGAAGCCGGTGCGAGTAAGGCGGACAGTGAAAGCAAGCGCGATAGACGAGGAAGGGCTGAGGGTGTGGGCGGAGGACAGAAGGGGCGCCGCGGGGATAGTATCGCGGAGGGTGGAGGGTGCAGAAGGACCTGCGCGCGAATTTCCCGCGTTCGCTCAACCTCATATTGATCCCACCCCAGTAACTCCCCGCATACTACTATAGCTGCCTGGCTGTAGGGGCTGAAGAGGAGAAGCAGGGCGCGGGGGAGGGTGGCATGGGCAGAGGGTGGGGCAGGAGGTGGATGGTTGATCGGCGTATACACGAAAGGAGGGAACGTCGAGGAGAATCAGAGAATCGTGGACTACGGGTGGTCCAGCGTCGCGGTGCCTCTGCTCTGAAACGCGTTGCTCGTGTATCGTCTGCGTGCCCTGACTGTGGCTCGTGGTGTGTGTCACGGGTGCCCGACACCCTCGCGTCGACCCTTGGCGTACGAGTAAATCGTCCTCTGTAACCGACGTCGGTGGCTGGTCAAAGGAAGACGCCGCGAGGGAGAGAAGGTGTGAACAGTGGTGGTGGTGGTTTTCAGGGCTAAGCTCGCGTAAGAGGTGACTTGGTGCGTCAGGTGCAACGGGATCCGCTCGACGAGAGAATAGAGCGTCGAAAGGATCACGTGAGACGCCTCGATCTCGTTAACCGCGCGCTCACTTTCCCTGTTCGCGCGCGCGATCGATGGCGAATGGTAATAAAAGGATCGCACGCGGGTCGATCAGTGGCTCGATCCACTGGAGGTGATTCGGTCGAGGCGTCTGTTGCTCGTCTCTGCCCCGAGGCGGGCACAGACGCGTGAATTTCCTGGACACGACCGTTTGTTTCCGCTGCAGGCTGCTGGCGAGCGCGCTCCTCGCGTACCCGTGTCATAGCCGCGAATCGGAAGCCTTGTTAGTTGCGTCTGCGAGGAAAACGTGGCTATTACGCGTGGACGTTTCTTCTATGAGGCGTCCCTCGGGCGTCGACTGGTGGATGTCCTGGTCGATGGCCTCGAAAGCGACTGTTCTAGCATCGTTGTTGGAGGAGTCGGGGCGAGGCACGGAATGGTAGCTTCGAGATCCTTCGCTAGGAGGAGAGCCTCTGAGATCAGGGGTAGTCCGGTGAAAGTATTCTGTGCGTGAAGGATGTCTCGCGAATGATTAATTAGAGGTAGAAAGCTGGAGGAATCGCGAAGGTTCTGGAACGTAAACGTCGTGGTTGTCAGCTGGTGATCGAACACTCCATCACGGAGTGTTCGAGATTTCAAGGGTTTTTCACTGGTTTTTCTACCGAGAAGTAAGAGTGGTGGTAGTGTTGGGATCTAGATTCGAAAGATCTTGTGAATTCTGTTGAATCCTCTGCTGTGCTTCGGTAAATACTCTTATGTATTGCCAGTTCTTGTGTCTTTACTATCCACACTATTTTTACCCCACAGCTGTCGGAAGAAAAATTGAAATATAAGAAGTGTTCAGTTTTATGCTCTGTCGCGCAACCGAAGGGGGGAAAAAACGAAAAATTGGATAACCTTTTCACAGTGAATTTCCGCAGAAAATAAAAGTTTTCCTCGCGAGTACGCTTCGGTGTAGCAGTCGGCTTCAACGGACTAGGACAGTAGAAGTTAAAAAAACTACATCTATGGACGAAACGTCATTAAAATCGTAATCCTCTTGCCTCTCTGCTCTGTTCTACAAAACTAGATTATGGAAAAAAGTATGATGTCGTTACTGCTCCAGGAGAATGTTTATAGAAACAACAGACCGCGGGTTCGATAACGTGGAGCATCATCTGCGAGGAGGAAAGCTTCTGCGATACACCTTGTTGCTGGTTACAGCGGTGCATTTCATGAATAGTTGAAAATGTCGGATGTAAAGTCGTCCTTTGAGATTGGAAAAGCATTTCCATCTGGTCGATGCGGTCGCTCGCTGCGAGCATCTGAATAAAAACGAGCCGTTTCTTTTAACGTACACCCGAGAATATATCGTAACGTATGAATACTGACCTCGCGGAATAGCTCGAAACGTATTTTCTCTAATTACGCGATAAAAGTTACAATAACACGCGAAACATTTCGAAGTGGCCAACGATCGAGACCATTTCAGATGTTATACAGATATGTATATCCCTAAAACGCTAAAAGCATATAAGCAGCGTAATATTACTGTCTTCTCTCAGTGATCGTAAACATGGTTACGATAGTCCGCATAATATTAACAGAGAGGATGACGGTCGCCGTTGGGGGCCATCGAAGTCCACTAAATTTCCGCGAAGTTGCGACAGAGATTGTCTAATGGGCCGCGAAAGGAACCACCCATGCGATTTAGAGGGAAGATACGCGGCGTGTTCGATTTAACGATCCATAATGGCGCATAATGGAAACCGGTACGGTTCAGCCTTGCTTCGTTGACCGCGCTAACTTTACTATCGTCGCGAGATGTAATCGCGAGGTTCACCGCCGCGAATGAAATCCACGCAGCCTATGGCCACTCTCGATGCAACGCTGCTCGGCGTATCCGCGCGAAGCGAGGGACACGAATATCGCGGCCCCAGTTTTCTAGTCGCCGGGCGATATATCGCGAGCGATATCGCTTCCATCGCGTGCAACAAATTAGTTCAGGTATCTCTGTTGGTCTCGATTTTTAATCTTCCACGGTTGGCGGGGAAAATGGTAAAACGTGTTTTCGGATAACGCATGCACGAAGCTCCGAGGCGGATAAAGTTTAGATACACGAGGTGGGTTCGTAGTTATCGTTAGTTCGATATACCTGTATTCCAAACCATGGGAGTTGGAGAGAAATTTTCATAACGGAAGTCACAGAGACTCAGAAGTACGGGTCCACGGGGGCGATGATTTCTTTGTAGATTCGAGTGCTTTTGAGATGAAAAGGTCAGGTGCGCTTGGAATAGAGTGACCTGTGATCTTTCAAGCTTTTACGATTCGTGTTCTGGTAGTGTGTATATAGTATCTGTGACTTCTGTCGCGTCCTTTTGAGAGAATATTACATCTTAAGTCTTCGGTAGCTCGTGATATTATCAAGAATACCATCGTTACTCTTGGATGTGATTCTTGAAGCATTGCTTGAATTTTAACAGCTCATAGTTTCGATGGGTGTCGTATCTTTCCAGAAGAGTGTTTATCTTTAAACTACTCCTGATCAATTTTGGTCCCAGAGCACCATGTTCCACTTTCCTTCGGGGCAGAAACAAAGAAACCTACTCTCCTCGATCGAAAAGACAACTAACCTTCTCCCTTCTTTTAATCTTCCACCACGAGAAAGGAAGCATCCGTTCCTAGATACAAATTTAATACAAAATTAATTCTTCGCGATATGTAGAATTCAAAACACTCCTTTTATAAAAAAAAAAAAAAAAATAATCACGTTCCCAAGCGATAGAAGAACTGCTGTCCAGAAACCTGAGCTTCCGGGGGATTAATTGCCGCGCATCGTGGCGCAAGAAAATGATTGATCGCGGTCAGGAAAGTTTCAATATCGTGCCCCATTACGAGTTAATACCCGGAATCGCGTTTCCACGAGAACCAAGCGGACTGCTCGTAAATAGGCGAGACGGAAAAGTTCCAGAGCCCAGACTGTCGTGCCGAAAGCCAGCTGGTGCGTTCAGGTTGCCGTCCGCGCGAATGCTCGCGTATGACTCACGGGGATCGCAGAAAGAAAGCGTTTCTGCCGCGATCCGTGCCCGGGAACGGCCAGTCGCGGATAAAAGTAACGATCTGAATGCGCAGATAGAGAGCGGACGTGTGCCTAGGTACGTGCGTGCGTGCGTCAGCCCCCGAGATCGCGATAAATCATTAACCGGGCGTGTTTATCGGCCGTGCACTCGGGCGAAATCCCGTGCAGCTAGGCTGGATTTATGCCCACCGCTCGATCACGATTGCCGATCGATCGCTCGTGACTGGCGAATCGGGCGCAACAGGCGTGCAACGATCCATCGCGATTACGGTAGCCCGTGGATCGAGGCAGGGCCATGTGCGCGGGAATGTCAGGTGCCTTTCCTTAATTATTATCAATGGCAACGACTAATTAGCCGGATCTCGCGGTTCCGATTAGACGGGCCAAATTTTCCATTCCTTTGATTCCAACGCAATCCTGATAGTCACTCAACTAATTAGGGTTCACAATCTGTGAATGAGTACAAGAACACTTTCGAAATAGAAATAAAATCGCGTGATTTTCGTAAACAAGAATTTGATTGCGAGTATCAGAGTAGGTTGGGTGATGTAGCTCGCGTAATTGTTGGTTACCTTCGATACAATGCATCATCGGGGGTGCCGTTGAGTTCACGGTCGATACTTCCGTAGGGGTTAATATCATAACACAGTGTAACGCAAGTGTGGTACCCACAATACCGTTCAATCTACGTGAAAGGGATGCTTATGTCATGAAGGGTGAAGCGCATAACAGGCTGCTTCCTTCGACAGGTCGCGCCCCAGTATGCTTGGCGGGAGTCGCAATTTTCGACGGGCTTTCGTTCCAGTTTTCTCTGTCTTTTTCTGTCGGGGGCTCCACAGGTTGCGCAATGTAAATCGGGCTGGCCTGCCTGTCCAATATCGAGGCTCTGTCCACGATGGGGAACGAGCCTGCCCCTGTACCCAGGCTATCTCTATTCTTCCTCGACGTGCACGCGATGCAACGCCTATTTTACGCGCGTTAGAACGACTCTCGTATAGTGGGAGAATGCTCCGCTCTCCACGGTGGCTTGGAATGTATGTCGCGGTTGCTGGCGGCGTGGAACGAGTCTATCTTCATGCTGTTAAATTTGGAGGCTTGGGTTTTTCATGAGGTCTAAGAGGTTTCTGAGAGGCGGCAGGAGATGGACCATCCTTCATACACTATCTTTCAGCCGAACAGTGATACTTTCATCGCCATATACATCGTGTACCATTATCAGGGACGGATTTGGGTATAGGCTAAGTAGGCTGCAATCTAGGTCGACAAATTTTTGGGGAGCGATCAATTTTGGGATGTAGCAAATTTTGGGGAGCGGCAAATTTTGGAGAGCGATAAATTTTAGAGGGCGGCAAATTTTGAAAGAAATTGAAAAAGGTTTAAACACAGTTATGAGACAACTTTAAAAACACTTTTCTTTTATATATATAGCGAATTAGCAATGACTCGGATATGAGTTGCCATATTGAATTAATTTTGAAATTGTCCCGGCTGTTTTAAATTACAATATTTGATAATATTTCGAGGAAAGGGTAGACGTTTGGTAGCCTAGGGGCGCCAAATCTTCAGATCCGCCCTGATAATTATTTCTACAAGCAATTCTATCTACCGTATGTAATTATGAAATCTTAAGGAGCTTTCCTTCGTTCTATTAAATTTCGGGTCCTGGATTTGTCATCACACCTAAGAGCTTCCTGAGAGAAGACAGGAGATTATAAAGTATCTTTATTACTCGACTCTACGCGTTTCATTCGTATCGCTGGTGCATTCTGGATCACCTTCTTCATAAACATCCCAGCTTCTCGTCGAACAGTAGTACTTTCATCACCATACACATTGTGTTCCATTATTTCTACGAGGGATTTAAACCACCACTCCTCGTAGTAAAGGCGGTGTCTTTCATAATCAGCTCTCAAGGAAGCAAACATTACGACTAACGAGTTTACTTTCATTCCGTTAAATTTGGAGTCCTGGGATTTTCATGAGGTCTAAGAGGTTTCTGAGAAACGGCAAGAAATAGGGCAAACATTAGAGAGTATCTTTACTCCTCGACATTACGTGTTTCATTCGTATCACCGGTGCACTCTGGACCAGCTTCTCCATTTTCTTGTCACTCGGTACTTTTCTCACCACGCACGGTGCGTCCCAGAATTTCTACCAGCAATCTAAATCAGCACTACTCGAATTAAAGGTGGCGGTGTCTCTTATAATCAGCTTCCAAGAAGCAAGCAAACATCGCGCCGTCTATAATTGCACCTCCTAACGAGCCAAGCTCCTTGTTTTTCCTTATCTACGCCCACGGCTGATGGTAAAAGGTGAGAAGCAAGAGCGTGATACAGAAAGCCCCGGCGAGAGACGCGCCACGGGCACCTCTTAATATCGCCCGTCGCTCCAGAAGTATTCCCAGCACTTCAGATTGCAATCCTCGTTCCTCGAGCTTAATATTTTTTATGGAGACGCTGATGCCGCGTTTGTGGAAACCTCCTTTTTGCTCCGTGCCGTGCGCAGTCCGC
The DNA here is from genome assembly GCA_963971345.1 of Andrena flavipes. Lineage (NCBI taxonomy): Eukaryota > Metazoa > Arthropoda > Insecta > Hymenoptera > Andrenidae > Andrena > Andrena flavipes. Next base: position 867,297 of record OZ020482.1, read on the forward strand.
GCTACGTACACGTACGTGGCCGGATTCTCCGAGATTTACGCGAGCCGCATGCAATCCTCTCACGTGTGCCGCGAAATGCTACAATTTTCCCTCTCGCGTTCGTGACGAGTTAGGGTCCGGCGATTCTTCATCGTTCCCTCCCCTGGCTGGCAATCCACCTTCGTGACGCGCCTATGCGCGCCAGAACGGAATTATCATCCGTTTTATACCTCATTCCCGCTTTCCAGTGGAAAACTTTGCGTCACGCGTTTCGTGTAAATCCGCCTATTATCGGCCCCCGACACGGCCGAAGCCGCGTACGCGATTCGTTATCGTGGAAAACCGTTTACGCGGACGCCAACGGCGGCAACCGCATCGCGCATCCGATAATTCGCGAAGTAGCTGCACGACGAGTTTATCGCGCGCGCGTTCGTGGGATTGGTGTGTTGCCTTTGAAGCAGCGGGGGAGTCGCGGAAACCGTGATGCGGTTCAATCTCCTCTGATCTATAGTTTTTCGGGATGGATTCCAGGTGAATGTTGGGAAATTCAAATTTCAAGTTTCTGTTTTATCGGCATGTTACTGCGAAAGTTCGAAGACCGGTGATTCCTGGAATTTATGTTACTTTAAAGGTGGAACCACACATTCGGAATTTGACGAATACCGAGTATTCGGCATCCGACAAAATGTTCGCCAAAGTATTTGCGTATATCTCCGCACTGTGCGCTTATTTGGAATATGACAAGCGTTTCGATTCGAATATTCCGACAGAAGCACACGCAAACATTTGGTAATCGGCGGATACCGAACATTTGTCCATGGCGCTGGATCCACACATTCGCTGAATGCCGAATTTTTGGAGATCGATAACGGGGGATTTTAGTGTAACTACCTGTTTTTTATCTTCAGGAATTTATTTAACAAAATCTGTAAGTTTATACTGTTTGGCGTTTTGGCTGCATATTAAGTAATGTTTGAAGTAATACTCAGAATTTGTTTTTAATTTTTTATCTTCGAGAAATTCTTCAAAAAAATTATTTTCCGTCGGACGGTGATGCGAGGACTATTATGCTCATCTAAAATGGAAAACTAAGGTTTATTTTCTTTATTCTGGTTGTCGTTTTGGCTGGAATCACGGAAGCGCTCTAAAAGTGTCACGGTATCGTCTTAAGATTGATTTCATATCTACTTGATCGAGCATCACACGTGCATCTAACAGATATCATCAAACGATGACACTAATGTTGTTTAGCTGAGTCATGGGAATGAAAGAAGAACAGCTGCACTGCAGAAGAGCGATTTCCAGAGCATTTCTAAGCCTTTTCTCCCCTATCGTCCAATTTCTTCCCCTCGGCTGAGTTCAGGCCCTAATCGTCACTTGGCCCGTCGTCTCCAGAGCGACTCTTTCGCCCGTTATCAACGTCTGAATTGCCACCGAGTTTGTCTTCACGGTTTGCAGCACCGGCTCCCTGGTAGGCTGATCTAGAATCTCCGAAAGGCAGAGACAGAAATAACAGGTGGTTCGAGAAAGAAGATATCAATTTTTCTCATTTTAGTCGTTAGAGATTCGAAGATTGTACATGTCTGATACTATTTTAAGCATGTTTCTCTAGTGTGGCAGCTTAAAAATATAGTTTCTTCGGAATTTATTTCTAAAAAATTACTTTGTTTATCAACTCAAAACTTTGTTCGTTGCTTGTACTATATTTGGAGAATATCACCTACAAGCAACGAAATAAATTGTAAGTTGATAAATAAAGTAATTTTTCAGAAATAAATTCCGGAGAAAACTATGTTTTTAAGCCACCACTGACCACACTAGGGAAACTCCTCGTAGGGAAACTCGTTTGAATTCCACTATCAGAGTTCAAAGCTTTCTCCATGGAGACCTCACCATCGGGTTCAAAGATCCCCTCACTGGATTCTGACCATGAAAACCCAAAGCTGTATTCGCCGGCTTCTAACTTCTAACCGCCGTGCTTCACTTCGTTCTCAGAAGTCTCCCGTGAATCAAAGTGTTCTATTCACCATTTGAACCGACACATCTCCCAAGCGACGCAGCGGATATATCGAGCTCCGATCGTCTAAACTTTCAAGGTCCTGTATCCTGCAGACTACCCAACGTTTCCCTCCTCCAAAGTAAACCGAAAAATGGCGAGCACGTGAAACGAGCAATGCAACGCTCGACCAGCGTTCCGCTCGTCGGTTATCCATTCAAACTAACGAGTAATCTCCGAGCAGATCGATGCCAGATTGCTGGTCTAAAATGCGGCTCCGGGTGCACACAGGCCGCGCCGCGGAAGAACGTCGCCTCCGAGATAGCCAGCGTAGCAGAAACAGGCTGCCTCCACTTCGTTATTACTCGATTATTGCTGTTGCCAGGCTAATCTCTGCCGGCAACCCCGCAGCTTGTACTTAGCACTTAGGTGGATAGTGTTAGGCGGCGGTAAGAACTGACCCCCATTTTGTAACCCCACTTAAGTCACCGCGGAGAGTAGCTAGCATCGGTCTCGAGAAAGCGACGAGAAAGAAAAATCAAAGCATCCGCCCATCGTTACGGACGGATAACCTCGACGGTTCCAGCCTCACCTCTCGACATCGAGCGACGCGTAGGTACCCGAGCTTCTTGGAAAACGCGATCTTCTGTCAGCAACCTGTGCATGGGTGTTTGATATCGTGAAAGACAATGTCGCACTCAGGATTTAATCTTGGGGGAGCCGAGTTGAACGCATAAAATATTTTTAGCGCAATTTTAATCAAATTTATTAGAGGATGGTGAAAGTTTATTTCAAAAATAAAATCCAGCTTTCTTTTCTGTTAACAATCGAATCGAACCTCGAATAATGTTAAATGATCTGCATAAGTAATTTGAATGAACCTCGCGAAGCTCAATGAAGCTCGTTACACTGTTATCGGTGCTTGATTAACGAGAGATTGCAAAAGATCGCGTGCAAAGGAAGGATGGATGGAAAAAGTAAGTTTCCCCAAGGTAAGCTAATTAGAAGTTTGACGAAAAGTAGCTGAAATGATACTTGTTAACTTCATTAGCACAAGCTTCAACTGAGCTGCAACAATTCCCTTCATTCATTCGCTTTACCCACGATCTTTTCGTTCCCCTTTCAAATTCGAGTTGCAGACTTCCCTGTTATTCCACAACGTCACGCAAAATCATCATTCGAAGTAATTCTATACCCAAATCAATTACAACGTTCACTTGTTCAATCTCCATCAAAGTGATACAATATTTTACACGCATCGATGCGACGTTCCCATAAAACATTCACGATTGAGTTTCCACGTTAAAATCATCGCGATTAAATTGAGGGCCATGCAGCAAGGATGATGCAGCTCTATTCTTTACAGTTTTTGAGCTATGACGCGTAATATACGTAAAGCGTTTTATTGCAAATAACTAAAAATATATATTTTTCCACCAAACATAGAAATAAAAAGTTCTCAACTCAATAACTATTACTTATTCCGTGAAAAAAAAAATATTTTTCAATTAGCATTCTCTTTTCAATGTAAAGTCAAAGAAATATGAACAGTTTTTTCTAATTTATCTAAGTTGGTAAATATGGAGGTGCGCCCCTCGTGCTGCAAGGTCCTCAATTGCTGGCCCACCTTTCATTCCCACGATGCGTTATTAAATAATTTCAAGCGTTAACCCCAAAGTTAACTTTTCCCATCCGCGTCCTTAAAAACGCGTTCGCCAATCGAAGTGTTGATTCACCGGGCAGGTAGCGTTCACTTTCTCGCGGTCGAATGAAAATTTCCAGTTACTGGACGCGTCGCGCCGCAAGGTCCAGCGCGACGGAGAAGCACAGCGAAGGGAAAAATGCCCCCGTGAGCTGGCTCGGCCACCTAAGTAGTTTCCACGATCTTTAATTACCCGCAGACTCGACAGCGACTAGCTGCTGGGTGAAGTTATCGTTACGGGTGTAGAGAGACTACCACGGCCCGCTGCTCCCGTCATTTTCTCCTCGCGACGATACGGGAAAGGTCGCACCGCTCGTCGAGCGTGTCATTGTCCAGTTTACGGTTCGAGATCCTTTGTTCGCGACACTCTATGGCGCACTGTCCACCTTTAACGATCGCTGGCTTCGTCATCGGGGACATCCTATGACTCTTTCGAGGCGGAGATAACGCCCGGTGAGAGCGATCGCCCTCGGTTGGAAATCGAACGATGGAAAGTGGGCGCGAACAATGACGTCGCCAGAAGCACGAGGTGGCCCGTGGGCGTCCCCGGGTCCGCGCTCACCGTTGCCTCCGTGGAAACGCTGTCGAAACGCGGCTGGACCGTCACAAAAGATCTCCCAAGTGCGTTGACCGTCCTTTCGAGACACCCGCGCCCTTGGGATTCCTTTCGCGGGTACCTGCGCGGATCTTGGCCCCGCCATCTTGGCCGTGAAGCGAGATAAAGCTCCATAAACCAGGCGCAACGTTTTCCCAACGTCTGGTGAATAGAGACCCCGCGGAATAGGCGCGTTTTAATTGCGCCAGCGTCGCGAATCCTGCGCCAAGGACGCGGGTCCGCTCGTAAGCAGCGCAAGAAACGTGGCTGGATGATCGTAAGGACGTCGAGTGACGATCGTTTAGGGCGCACTTAAATGTTACGTCGATTTTGAATTGTTTAACAAGAGGTACAGGTAAAACAGGGCGATGCCAATTGAAACGAGGTGGTTCCTCGTGGAAGAATGAATCGAAAAGGAAAGGAAGGGTAGTTATCTTCCAAACGAGGCTTCCTTTTCAAAGATTGCTCGATATTATTAATAATAATAATATTTATGAAAACAAACTTAAACGAAGACTTAAGACTTTTAAAGACTTAAGTTTTATTTAAATATTACCCTTCGTAGTTAGAATAATTCATAATGTCGATACCTCTTTCTTCATTTCTCCTGAATCTCGCAAAACCACCATCTCTGCTTTCGCTCGATTTGTTTTCAAACGATATTTCTCTGGAACGAAGTAGGCTTCGCTAATACATGCATTTGTTAAGAATCATTCACAGTTCGCATATTTTTCTGAAGTGTTTGAGAGGATTGGTAACATCAACATGTACCCGTAGGAGGACTTTTGGAGTTCGTATCGATCCCATGCATTTGTAGATCATTCGTAGCTTGGTTTGCACTCGTCGATTATTAAACCATCTTGCCCGATTCCATGAATCTTCAGGCTTATCCATTGTTCGGGACACTGAGCGATATCCACTGGAAGGCGCAGGCCAGATCCACCCACGGACGCCAGAAGTCTCGGGTTTCAGTCGATCCTTCCTTCCCCATCCGAAAAAACCGTCAAGAGGCGCACCGATAGCTGCCTCCTAGATGTTGTATGCAAATTTTCTGCCTTCTATCTGCGCCGACGGACATCGGGCGTTATGAATCACGTTGCGTTTCTCGGACCTGGCGTCTCCAGTTGCAAGCAGGAAATAACATCCGACGCTGTATTCGAAACGATTGAAACACATGGATTCTTTTCGCTGCTCCCTACAACAAGCTCTGCCAACTGTCAAACTATGTATATATATTTAAAGCAGGAGCTTGAAATCGTTTTACAACTTTGTGCTTGTAATAGATTTCGGCAATGTCATCTTCGAAGAATGAAGTACATTTTTCTATATTTTATTATATTCAAAATTGTTTTTTGGGTGAAAGTTTTGCCATTTGTGACTCGTCGAGTCACAAGCAGATCCAGAACCACCTTCATTTCCTCCTCTTTCATCTCACCTCCTTCCACTTACTCCTCAGCTTCAACGTTGCCATAAATCATTCTTGCACGTCACTTATTTTCATTCGTTATGAAGAAATTTTCCCAACTCCATTGCTAACCTAATTATCCCTGCACCCTACCCGTCAATGACCAGTCACTCTTCTGCGTTTCAATAGGCAGTTCGATCAGCATCTTCTCATAAGCTCGCTAGCAGGTTTTACCGCTTAATCGTTCATTTGAATCGAGAAAGCTTGTCAGCGGATGTGCAGAAAAGTACAGAATGATTGGCCAGTGCGTGTTCCATTGCTGTTAGGATCCAAGGTCCACGCGTAACGAGCGCGCGGAACGCTAGCTTTCCTTTTCACGAGAGCATCTTACCTTCCGCGGCGATCGTAAACTCGTCTATCCGTATGCTCGCGACTCGAGCGCGGGCAGAGCGATAAAGTACGCGTAGGCCTCGCGGTAAATCTGAATGATCGTTCGCCGACGTGTCGCGAGACGGTCACGCGATCTTCCGCCAAGTAAATAATCACCACCACGAGAGACGACCCGCACTCCATTAACACTCTGAGTGGCGCAAGGTTTTGAGAAATGCCTCTTCGAGTCGGCCAGACGTTTCTAAACTATTGTTTCTGTCGAGAAGATTCTGCTTACAGACGGATTCGCGCGTACGAGTTCCGTGACGGTTCAGTTTCGATTACTCGTTACAGCCCTAGAAGTGTTGCCCAACCGCATCCGAGTTCCCATCGCTCAGAAACCGTACGCAGCCTGCAACGAGACGCATCCAAACCCTAGCGCGATAATATCCCGCATAAAAATTATCATCGAACGTCGTGACGAGTTCTCGTTTCGTCGTTCTCCCGGCTGAAAGCATCCTTCGATTCTTGCAGAGTGCGCCTCATAAAAAGCTGAATAGTCGCGCCATGGTGAACCTGTTCCCCAAGCGTGAAAAGTGAGATGAGAATCGCGGCACTACGAGGTATGTAGCTCGAGCGACAGGCTTCGCCCCGCGAGAAGTACGCGAGCCCGTAATCGAGTAGCAATCGGTGAATTATAAGCAGAGACGCGTGGGAGCGTGGGTCGCATTCCAGTGGCGTAAAAATAGGACATTTTTGTGTGATGATTCGTTGCACGGCGGAAGAGAATCCAAGGGTCAAGCTATTTTCCTATGGTCCCGTTCCGCGTCCGAAAATATCCGCGTGAACAGCGACGTTCGGCAACGGCAGCGAGATAAAGCTCGAGGAACGGGCCCGGCGATTACCTCAGATGGAAGAACTGGCGTTCCCACTGAACGTCACCCGATAACCCGACGATAAGTCAGCGAAGTGAGTGGTCGTTGGATTTCCTGACGGTGCCCTGCCCCAGGAATCGATCGTTTCAGCGTCGGTGTGGAACACGGAGCTGGACTCGTCTCGCCGAGATCCCGCGTCATGGACGCCCTGGAGCTGCAAGCGGCTCTGGTGAAGCTGGACCCAGCCACCACGGTCACGCCGATCGGCGCCAGCGTGAAGATCCTGCCGCCCCGTCATCGCATCGCCTTCGCCGTCGACATCGACGAGAGCAACCTGACCCTGGAGAACACTCCCGCGTCGAACGACGAGAAGCCGAGCAACAACGTTTCCGCCACGCAGTCGAGCGCCCCTAGCAAGCTGCAGCACGCCAAGTCCACGGTGAACCTGGCGCCGCCCGGCCACCAGAATCGCCAAAACCATCAGAATCATCAGAACCCCCAGCAGATAGGGCTGGCCAAGTACAACATGGCGGAGGTCAGGTGACGCCAGCCTTTCTTCGACCTTATCTTTTATCACACCTACCCGCCGCACAGAAGCAGCAAGCAGCACGCTAAGCATCACTCTAAGGAGAAGAGACATAGATCTCATGTGGTGAGTCAGTGGATGTACAAAGTGTTCGATGTATCTAGGTGCGGGAGAATTGTTTGCCTTGTTTAGATGTTCCCACGCGGAATGTAACTCTTTCTGTTCTTTTTCGGGGAATACCTATGCGTGCGATTTCGATGCGAGAGTTTGATGCTTGACGAACGATTTAAATGGAATTCGGACGGATCAAGTGCTCGCCTTGCGATCGAGGTTGCCGCTGCCGATAGTGCAATCTGTTACGCGGTCCGGTTTATGTCTGTGTGCACAGTAGATGGAATATATGTTGCAAGGGCATGCATAATGCACGGAGCGTAAGAAAAGTGTTCTGGGACACCATCAGCTGCTAGTTCTTTAACGTACCAGAGAATGTTATTATTATCGTGACGTCGAATGAGATTCTCGAAGCCTGTCATCTTGTTTTATTGCTATCTGTGCCACCCGTGGCCTTTGTGTTCTTTCAGATCGCACCCGCACTCATTGCCAGTTCTTCCAAACAGACATCCATCAAAATATCACCACATAACACTAGGGTGGCCCTTATTTATACGCGTCGAATTTTTTTTTTATATTTCTTTGCTCTCATCCCATAATATGGTTCCATTTCGTAAAAAATAGTCCCTGAAAAAGATTATTGCAGTCGGACAACAGGAAAGGGTACCGACCAGGCCTTAAAGTTTAGAATTTCTCAATGGTTTCAATTTGAGGAATTTCTCAAAAATGATTGGAAGCGCGAAAAAATTATATATACAGTAATTGTAGAAAATTGAATGCTCTTTTAATATTTGAGAAATTCTTCAAATTCAAACGATTCATGAATCCTAAACTTTAACGCCTGATCGGCACCCTTCTCTGTTGTCCGATTGCAATAATCTTTTTCAGAGACTATTTTTTTATGAAATGGATCCATATTAGGGGATGAGAGCAAAAGAAATCGCAGGTTGAAAATAAGGGTCGCTCTAATATAACACGGCACAGAAGATTCTCCGTCCCCTAAATTCGAACTCCATCCCGTTCCCTCGAAATCGAGAGTCGGACCGCGAAGAATCTGTGCATCGAGCGGTTAATCCAGTGACCCAATTCAGCCAATTCACCGCGAGCATCGGCTAGAAGTCTCGCCCGCCTAAAATCGATACATTCGCAAAGTGACAACATGCATCGCTTCGCCCGTCCGATGAAACCGACCGCGACACTCGGGGAAGGAGTCCTTTCTTCGCCGAAAACGGTTTCGCGTAACCGGTTGCCTCTTGGTTCGCTGCGCCTGTGTCGCCGAGTTAGCGGATATAATGGCGATGCGCTTCCGCCGATAGCCCCCGACGTCTTGCCCGTGTATAATTCGACGGACAAAGAGCCCGGTTGCATCCCGTGACGGTGTGTAGCGGTGCATTTTGTCGCATTTGCCGAGCGACGGTTCCGCGCGGCTTTAATCGTGCACGCGCCAGCTGATGCGGTGGAAGGCACGCCTGCACTTGCTGCAAAGCAGTGCATAATGGGCCTATCGCGAGCCACTTACCTACTCTGCCATCAGACTATCGCCAGCAGCCACGGCACGGACATTTAATGGACGTATTTCCGGAACGACGCCGGCCTGCGGGGTAAATGAAGCTACGTGGAATGTCCTTGCGCTGTGACCTGGATTTCTTAAGGGCGCCGTTCGAGGGTGTGCTAGGCGGAGGCGCTGCTGGCGATTATTGATAATGCACGAGCAACGTATCGATCGGTTTGAATTCGTCGATGGTGTTGTTAGGTAGCAGCGGAACGTTTAGTAACACTTGAAGGGGAGGGTTTGATACCGGGGGAGGTGTATTTAGGGTGCAATAGTTTTTGTTTTATATGGGAAGAATATTTCATTTATTTAGGGGTTCACTGTGTAAGTGCATTAAATATTTTAGTAAGTGGGTTATAATAGAGGGGTGTACTAGGGCGAAAGAAGATTGTTAGGGAAAGGTATACTAATACCTATTGTAGAAAATACTCGGAGGAAAGTACATCGTGCATGTTTTGTTTTTTTACTAAATATTGATGAAATATTTCACGTTGAACTTCCTGGTAGAGTAGTGGCGAAAAAAAAGTTTAAACTGTAAAAGGTAACAGAAATAAGAGGGTTCCATTCGAAAGCATAAATGGAGGGTTCAGAAGCCCATCAGTGTAAGTTCAACTTTTCCTGAAAATGAGTTTCGTATTTCAAAAGCTCCTTTATTGTTAAAACGTTCAGTTGATAAATTAATTAAATCACTACTTTCAAACGTAAGCAATAAATGGTGGTATTTATATTGACCACAGAATTACTAGCCAACATTTGTCAGAGAACAAACAAACTTGGTTTTAATATTAATGGGCTTATTTTGATTGGTTGCTGAACCCTCCAAGTATCCCATAGTTTAGGGGTTGCCTAGAATAGACCAGTGATACCAATCAAGTGATAGGGAACTTGTACCATGTTCGTGCATTCTAAACGCACTTTGCCTCGCTTCAAGTTAAATTGGAGTTATCGATAAGCTGCATTATCACCAGCAACACCTCCAGCAGACGATCATGTGCACCGTCGTATTACGTTGGAACCTAGTGGATAACCCATTTAAGATGTCCATTGAGAGGAAGCTTTTGATGAACGTGGCACTGAAAGTCAGAGTGCTGCACCTAGCCTGCAATTGAATCCATTCAGCCAGTCGACTTGTATAAAGGAATAGTAATTACTGCAAGGGCATGCAAACGTCATTGTCGATGCTCCTTTTACTGTCTTCGTACCTAAATTTTCCAGTAATTTCATCCACTGTTGTCGATTGACGTATCCAGCTCTTCACAATCCCTTGTTAATTTTAGTGCCAAAAACGAGGGATCAGGAATTGAAAAAAAAAACCTCTATGAGAGGTCCTAACAATTTCCATCGCTCCTCGGCCAAAATGTTGTTCCTTAACGTGTCGACCTTTCTTCTGCTTTCAATCGAAGGAGTTAATACAGAGAAGGCGCGCGGGCGTGGATACATCCACGGGACCGTGCAGGGTCGCGCAAAAACTCAGGGGATCGAGACGATCGGCTATCACGCGGAACGAGTTCTATCAAGAGTTCTTGCTCTGACTGGCGTGAAATCGAAACCCAGTTCTGTTGGATCGCAAATATTGTTGCATTCACTTTTGACAGGAGCACCGTTACACCTTCGCCACGGCAAACAGCCAGACATGATTCATATCTTGCTCGACATTGAGCCATTGGCGTAACGTTATACACTCTGATCCTCGGTGTAGGCGGACCTCCAAGGAACACCACCAACTAATCGCCAAAGGGACATTGCTTCTATTCGTCGTTTCTATTTCTTAGAACGCAACTCCTCCGGGGGTTGGTCCGGGTGGCATTGATTTTCCGAGCAAATTTGTACGAACGATCGCTGGATGTGTTTGCTCGAGCGTAGTTGCATGCAAGGTAAATGGCGCCGTTATTGAATGTGGAAAGGGTATGGGCGTTTAAAAATAAGCACTCTTTGTTGACACGTGAGAAGACTCGACAGGAAATATGACTTGTGGAGGACACTGGGCTGTTTAGTTTTTAATTGACATGTAGATTTAATAAAATTGTAATAATTAAAACACTGGAGTTTTGGTATCAAACGCTGTGACCAAGAGCATCCGCAGACTTTTTTTGGGGGGGAGGGGCAACTTTGGGGTGACGGTAAAAATAAAAATTTAGTATTATTTCTCCAGTATAAACAAAATGCAATCCAAAATACTCAGGAATCTCAGATCACGCGCGTTTGAACGAACAAGTGCACGATAGCCCTCATTAAAGCTCGCAGACCAATGTACATATCGCGCTTGAATCGATTGAAAATTACAAGTCAAGAATTGGATCAGGCTAGTCGTCCCTAGAAGCACGTGTAGTACACGAAGTGACAATAGGTCCACACTGCTAGACACTTCCCCTGTACAGGCTGGCCAAATCGATAGCGTGTACCTGGTAACTCGATCAACGACATCCTCCACAGTCTGGGAATGCAGAATAAAACAGAGAAGGTGCTGATTCTATCGCTTTCAAACAATTCAGAATCATGGAACAGATTTTCCGTTCCGAATCATTGTTTTCAAGAGAGACCACTCCGAAAATCTATTGCTACAATTGCTCGTGTACGTTGAAACTTGAACTGACACACATTGGACCTTGATTTCCATAATTCAATGTAACCAACATTCAAACTGGCAGAAGCTTATATGCACGTTCCTCGCGATCAGTCATGATTAATTAACGTCAGCTGGGCCAACACGCGAGTGGGGGCGAGTTCATTACCAAATACCACCTAGGAAATTCAGAGTTCTGCATTTGGAGGCAGGAAATCGGTTACCACGTCGCCACTAATATCCAAATTGAAGTGACCGCGGCAATTCACTGTGTGCTTAACTCTAGCAACCCTCTCCAATATTGTTTCTTGTATTCTAACCAAATTACGGAGAATACAGTACCCCAGATAAATCAGCGCTACTATTCATCGGAGTCCACTTGTGCAGCTTAAAACTGTCACAAAAAGCAAACTATCTAACCAACTCCTTTTTTTAAATAGTAACAATCACGAACTAAACAATAACCCTGAGCTAGCTATTTCCTAAATCCTAATATAATTCACCCTAAATATAAAACTACTTGTGTTGCATGTTATTAAAACTGAATGTTGAAAAAGGTGAGGATTTTAGTTTAAAATCTTATCTGAAGGCGTATATGAATGAAATGGAGTAAAATGGATCCCAGCGTCCAACGGGTGGTCAATGTATCCCACGTTCCAGGGTTAACTAATAAATCGTCGCGTTGTTCTGACCCCTCGTAGAACCACAGAAGGGTGAACGTTCGAGTGCAGGGTCTGTTGCACGAATTTAAATTCGTGTACACGAACCTTTTCCCTATTTATGCCTGTCACGCAGTGTGACTTGCACGCGTACTTCTAGCGCGTACGTAGGAATTCCGCGTGCAGCAAGTCCGCTTCTCCGTATGTTATTCGTACGGTGCAATGCATGCGGAAATCGCTGACCGCGTACGTGTCTGCGTGTCAACGAATTTCGTGGTATTTGTACTGTGGCTCTGTCTGTACAGGGGTGTTTAACATTCCTCGGCTTACTGGATCCTAGCTGTTTTCACTGAAAAAAAAAGACTACCGTGGGACGAGAATAAGGAGTGGAAATACAAAGGGGTAACATGTGACGTACTGTTATTTCACGCTATTTACGGAAATACACGTGTGATGCCTGTTTGCTGTTGATAATTAATAGTGGTATTTTTGAGGATGCAACTGAGATTGAATTCTGAATCCTCAGTTCCCAAAATGAGCCATCTCAATTTTTGGGATAAAAATTTTACTTCTAATTTTAGTTTAAAAAAACATCTTTTTTCTGTTACCGTTCAGAGTTTAAACTTCTTTTGCACAGTGCTGTACAGGGTGTATAAAGTGTAATGGTCACTGTTTTCTGGGATGAATCTACACCTCTGGATTGGTGGAGATTTGTAAAAAAACTATAAGTATTTTTACTAATGTATTTAATATTTTGGTATTAAACTTTAACGATTCATCGCTAAAAGTAGTATCCATTACTTTTTATACCCCCTGTGCATAAATCACAAAATATGACGAGAAAGTGCAGAATGGTATCACTTTATAAATTATTGTATGATCAGATTCATACGTTTATGGTGATTTGGAAACTTAATAACACTTTCCACGCTCGTACATAATCCCTTCATCCTCTGTTCTTTAATTTCCTACCAACACCGCTGTTGCCTTTCTAACCGCCCCGTGTCCGTGCTTTTTCCTGTAATTTCATTTCGCCCGCATTAGGGGGTACCGGCGCAATATGTGCATGCAAATATAAGCCGCGTGTATAACCACATAAATTTGACGGGATTCGCGTGGTTCTATTATCTTCGCACTCGTACACATCCGGGCCACGTGCGGGAGCATACATCGTCCATAAATTTCGAAGAACCCTTTGCACGTCCCGTTCAGAACAGAGGGTTTATGGTTAGGCTTATTCAGAAACCACTGATCAAACTTGAACTGCTCATTCTGCTTAACTTGGGGGGTGAAGGACGATCGCATATACTGTCGCGTGGCTGTAAACGTTTCCTTTCCAAGTTATTAACATTTAGGAAACCAAAAAGTAAAATATTATCACTCAGGATTTAAGGGATGAAAATATTTTTAATGGAAATTCAATAAAATTCATTAGGTGATTATAAAACATTCCGTAAAGAATAGAATCCAGTTTTCTTTTATTTCGACAAAGTCCCTCCTTATTCATAATTCAAAAAATAAAACAGTAAACGTAAACTCTTACGCAACTTAAAAGTAACTTATTCCAAGGAAACTAAAATAATTCTATTCTGGAATATTTAGAATCGGACCTTCAAAGCTTCGCAAGAACCTCCCTCGATACTCAATACACTTTCCCCAGGGGGTTGGTGTCGAATTTCTAACCACCAGCGTGCATATCGCACGCGCACGTACACACGCCTTTAAATCCATGCGACTCCCCTCTTCATTATCATTAAACTCGGCTGTGAAGCGACCCCCGTAGTTGGTCCAGCACCCTCGCATTTGGAGCGTCGCCGGCGTCCCTCCGCGATATGAAAGAGGCCCACCGACAGGGTCAGTCTTTTCAATTAGGGTTTCAACCGTGACTTAACGAAGCTTGAAAAAAAAAAGAACTGGTCCAGAAACAGTGGGAGGGGCCAGGGTGTACGCGTACTTACACGCCAGACCAAGATTTAAGCTGGATCCACGGAGGGGGATGAGTATCTACTTAAGGGCTTCTGTTGCAGCAGACGTAATATAGACGTCTATGCGACGCCCGCGGCGTGTCTATATGGGCTCTGTGTGTGTGCACGGCACAGTCGAGACCGGATCAATCGACTTAGAGTCGATCCCCGAGGTTTTACCCAGGAAATTGGGTAAACGGATTAAAGGGAGACGTTGCGGCTCGGTAGATGTGCCACGAAGGATTATCGGCTATGAATATTCGTTACGTGTCACGTTACGGCAATTATTCGTGGTAACGCGCGGTCTGATAATTGTTTGTAGCTGTTGTAATGGATTTGCAGTGGAAAGCTCGCTGGTTGTAATCAATTCTCCTGTTGGATTGGAGATGTTGTCTCACTTAACGCAAATCGGGCTTAAAAACAGCTATCAGAGTTGAGCCTCGCCTTCTTAAATTCGCATCATGGTGTTCTATTTTTACTTCGAAATTATATTCGTTACAATTTTGTGGTCATTTGGGAGAGGACTCTTTTGGATAAAATTGGCTTTGGAATATAGGATTTGAGGAACAAGTTGCTAATTTCAGAACTTAAGTGTTTTTTTTTTTAATTATTATTACAACTTAGTAATCGTCTTTATTACTCAATAGGAATTAAAAGAGAAATTTGTAATTCTTTACAGACAATTAACATACTGCACTGTATCCACTGTTAACAAACCTATCTACAAGTTTTCGGATAGCAAAACTCTTTAACATTGTTCGATCTATTTGCCAAGAAATCTGCCTACCAAAGTTTATCTCGATTTCCGTTTCAAATCACAGACACTTGCATCAATGGACCATTCAAACAGACTATGTACTTACGTCTACACCAAAGTATCAGCCATACCCTCCCAGAAAAGAAATCACGGACGCTCGTCAAGCGTGACAGACGGGGCGTCATTAACTCCAGGCGAGATTAAATGTAACTTTAAACTTTATATTCGAAAGTCTATTACGTATCGTATTCCCTTTCTCCCAGTCGTACTCGTTCCCCGACAATCGTTCGCGGAATCACCACGCCGAGTGTGAAAGTCGAACGTCCTGGATTGCTGAGTTATTCCTCGAGCGTCTCATTAAACGTCAAGCGCTTCTCGTAAAGCACAAATTAAACGTACCATACGCTCGTTGGATCGCGTGCGCGCGCGTGTGGCGGGGGATATAATTAATATTCATTAGAGAACTACCTTAATAAGGGTCGGACACACGATGCCCGCGCGTCGGATGGCTACCTTGGAAAATGACGAGTAAGAGTTAGAGCGTGGAAGAGGGGGACCTGAAATTTAATCGAAGTCTACGAACAGGGCGTCTATTAATACCGATTCCTCTTCGATGGCTGCCTCCTCTGTTCCTCGAATAAATATAAACCCCTGTCGATGGAGAGCCCGTGGTCAAGGTTCCCGCGCTGCTTTTCCTCTTCGGCTACCCGGCCTTGAAGCTAGTGCACGCGCGATATAAACGCTATCAAATTCCTCCACTTCTGTGGGGCCTCGAGCGGCGTCACGGCGTTCAAGGGATGTTTAACGAGATTGCGAGGGGAATTATGGGTTCACTTTGTTCTTGGACCCGCGATCCCTTACTCGCGTGAGGCTGCTCAGACGTTCAATCCAGAGTCACGCACATCCTGACGATTGTAAAAGCCGGATGTGGATATTTACAGTCCGCGAATAACTGCCAATCTTGGGAATGGGATGAAGCAACGCGGCTGCTGATGACTCATCGATCGCGTTCTGATATTGATCTTCTGAATCATGACAATTTTCTGCTGATTGCTACACGGTAACAACGGGAGTGGAGAGCGAGAACGATTTGTTTACCGAGGCACGCTTGTCGAGGCTCTCTCGTTTACGAGGTGTATTCTACTTTACTCTATTGTAGGCTTTATTTCATTTAACTGTGATCGCTGATTGGGGGTGCAAGTGCGCCAGAGCGAGTTCAAAGTAATAGCTTCTCAATTATAAAGAGAACAAGGGAAAACATTAAGGAATCATTCGCTTCAAGAACTGCCCAAATTTGTTAATCGTAATGCTCCCACCAATAAATCGTTCCATTCGTCAAGCAAATTACTCTCGCGACGCAGCGCGGATCGGCGTTAATTCAAGGAAAGTGATTTAGATTGTACGCCGGGCATAAAGTAACGTTTCAAGTGATATAGGATCGTTCGCGGGCGGCCCACGCGCCGCGACGCGATACGTTTACATCGGACGCATATAAAGAAGATTAAGCAAACGAGATTTGCCCGAAGCCCGAAGTTCCACGTGTTGCGGTCCCGCACGCGAATTCAGAACTTCGCGGTTTTACAGATCGGCGAAGTATCAGACATACAGGATGTACCAAAAGCACATACTTCGGTAACGGACAGTGGACAAAGAAGTCAATAAAAAAATCTAATAGAGATATCCGTGTTTATAGAGACACAAAAGATATCCCAGTTGTGGGTGGTTAATTTCGTCCAATGTTTTTACATATTTCGTGGAACACGCCAGTCACTCGCTTAGTTACGTGTTTGAGCTGGATTAAATTATCCGTGAGCGTAAAAATAGAGGTCCTTGATGTGCTGTATTTGGGATTATCTGTTACAAACGCATATACAGGAACCAGCTGTGATAGTTTCACAGTATTATACCGTATCATGTTGGTATCACTAATCCACTTTATAACCCCCAATCTGTGGAATAGAAATTTTAACACGTTCGCTACCACCGCCACAGTGGGGTGAAGAAGAAAAACTACTGCCACGGACCATGCTTTGTTTTCTTTTTTTGTAGTTTTGCACAATGTAGGTACCGCAGATTTTCACTTATACACATCTTAATATATAAAGCAGAAAGTGTTTTCGAATGAAAGTATCTTATTTCTGTTCCGGTTCAGAATCTGAACTTTCTTTTGTCCCCAACTGTACAAACTTCTTCGTTCAGTTTTATGTACCATTCTTCCCAATACGGCACACCCCGTGAAACCTGCTGCCACGACGGATCAAGGTATCCGATTCACGATGTAGATCTCTTTGTACGCCGATCGAAAGTCCATAGGAAGCAGGCTTGCACTCGTTGCACAGACCGGATGCATATTCCGCCGCCCTGCGCGGGCGTTCTTGAGCCGTGCTCTTCCCGAGCCCTGGTCGCGGCCAGAGATACTGTGCAGATAGTACTCGCGTCTGTTTTCGACGTTTATTCCATTGGATGTTTAAATCCGTCGCGCGATGCCTCGCGTCTGCATTTCCATGCAAATACCCCCGGCCTGCTCCGTATTCGCGGATTTCGAACGGAACTTCTTGCATTGCCGCGGCGAGAGGATCGGAGGGGACGGAGAAAAGTGCGGGGCGGAATAATTTTAAGAATACGCGGCTGTTTTTAAGGTTGACCACCAGCACGTCCGATTTTCAGGTATTTTTCAGCGAAACAGTTCATAAGTATTAGGACACGTACACTCTATGGAATAATAGTGAAAAAAGTTGCAAATTTCATTCCGTATTTCAGTCGTGCAATAACATTATTTTTTTTTTGCCAGCAACAACAGCAATGAACTTTTAACTCTTACTATTATTATTTTCAACATATGACTTTAGTCCTTTCTCGTGATTACGTTATTTGGTTATCTACATCTCTTTTCCGTACACACTGTTAGTGTTGATTTTAAATGGTTAAGATAACAACAGCTGTACTTCGCCTTTTGCACTCACAAGGTATTCAATCCGTACCAAATATCAGATTTTCGGCAAACACAACAGGTGTCCCGATACTTATGAACGGCAGTGTATGTTGGAAATAAAGAATTTCAGAGCGATTTCGAGAAATGGTGGCACCTCAGACAGGTCAGATGTGTATCTAATTTGGGTACATTTGCCGTGAGACCTAAACGCATGAAATATTCCCGAAGTACACGTAATTTTGAAACGTACGAGAGCGAGCGATACGAGGCGCGGATAAAGCTGCAGCCTGCGTTAGATCCGCGTTACATCAGAGGCACAACGAGAGCAAACAATGGCATGCCCGCCGCCGACGTGGCTCAAGATTACAATACGCGTGCACGCGCCTCTCGAGAGGCGGATGAACACGATATTCCACCGAAATGAACCACGCGTGCACACGAATAGACGCGTCGCGATCAGTGACTGGCCGACCATCTGTCACGGAGCACGCGTGTGCGCGGCGCCTCGCGAAAAAATCAACGCCACCCCCCCTGCGAAAAATAAGGGAGTGTATAGCCCCTGTTTCGAATGTCACCGTGCGTGAAGTGGACTGCGGGGATCAATCTTTTAAGAACCATGAAAATAACGATGGAGGTATAATATTTTCTTTGTGGGCTGGAGCTCTGTACAGCAGTATCATTATTTAATTTTTGAGTGACCGTAGTTATACACTGTAGTTGGAAAAGTATTTAAAACTACGCTTTCTGAGTAGTTTGCAAGTTCTTGCTTCGTATGTTGCTCCTGAAAATACCAACATTGAAGGTTGTATAATTATCGCAACACAGTTTACAATTAACCACTACGTTCGTTGATGGAGCTCTGAAAATAACTCAATACCTGTACGCAAGAGAGTAGAAAAGAATATGAAGCAAATAGCGGAAGTGCTTTTTCCTTCGATTCAATCTCGGACCTTGCGGTTCTTCGGCGCTCGAGGAGCCCTCCCCGGCTGTATTTAAACGGCATTTTCTTCTATTTTATATTTAATCGCGATGGAACGCTATTAACGATCAGCACGCAGCCGTTCCAGCCCTTATCCTGCCACGGTGCAACGTACCTCTGCCGCTCAAACGGCGAATTTAAAGGATAGCTTTAATCTGGAACCGGTTGCCTCAAAGGGAGCCAGTGCTCCTTTTATTTTCGTTCATTACCTGGCGCGACGGTAAAACCGAGGGGTTTCAAGGTAAAGAGCCGGCGGTGGCTCTTAAATCAGGCTAGTTACTAGTTACCAGGGCTAGTTACTCGTAGTTAATGGCTCGCAACGTGAAATTAAGCGTGACTACAACGATGTTGCGAGATCGAATTGAATATCTCTCTCTCTCTCGGCGGTTTGCTGGATGACTCCTCCGGCACGAATCATCCTTCGAGGAACGAAGAGGCTCGTGGTTGACTACGTCATACAGAACTTTCATGAGCTCCGCGCTGTTGCTTCGAAAACTAGATAATCCCGAGAAAAAAAACGAGGCTCTCAATTTCTGTGTACCAAATATCCTTCCAAAAGACCAGAATTTTGCGAGTATTTACAATCCTCGTAAAAAGACTGCCTACAAATTTCGATACAAAAAAATCAGTTACAGCATTACAGCGTTACTTTACTCCGCTGTATCGGAGTAATATTTACTCTACTAATTCATTAATTTGAAGTAAAGATATTCGACCCTCTAAGCTCTGAATGTTTAATTTCTTCCCCCATTCCCTGCATTGCCTTTTCAGTGTAGACTACTTTGCCCTCGGCCGCGGTTGCCCTCTGCGACCACTGACGGTCGGAAATCATTCAAAGGTTTCTGTTTATTATTGACGTCGTCGAAGGACCGTGTATCGCGTTATTACCGTCTCTGCTTGTCGACACTATCGCTACCCGCCGGTTACCTGCGAAATATTGGATTATGGCGGCGCGGTGACTATACCGCCTCGCCTCGTGGTTTAATTTAATAACGCGCGAGGGGGAGTGTTCCGCGGAATCGGGACGTGCCAGTGTCGAGTCTGCCTTCCGATTGCGAGGACATCGGGTCGCTCGCGACAGAAACTCTCCGACCACACCGCGTCCTCTTCCCTCTTAAATGAAATTGTCCTACGGCTCCCTTTGTGTCAGTGCAACACGCCCGATCGATCGCGCGTAGGCAAAGTTTCGGTCAGTGGATTGTTTCAGCACACTGTCTTTGACTTTACCGAAGATTCTTCGCATACGCGAGCTGTGTAGGTTGCACCAAGACTGTTCGGATCGAAGGACTCTGTCGTGTGCCGTTTCGCCGATGGTTTCCAATTGACATCAGTGACAAAGTTTCTGTATAGTTTCGTAGTTCTTGTTAAGTAACGTAAAGTATAGTTTCCTTCCGCTTGCTGAGTAAGAGGTGTGTCGAGATAGAAAATCGAGTCAAGGACCTGTACAGGCGCGAAGGTCTGAGCTAGCAGGAAGAGTATTCGGTAGACATGTCAACGTGCTCCCTGATGCCGGTGTCTCTTCAGGATATCCTGGTAAATATCATTCATCGTTTCACTGGGAAGCAGAGGGGTCTTTTAGGGGTAAAGTAAAGGGTGCTGTAAGCTTGTGTTTTAAGTTGATAGCGGTCATCTCGATTGTTTGCCTTGAGAAAGAGAGAAGTGTGTAGGCGACGACTTTGTGAAATTGTTTTTCTTTATTATGCGAATGATCGGACAGAATGATGTTGATTTTGTGATAAACTGTGCGGGCGAAATAATGCACGATTGTTTCCTGGTAAAAAGTTTGGTGTGTCGATATTACCATTTATTCGAGTTTCGCGAGCTCGGTGAAAATACAAGCAGCTTTCATTGAAATACTTTTTATGTAAAATGTGTGGAAATGTAGTTTATTTCACTTTGGAGGGTTTGTGCTAATGAAACAATTCGTTAACCATTGATGAAGCTATTTTTGTAATTTTGAGGGAACTAGGGGAATTTGTTGAAATATTCTGACATATAAAGCAGTGATAAAATATGAGGATTAAACGGATAATAATACAAACATCAAGATAGCATTCTAATTCCTTGAACAATTACAGTGTATCATACTTTGCAGCAACCATAAGTTAATCACTCAACCTTCTAGTATAATTAAAAAAAAAATAGTGCTCAATCGAAGCTACTTATTCGATTGAGCACATAGTCTCCACTTTTATTCTATAGTTTTCAAAATATAACTTGGAGTAAATTAGAAAAAAATGTTTATAAAATTATTGGTTTGACTTAACACTAATTGAAAAATGTATTTTTTATATAAAAAATATTCTATGGTAAAAATGTTAATATTAATATATCCATTTTTATTTATTCGCAATAAATTGCACATTTGTCATCGGCTTTGCGTCAAACATGAACCAAACGATGTATAATTTATTTTCACGTCATAATTCAAAACTGTAAACAGTGGAGTTGCACCCCTGTTGCTGCAAGGTTCTCAATTCTACTGTATCCCCACCATAAACAAAGAAACTTCCACGCTACCCCGATCGGGAATTTCATAGACGCCAAGCCAAAATTAATTTCTGCCCCGTGCCCATTTAACTTCCACGAGACTTGAATACTTTACCGTAAGCCAGTAGCAGAGGAAGTTGGACGGTAACCGAGGTTGACGAACCTCCATTTTAAGAGCGCTTCATCCCTTCGTCAACTATTGATGGTTATCGATCACAGACTTACTCGAGCAAAATGACTTCCCATCGGAAGAAAGCAACCGGTCACGAAGACCCCCGTCGACCCAATGTCGGCAAAGTTTGATAGAAAGTTCTAAGCTGCTTAGTGCCTGCTGGCCCAGTAAATCGCCGTAAAGCACGGGTGTGTTGTGTCCATGGGTGAGGCACATAGCTCGCGTAGATAGCGCGGGGCTCGCGACATGAGTGCTCGTCGAGCGTAGGATGAAAATAGGTGCTTACTTAAGGAGAATGTCTTTACCATTAACACCACCTGACGTCGCGGCCTTGCTAGCGCTAACATTATCAGCGGCCGTCCGACGGCAGTCATTAACGTCATGGGACGATGGAGATTTTCATTCACCGATGACGATGCAGATAGCTATGTGATACACTTGGGCGCGCGGAGAGCGTACAGAGAGCAGCGAGGTAGCGAAGGATATTATAATAAGGGGGGAGCAAGTATGTAGAACCTGCTTTTTTACCCCTACATTAATCGAATTCACGAGAAAAGGGAAATAACCGAAGTTAGGAAATAACAGACTGAGAAATAGGCGATTTAAAATATCCACAAACACTAAAAAATAGAAAATAAAAAAATTTTCTTCCGAATGCATCGTACATCGTGAGATTAAGCACCGCTTGATTAAGGACTAGCCTCGAAGGACCATATATTGCGCACAGTAGCTTTGCAATTAACAGGTTGACGCTTATCAGTCCCCTTTCGTACAATAGGATTCGAGAGCGTTCCCTACCCCTTGGGTGTTGTCATCGTTGCCACGCGGTGACATGTGTCCCGCGGTGCATATGGTTTCGCGGTTAAAACTATTAGATCCGTGTCAGACGGCTGGATGCAGACCGGAGGCCTTCCAAGATATCAACCGAGGTCTTTTCGCGGTTAATTCCATTACACGCTCACGGGGCCATGGATAGCGATGGGCGTTCGTGCCCGTAGCTTTGAACG
This sequence comes from Andrena flavipes, assembly GCA_963971345.1. Classification (NCBI taxonomy): domain Eukaryota; kingdom Metazoa; phylum Arthropoda; class Insecta; order Hymenoptera; family Andrenidae; genus Andrena; species Andrena flavipes. The sequence continues at coordinate 889,930 of OZ020482.1, forward strand.
TTTTCCAACGGTACGCGGGCAAACTTGATCACTCGAGTCGCTTGCAAAATTATCCAAAACTGTTTGCAAGATTGTGTGTCTCGTTGTTATTAATCGAAGCGAGGTATTAGCCCCGCGTAGTGGAGGGATCATTTACAGCTTTGAAGCAGCAAAGTTACTTAAATAGATTTATGAAGTTTCTCGGAATAAGCAAGCGCAATGATTTAGTAACTCTAGGGGTGTTGTGAGCAGCGCGTGCGAGGAACGCCCAGAAGCGTGCTTGTACTATGGTTGAGAGGTACGATTAGAGGAGTCCCGCACGTGGTGAACGCTGAGTGTTCGTGTAGCGTCTTGTGTTAATAGTTACTATGTTGTTAAGTAGCGTAACTTTGAGGACTGTCAGAATATTCGAGAATTTATGCTATGGAGATTTGCAACGGTTCAACTAGAACCGAAAGTTTTGGAACATTCGGAGCCCTCCAATGCGTCTTATGCCCATCGCTATTCGAGATCGGGCACACCACTGCCCGCAGAAACACAGCAATGTGCATAATCTCCCAGCGACGACCGCGCAGCTGCGCATGCACTTTATTGCAGTTTTATCGACCGACCTCTGTCACGCTCCGCGGAGCAGACACACGCGTTCCCTTTCGCGCTCCTCTCGGGCCGGAAGGAATTTTCGGCGCGATCCTTTTGCTGGAACTATGACGCGGAAACGCCAGAAACGAACTGATTGCTTTCGCGCGAGGCTCTAACACTTTAGCGCGTGAAGAAGAGAACGTTTCTATAAACCTTGCACCGCTTAAAGTGTTCAGATCGCTAGCCTCTATATTCAATTGTTTGTGTTTAGAGCAGGCTTGGCAGGGAACGCTGGTTCACAGATAAATTGAACACCTTCAAATGTAGGAACAACATTGACCTATGCACGTGACGGATTGATCTTTGAAAGGTTTCTTTCACTACTATGTATGTATGCAGGATTTGCGTAAAGTTCCATCAACAAGTACGTGAGAAACCAATGCTTCGTCATTTCTTATCTGTATTTAACTTGATGGCAGATGAAACGCTGCATGAATTTGTCTAATTAAAAAATCGTAGTAACGTAGATTCTTTTGTAATTGGGGAGTTGGAATGGTAAAGGACCAAAAAATATTCCACTGAAAAAATTCAGTTTCAAAGTCCAGAAAATTGTCACTTTTGACATATCATTCACCATTTCAACTTCTCAATTGGTACATAAAGTATCCCAAGCAGGCATTTCAGGCTTAAGGGGGTACTTTTGTGTAACTCCCCGTTTTTCGCCATCTTCGGGAATTTAGTGAACAAAAACTATAAGTTTATAACTTTCCCTAAAACGTAATCCCAGTGAAAGCCGTCGAGCCCCGATTCCTCCATTCCGTCCGAAAAGGCGGCCTCTCCGAACTTCCCTTTTCCCCAATCGCGTTTTGCTGTCGCGGTAACGAGGAAGCACTTGGAAGTGCGTGTGAATTTCACGTAACCCTAAGAATACCACCATCCATCCAAGCCCCAGATCCTCCTGTCCACGCTAGAGCATCGCGATTGTTCTCCGCGATTTACTTCAGCTCCGATTTCAAGCCACTCGATATCGTCGAGGGAAGTGCCGACGATTTTCGGTCGCCACCGTGGTATTTTCGTTCCTGGCACGTCGCTGAGGCCTACATCGCGTATTTAACGAGCCGATTACGCAACCGGCGTACCCAGAATCGATCCTCCGCCTCCGTGATCCACGTTGATCGACGCCGGGCGCGTTGATCCTTAATTAAAGGCGCCAGGGTGGTCGAGAGATTCTTCCGATCGCTGAAACGTCGATCCAGCCGAGGATCCGAGTTCGCTTATGACGCGTGACGGCGGAGTTTCTCTTTTCTCGGCCACTTTCTTCTAATACTCCACTTTTCTCCCAATTAATGGCGCGAATACGTGGCCTTTATCGCGTTGCTTGATCAGGTTCCCTTGAGCCGGCCGCTTTTACCATGGGAAGCTTATTACGGCGAGAGTTTCTTTGGGAATTAATTCCCAATTATCGCGGGGAATCGTAGCAGGGTAACTGCCGCGGTAAGATTACCGTGCAAGGTGAAGCGAACTCTCCCGGTTAACGCAGCGGGGCAGGCTACTGTGCGTGCAACCAGGCTCCGGGGACTTTGAACGCGTGCTTCTGTGGCTATTGGTGAGGAGGTTTCTTTAAAGATTCATGGTGAGATGGGATCTTGGGCAGTTGCTGCGAGGCGAGGCTACCCGTCGTTGTAACGAAATTCATTTCCGCTGGGTAGTCTAAATGAGATGAGTCTGCCCCACTCGGCCTAAATGAGATGAGGTCAGGTCTCTGATGGAACGTACACTTTTCCTTTTTATATACTGGCCTGCCTGCGTCGTTCGTCCGCCTTGCCGTAGTTTTCTTCATGGTGAGATTTCTTCATCGTTGCTCTGTTTCATTCCGTCGCCGAGTTTTATCATCGTTTGTTAAAGAATACCGTTTCTAGACATGGTACTGTTGCGTCAATACGGAGTTTCCCTATTGACCATGGTCGTTAATTTATTTTACAAGTAGATTTACTAGGCGTCGTCCGAAATTTAGATTCTGATTTTATAAAGAAAGATTTTTTTTTAGTTTTTTTTCTGAAATTCTTTTTCGCATTTTACAAATTTATTAAAACAAACGGTTTTAAATAACCAACAAACCCTAGACCGATCGTTTTCTCTCTTGGTATGCAAGCATCAGTACGGATTTTTTCTCCAGGACCTACATTCGGTTCTCGCAAAAGTATCATTCAATAAGCTTTTACGAACGAAAAATTTTTCCAAAAATTTAACGTTCTATCTTAGTTAACATTTTTATAATTAACTATGCTAAAAGCTTAACTCACGACTCCACTAGCAGGGCGAAACGCCCACCTCCATGTTCTCCCCTTCCAACCCACCTTCCACCATCCGAACCCCCAGTTCGAACCTCCCCAAATCGTTGGAATAGCGATTTTGACCGATTGCGCTAGAATTTCGGTTTTCCTTGGCGCAGCCGAGGAAACGCTGGCCACAAATAAACACACGTCCCCCAGAAGACACAGTCGGATTGCGTAAGCTCGCGTCGTACCGCGGCACGCACGGGAATGCGTGCACATATCCGCTTGGTCCCTCGTTGGCCGCGAGCTGATCGAGGTAACGCGTGCGAAACAACGCCGATTGCGTAACCATCTGACTGCCGATCAGCTGTTCCCCTTCATCTCCTCGTGCACGTCGCTCCACGAGTGACTTTGTCCTTTGGACATCGGTTCCCTCTGTCGAATCACAGAGCCGCGAGCGCCGAGCAGTGCGTGCTGCCCGCGAGCATCGGCTCGCCTGCGTGCCCGTCTTCTCTCCAATTCCTCCAGTGCGCGTCGGGAAGTGAACGTCCAGCGTGGCCCTGGCCAGAGACAATAGAAGTGATCCTCATCGATGGGGGGCGCGGTGAATCGATCGACCAGCAGATCGTGTCGCGGTTAACAGAGCACGCTCCTCTGTCACTCGCTTTTGTACAACGTTTCACGTCGGGGAAAGAATCGAGTTTCCGGTTATTGGTGCGTGACGCCGTTGAAAACGCGTCCGCGGGAATGGACCGTGCGAAAATCTGCCGGGAAATCGCTCCCAGCGAACGAGAAACTGTAACGAAAGCGACGTTCGGCGGGTTTCAGTCGCCGTTGCTCCTCGAGGATCGTTCGTCGCGTTGCAACTGTTTCTATCGAAAGTCGATCACCCTGTGAACGTAATCGAAGAATTAAATGGTGGGAGCAAGCTCGATGCACCTTCGATCCCTGTGCTCGGGGAATTTTTCTGGAATTCTTCAAGAGTTCCTCTCTGATTTGTGTAGTTGATACAGAATCGATAAGGGTGCTCCAGTTTCGATGTTTCGTTGTCCGCGCGGACGTCGGCGGGATTAATAGATAGCGAAACTAGCCTTCCATTGAAGCGCGTGCAAATTCGAATACAAAGAACCGCCCGGAGGCGGGAAAGTGGCGCAGGAGACTTTCCGCGATCAGTAATTAGCGATTCGCGCGCTGCCTGCGGCTCGATAATACAACCCTCGAGGAGATAATCGAGTGGCGGGCAGTGATCCTTGTATTTGCACGTGCGACGCTCTGGAAACGGGAGGAGCGATTATCTGCGATTCAATGAACGTGAATTGCGCGTTCGTTTTGGTCCCGGCGCGGACAATGCAATCGATTTGTGCGTCACCACCGCGATGATTAATCAGCCGTGCGTTTTAATTATTTCTTCTACAGATTAGGAGGCAATTTGGTGCGCGAAGCGTCGCATTCTTCTTTCGAAATTCTACTGTTCTAAATGGCGGAGTAAACTCGAGGGAAGTGGACACTACCAACCGTCGAAGCGAAACGATAATTTCGTGAAACGAAAATGGAATTTCTTTCGACCCTTGCTCCTTGTGCAATCGTTACCAATTAAGATTCCACTTCCATTGAAGAATCTAACGAGCCGCCAGCAGCGCCTCGAGCTGAATCAGAAGCTTCTGCTGTACAAAGAGTGGACGAATCGCGAGTGCAGCCAGGACAAAGGCAATCCCGCGTAATTGAGGCTCCGTCTGCGTGGCGATCGGTGACAGTTACCGACGAAAACGTCGATGAAGATAAGCAGAGTGGAAAGAGAGATCGTGGACCTCGTTCGTCGAACGGTTATCGTTGAATTCGAGGAATTACGCGGTGCAGCGACGCGGTGAAGCGAACTCGACTCAACGATAACGCGGAGTTCATCTTGGGTGGCCGTCGCGTTTGGAATCTGCCACCTTTCCCCCCGATTTCTCTCTCGCGTTTTCGACGAATGGACCGCCGAGGCCCGCGGCTGTCGTACGCCAGCCGTTAGCGCGAGAGTCGCGTTTAATTAACGGGGCCGTTCTGTGCAGTACCCCGCGTGTACACCGCAAACACCGCCGTCGAGTAGGAAACGCATGCTGTTTAAACGGAGCCAATTACACGTGCCGCATAATGAAGTTCCTGGTGAAATACTACGACTTCCTAACCGTCAAGTTTTCCACGGTGAGGCTTCAACCTGTAGACAACATCCTTAGACACGGCGCTTCAGGCTTAGCCGCGTTTCCAGCTACGTAAATCATTTGTTCTCGCGCCTGCAGCACCTCGATCAGGCGCGGATTTTTCAGATTTCACGCACCTAGACTAACAACTGCCTGCCGCCCTTTTCGCGAATTATCAGCAAATATTTTAATTTAAAAGAGTCGAGACGATCTCAAAATTAATTCGATATGGTTACTCGTATATGAGTTATTGCTAATTCGAATAATACGAGAAAGAAGTGAATTATTTTTAAACTTTTCCTAACTTCTTTCACACAAAATTTCTCGCTCCCCAAAATTTGGGGCTACACACAAATTCGCCCCTGATCTTGAAGCGATCGCATTGTTTATAACGTTCTGAATCATCGCTACGATAGTGCACTGGTAATTGCAGATGCAGAATGCTTCCTGGTAATCGAGTCTCCTGGCTTCGTGTAAGATTTTTAGCATTGGATCGATAAGTGTTCGCGGAGTGTTTGAGGTTTTTGGCACGATCGGAGGTGGGGTTCTTTTATTGAGAGAGATAGTTTTAAAATCTACTGGAGTTTTCTATTTGCGATAGTTTTTTTATTTCATTTTTCCACGTCGATGTGTTCTGGAAAAAATCGTCCGAGGGAAAAGGGGGAATTTTTCACAACCTTGCGCCACTCGGAATGGTAATTTTCATAAACAGGGCATTAACGCGTACTAATGTTATACTTGTAACCAAAGAATAAAACTTTTGCGAATGTGTTAGAAGAATACTGAATCACGTTCGTGGTCTATGGTTAAGCCTCGGTTGTCACACTGGGTGAAAATGATCCACAATTTGACTTTGAGGTCAAATATCTTTGAGACATCATTGTTTAAACATCGGACACCAATTTACTTATTTTCGACATAGATTCATCGTGCCAAGGCTCGTCAAAATCGATGTCTACCACGCTTGGTCCTCCCCTTGTTAATTTAACAGATAGATTTTAAAAGGCAGCTGATTGAAAATTGGCTTGGGTCGAACGTAACCCAGTGTGACAACTACATTCGAAAAGGATTAAAAAGCTAGCATGCCGCCTATGAATCACTGCTTTCCAACCTTGCACCCAAGTATGGTAGAAGCCTGTAGTCAGAAACATTGGAGCAACAACGAACTGCATACACAAACTAAAATTTTCAAGTCCGCAGTAAGTACATCAAGTAAAACTAAAAGAAACCCTTAGAATTGCACCTTCAAGTTGAATTCTGCAACAGGTTCTCACGCTTCTACATTCACAGACCCGGTTCAACCCCCGTTTCACTACTTCACGCGCACCCCGTGCACGGCAGTGTTCGTCGCGCAAAATAAACCGACATTTCTATCAGCCCCATCGCGAGCAGAGCACAGAAGCACCGTCCCCGTCCAGCACGAGGCGAATCGACTCGTCCACGGTCGGCTGTGCCGAGCAGTTTATTAATTGAATTCCCTTCCGCGAGATAAACGATGTTTTCGCTCGGGTATCCCCGACGGGGCCATCCGAGAAGAAACGATTCCCTTGATACCTACAGAAAAAGTCTCAAGGATAGATTGGCCGCGGTATCGGCGCGGGTCGTGTCGTTCCCGTCTCTCGCGGCGCTTTTATCGCGGGAGCCGTGAACGGGGGGCTCGAAGGGGGCCGAGGTGGAGGCGTCGGTGGCTAGAAGGGGGGCCGAGGTGGAGGCGACGGTGGCTCGAATTTTATTACAGAGACTGACAGCCCGGCGTTATCGATAATTACCGGCGTAAGAAGGGGCCAGCGATAATGGGGCATCCGCAATACGCGACGACCTTTTCGATATCCCCCCGTGAAAGAATGGCATTATTGCGAGTAGTTGGGCGCGAGACGAGGCGTTCGACGGCCACGATATCGCGCCACTTATCACGGCCTGCGCTACCGTTAAGCTGCTTTCATTTGACGACGATAATTGAACTTCTCTGAATCGCCGGGACCCCGTCGTGACTAACGGGGGACGGGCTGAACGATACGGTAATCGTGAAAATTACGGGAGGGGATCGCGAGGAGGCACCCCCCATTGAAACCGTTCACAGATGTTCCGTGGAAAATGTTGACGAGTAATCGTCCTCCGTGGGTCGTTGCCTATTGGTAATCGTGGCTGAAAGGGGTTGTACAATCTCGCGGCAAGATCGGAGAGCTTCTCTAGAGGTTTGTAAAGCAGTTGACGGGGATTTGAATATCTTTTCAGCGGTGTAGAGCTGGGTGGTGAGACTTCTGGGGTGCGTGGGAGTCGTTTTACAATGTCGCTTGAGTGGGTTAGCAGGGTTGGAGACTCGGGAGTGTAGAATTTATGAAATCTCAATGGATATGGTACCGCGGTGTTTGATAATGCATAGTTGTACTTATCGATGGCTTAGCGCACCTTTAGAGCTCCTCAGAAAAACAAATTTAAACATGCAATAATGTACATAAGATCGAAGGATATGCAATGAAGAAAAAAAATTAACGTATGAGATATATCTATGGTGGGTGGGTAAACGAGTAGGTATACCTCTTTAAGTCAGAATTCTTAGTTTTGCAGGAAGACCTCTAGAATATTTAAAGTGCTATGTGAGATCAGGTGTTAAATTTTAGACACGAATAGTGAAAAAAGGTCAAACTTCATAGTTCAAAGAAATTACAAAACTTGAATTAAATTAAAAAAATTGAGTAGAATAAATTTTTATTTTTGACTTCGATTCACAAAAAGAAGAAAAAAGAAACTCTTTATAATTGCGATAACTGAGCGATTAACAGTAGGCATAATTGCCATTAATTTGCTAACTTTGTACCTTCTCAGCAACAGTCTTCACTAATGCCAAGAACACTTCCACGACTGAATTATTTGCACAAACGAAGTTTATTTAATACGCAATGTACCGAGCTTGTTGCACCGTCCCTTCCATCGCTCGGCGTATTTTATTACGTCACGAAAATTGAATTGTACAAAACCCACAGAGTGCAAACTAGGAAGCAAGGAGAGGTTTCTCGTTCGACGAGTAAATAATCGACGCGGTTGAATCGGTCGAACGGTTTCGATGACTTGCGGGAAATGCGATTAAGTTGAGGGAGTGCATCGTTAATCGACTGTCAGCTCGCAAGTAAGTGTCACTCGTGGCCCCGTCGACTTATAAAAAATCGCTATAGGGACTCGTTAGCTTTCGTCTCATCGAAACACGACAACGTGGAGACGCGGCTTGCATGGACGCTGTTAAAGAGAGAGTTCTTATAGTGAGCCAGTCGAAGTGACAGCGCGATACATGTTTCATATAGACCAGCGAATTATTCACGGGGTCAATTGTTGTCGGAAATGACGACTGATTTTCGAAGATTTTTCAATCGATTTGTGAATCAGTCACCATTGATGGGAGGTTCTTAATTGCTTTCTTCATGGGACAATCGTGACCGATGAATTCTTACAATAGCCTAGGTATTCCCCGGTTGAGTTCTCTGCTCTCAAATTTTCTCTAACATTAATTTCAAAATCTAAATGAATGGCTCAGATTCATAGTAGTGTTGTAAAATAATGCTTTGCGTTTACTGTTACAAAAAAACTCTATATATATATATATATTGCAGATGTGGATCGCAAAGTGTTTTCTATGGGGTCGCCACGGTTTTTGTTCTTCTTTTTTAATATTATCAAGTTTGAATTATATTCTGAAATAGGTACCTATTTTTAATGTGTTTTCTTTACCTTATTAAATTTACTTTACGCAGGTTATTTGAATATTATAAAAGAGGACCGCGACTCAAAAAGAGTTGGGAAACACTGTGCTAAAGAGTGATATTCTTATTTCTCACAATCAGTCAATAAATGAAGCTCTAACTTAATCCACTACGAAAGTAAACAGATGGAGCCTTAAGACTTACAAACTGTTATTACCACAGATTCTCAAAATTTTGACTTCACTATGATTCCCAGCGTTCCAAATATCAAATATCAATACCACGGATCTTGCATTTAATTAAATGCACTCCCAGTTGTAATTCCACCAGGCAGACCACAGCAGAGGACTTCGGTCTCTATTAACGATCGCCAACTACTGTTAGCATTTGGCCCCGCATTAAACACCTTTTACAAACAAAGCTTCCCACGAAAACGGTATAAATATGGGTTGGACCCCTCGTTCCTGCTCTCACTTTCGAGCAGGACTGCTCACGGTCGAGTCCTTTCCCCGGTGTTTGTCGAGTTAATTGGTCGACAAGCAAATAAGGCGAGAGTGTCTCACGTGACGGCCTCGCAGCCTCGTAATCGAAGAAAGCTTTCCTCGTTACTGCCAGCCTCTTAGTCGGCGCGTTAGGAAACGAATCTCGGAAAGTGATCGTTTGCTCGTTTGCTGATTCGCGGGGAACTCTGCCGTGGTTCGGCCCGTAGCCTCCGTCAATTTGTTTCGCGCGGGGATGTTTTATCGAGCCGGTCGATTATTCTTCGTGGCGCGGGCACAAAGACGCGGCGGGAAGTGGCGAAGACTCAATGAACTTTATCGGCCGCGTGGCGAGGAGTGCAGTGACACGTCGATGCAATTTGTCAGCCGTCGCGGCACGGCCTCCTCTATGAAAATTATCCAGCTGGAACGTGGCCAATAAAGTGGCCGGGGTGGGGGTTTCGTTACAAAACCAATCACCGAATCGCCCGACGTTTATAAATTGTTGGATAAATGAGGGGAAAATGTAAAGCATTTCGTATTGGAGTGAATAGAAGGAGCATATTTTAAAATATTTTTAGTGCGCGTAATTGGCTGTTGAATGTAAAATTGATTGACAAGTGGGCTGGGATTAGGGTGGATCGTATTTGAGCTCGAGTGGAGATTGAATGGTAGAAATCAAAAATGGTAATGAAATGGTACCGCAGAATAATATCAACCAAATTACACAGTACCTTTTCAAAGAATTCTTTAAGTAGATGCGAGGGTAATACAAAAGTTCGCAACATTCTTTTTCAGTGTATGAATCGGGGTAATTGGATATTTAGCAAGGAAATAGATACTTATTTATCAAAGTGAGTTACAAAGGGAAGGGAGTTGGTGTTTCTTCTAATCTCGTATGGACTTTGAGTATGATTAATTACCAGCGATTGGGCTCGTTAACAGCCCATAGGAGCGCACATTTTTATTTTCTAAGACGCTTCGATAACGATGCACGTCAAGCCATAGCGCAACGAGACTTTTACATAACCCTCGAATTTCCCTGAACCCGACTCCCCGTTGAAGTCACTTCACATCTAACTACATACCTCGAGTCGCCTCTTCTTTTGTCGCTAACTGGCTGTCAGTCTCTGCGCGCCGAGGAGACGATGATCTAACCTTTCTAACGGATGCCTGCGAAACGACCATAAACGGGGTACATTTTGTATACATACCGCGAGCGATCGTGCCGTTACATCATTATCGTCATTCGCAATTTATTCGGCATTCAGTATTATTCACAATAGACGTTGGCCAATCAATTAATGGTTATGTGTTACTTGTTTCAGGTGAGTAGGCGACCCAAAGAACGTGCACCTTTGTACCAAGAGGCGGGGAGGGTGAGTTAACTTAAGTTGAAACTTGAGCTGCGGTAGACTGTAGGCAGCGGTCGTCCTGGGACGCTAAGGTTATGAGGAAAGAATCCCTCGGGAACAAAGTCACCGTATAGCAAACGGGACATGTAAATTCGAATCCCAATTCAGCAACCCGAACGACCGATTCTTCCCTCTGCAATTCCTCCAAAAATGGAGTTCTTGCTGCTTCGCGTTTAGTTTTCAATTTCATTCACGATCCATAGCGACTACATTTGCTAGGCTGACGAATCGAGGAGTAAAGGTAACCGTTGTCCCCTTTAACTGGAAGTTTCTCATCTGATTTTCTTCTGCCTGGGACACTGAAGCTGAAGAATTGAGATACCTACTGTAGATTTTAGAAATAATAGTGGAACTGATTTTCCCTCTGAAAAATTGCTGGGTGGACAAAGTATTTAATAACAATCTTGATAAATCAATTAATAGAATAGTCCTTTGTTGATTATTTTTTCTCTTGGAGGCTCAGATATTACGTAGAGCAAAGTGAACAAGCTTCGTGTCTTGGGAGGATTAAGAATCCTTCCTCCACGGTTTGAGAACCGCTATCTTTCTATCGATACACGTTCGCGTACACAATGTCTTCCACCTACGTAGGGAAACGCCGATACAAGCCCGCTTGATTATCATGCATGTTGCGTTGCATCGAGCAGGAAGGGACTTTTAATAATACGTCCGTGTTCGTTCGACACGTATCCGTTCACGAATGCGTCGAAACGTTTACCGAACGACAACAACGTGCCCATGGCCGCGTATTTACGAGGCGAGATTGAATATAAATGGAAATGCGCCACTCGATTAATTGATGCCTTTCTGTTAACTTGTTTCTCTTCTTCCTTTTTTCTCACGATAAATTTCACGTTCGTTTGAACGATTGATTTTCAGTGAAGCGTGAAATTCAGTAGAGTAACGTTCCAATTAGGCAGTAATGGATAATTTGGACCACAACTTCTGTTTGCCTCAAGCTTTTGCAACGAAATCAGTTGGTTAATTCACTGTTTGTGACAGATTTCAAAAGGGACCAAAGAAGTGGCCCAAATGATTACTTACACCAAATGTTATTTAAAGAATTCTTATTAAATTTTCATCATCTTAAAAAATGTATAAATCAATACCAAAAATCTTTTTACCCCGTGTGTTAAATTTTTTAAGGAATTTCACGAGAATGTACCCTTAAGGAAACTCTTATCTAAATAATTTCATTTCACGAAATTCTACTTAGTTACGGAAACAGAGAAACTCTTAATTAAATAAGTATACCGTGGAAATAATTACCTACGGGAAAAGTATCACAGCTAACGAAGAATTTAAACGCCAAAAGAACTCCAAGTTTACTTCTACTCCGAAGAAACACTCTCTAAGAATGTGACAAAGTCGGAAGGTAAAGATTTCGCGATTAACCCTGAAAGATAAGAGGAGCGCGAGGAAGCTCCGAAGAATAGCGCAGCAAAGTTGCAAAAGATGTGGACAGTTTTAAAAATTGCACGCGTAAACTGTTGGACGAATCGCGCTCCCAATAGTCACGTAATTTCGTTGCATCGCCGCGGCGCAACGAGAGTTGCGCTAACGAAGACGAATCAATTATGTAAGCAAGTAGGTCAGAAAGGTTCACGGTCAATTTCGCCCGTGGGATTGTGTACACTGTGTGGATGGCCGTGATCACACTGCACCAGTAACTGGATCCTTCGCGAGACCTAAATCATCCAATTCCTTGAACCTCTTTTTCCATACCTCTAAACGACCTCCTCGAAATGCAAACTTGAACGAGCACCGAGTAGGCTCGTTTTAACATCTTTTCTCCCACCGTGGGCTGACTTCGTACTCGAAGTTAGCAGAAGTGTTTATCCCTCGGGTTAACAGATGGGAGGTCAATTTTGAATTTCTGATCCATCTTGGAAATTAAGCTACTTGTGTTACTTATTATTAGCATTATTTCTTGGAGGAGATAAGGATTTTAAATCAGAATATCAGAATTTATAGTAAAAGCTTTTTCTGCGTTGTGCACGAATATCACGAATAAAACTTTGAATCAAAATGGATAACTAGATTACCTGCTGTCTAAGAGTTAATGATTGGCATAGACTATAATATAATAGAATAGATTTTACTAAATATTTTAAATATTAGGTTTCAAATTACTAATTGATATTTTTAATAATTTGGTACATATTTGCAGTGAAGTGGATTTGGTTTAAATCGCAGAAATCCCAATCACTTTCGTATTTATTCAGAATTCATTTAAAATGATCGACGAGATGAGTTTAAGCTCCAATGCATTTCAATCTCGAATATTGGAGATTTGCCGCGCGTGAAGCTCTCAATTCTAAATTAATGGAATACAGAGGTGTAATAAAGATGATCAAGGTTTTAGCAACAAATAGTACTTTTATTTTTACAGAAAACTTCTATATCTCAACTCAATGTCATGTTTCCTCAAGAATTTCTGACAATGTTAAAAATCATATTTCACTGGAACATAATTAGTTTACAAACTTACTGCATTTTTTGCCAATTACACTACCCAAGTTTCAAAACTCCGAAGCAACGTTCTCTTTCAAACTTCCTCGGAATATTAAAGCCCCAGTAACTAAACAGGGTCCTTTGAACACCAAATGTCTCTGCGAAGCGGATCGTTTGCGCAAAAAACCTGTAACAATAATCGCTACCAGAGACGTGGAAATAATCCAGCTAAAAGTTTTCGTTCCAGGATTTTCCTGTTCCCGCGAGCGCGTTTTCTCCCACGCGCGGATATTTCCCGTTTCACTGTTACGATAAATCCCGGGCATGCTTATCTTTCGTTTCCTCGTTTCAAGATCTCGTGTCTGTGTACAAAAATACGCGAAAGATAAGGCCTGGTAGTCGGACTGCAACAAAAAAATCTGGTAGGGAACTCCGTGCGTTTTACTTTGGCTCGTGGCCACAACCGTGTATCCCGATGTAACAGGAAAACTTCTGCTGGTTACAGCCAAATGGGCTAGCGAGATCTAGCGAAAATTGGTGAAAAAAATTCGTCACTAACGAACACTGTTTAATATTTCAAATAATCCAGTTACTCACGTTAATTTCGTCTCTAATGGACTTTAACTGAACAATCACTATTTTATTCTTTGCAATTTATATTACACCTAACTATTAAAATTAAAAATATGTAAAAGTGAAACGAGTGATCAGGATATTTAACGGGAAATGGAATAATTTATTTTAATTATTTTTCAGCTGATTTGCAAAATCGAAAAATTGAGAAGGATATTGATAGAAAGATTTAAAGGATAAATCGAGCATCTAGTACCCAATTACCAAAAATATGTTACTTTTTAAGATCAAAATTCAAGATTATGTTGATTTTCCAGACGAATATTCAAGATTATGTTAATTTCCAAGATGAAATTCAAGATTGCTTCGTAACTTTCATATTTTCAATCACAGTGTATTAATTTTATTAAAGCAAAAATTATTGCTAAATTATAAGCGACATCCTCCCAATGACTCGTTTGGAAGATCGTAAACGAAATTGTGTTCCCGCCATTGACGACTGAATTGCGAAGCCAGAGACGTAGGAATTACAGCGAACAATACTCGTTGTTGACAAAACGAACCCCGTCGCTGATCCCAGGGGCGGTTTTCTCCGCGATCGATACGTTTGTAAATATGAGGTGCAGATTTAGTGTCGTCGAGGCGCGGTATTTCATCAGTCGTGTATAAGGTTTACTGTCACCGTGAGATAACGACCGCGGCTGATTAAACCAGCGTCGCTGACATTGTCTCGTTAAGACAACAGCCTCGTGAATTCCCTTTCCAGTTCCCACGCCTATCGAAGTCTAGATGCTCGCGAATGTTTGGCAATTATATCGAACTATCAACCAGCAGTGACAACACTTGGGCTCCGGGGATCAAGTTCTTATCCAAAACAAAACACCATCGAATTACAGAAAGCCGAGAGACCACTGCTCAGCCATCTCAGTTTCCAGACATCCCCTCGGGTTAAAATCAGCACGCACAGAATTTAATTTCAGTTCTTATATCTTCGAGCCAAAGCAACGTGATAAAATCCGATACAGAGAATTATAAGGAGCACAAGCAACGCGATAAAAATATATTCCCACGTAAACGGATTGATTTTATTAAGCGCGCACAAGCCGCTCAATTTTCTACGTAATCTTCCGCGATCCCTGAGTCAGCACCAACCAACAGTTCGTCTCTCTTCGATTAAATCCGCGAGTGGTCCTGATCTTTACCATTTCCCCGCGCGTAGGTACCCTCGCGCCAGTAACGTCGACCGAAACGGTAAACGATCGTGCGAAAAGTGGGTGTGCCGCCTGGATTCGTTGTCAATTATTCCCGACGTCAACACGGCCGAACCTATTAATTAACGTGGTTGTCCCGTAACTTTCTCCAGGCGGTCGTGATTGTTCGAGAGGTTCGCGAAATCGAGGCGGGAAACGAACGGCCCGCGCAAATGGGTCGACGCGCGACAGTATCGACTCGCGACGAATGAGAATCGATTAGCGCTGGAACATGAAGCGTGCGCCTGCCGTTTCGCCCATCGCGTCTAATGAGTGACGATAAATAGCGTCGCATGCTCCGACCAAAGGTGGATTCTTGGACTCGCGAGGCGGAATCGTGAAATCTGCCGTTTTCCAGCGACCTTCGGTCACGTGGTCGCTGGCCTAGATCAGGAATTACTAACGCCACGTTAACAATGGGACTGCGACGTTGTTTTAAAACATGACCACCATGCTAGTAGAAATCCTGCTGGGAAATGTACGCGCCAGCGGCACGGCTGGGAGCCAGTGTTGATATTTTCGCGATATTTTTACGTAGATATTGCTTTGTCGTCGATCTGTGACAACGGAATGATATTTTGGGATTTGGATTTCGAAGGGTTTTGAAGTATTTGTGTTTGTTGCAGAGAATTATGAACTGTGTTGGTAACGAGAGACGATAAGACGATTTGTGTTTTGCCATTATTGAAATTCTAGCTTTCCCAAGTTTCGCGCTCGGAGGTCGCGAGCTCCATTAAATGGTATCAGACCATACATTATTTCCAATTCCGCCCTCGTCTCAATTAATCGGTAATTGCACAGGTACGGGGCAATTGCGCAATTATGCTGGATCGTTAAATAGTAAATTGTAGCGCTACTTGTTCATATAAATTCACTAGTTAGCTGAGAATTCGCGTTGATTGGACGCGTGACCCCCCGCGGGCTTTTGCAGCCTTGACGTTAATCGAATTTGCAAGTTCGGCCGGATGTTTCGACGAAAAATTGCCCCCTTTTAAGTACTACGTCCAAAGTTCTCGATATCGATCGAAACTTCACGACACTTACAATTATCCTACAATGCAAATGCATTATTCAAAGACTCTCGTTTCTTTCTATTTAATTAAGATACTTTCCGAATTATTTGAATAATGTCAATTCGCTGGTCATAAAAGATATCGCGTCACTGCTTTTAATAATCTTTCGCCTCGGCTAATTTGAATTTCATTAATCTTACAAAATTTGCTTCATTGTAAAAAAGATATAAGAAACATAATGCAAACGTGAATTTATCAACCAGTGTCTACCTCAAACGAGTGGAAGGGAAATCTCAATTCGGGTACCAATTTGACTCGTCTTTTATCCCGTTGTACAAGAGTTAGGAATCGAAAGGAAGGTAGTCAGAGGTATCGATGAATCACGGGATTCTCTCGCGTGCGGTAGACGAGGTCTCTGAATCGTTGCATTATGATACAGTGACAGGCGTGGGTCGAGAAGATTCGCAAATCTAATATGCGTGGGCGACGTGCGTGGATGCGATATTAATCGCGTATAAACGAGAATTTCGCTGGATTAGACGTTAACCTGCGAGTGCTATTGCACATGAATATTACAGCATTTAGTTAGTGCATCTCGCCTGGGGCTTGGACACTAGGTACCTACAGCTCTACAGAACACCTTCAACCACATTAAATTCCTCGGCCTCTGGGTACGGAATTTTACACACCCTATATTATACATGTATCGACGGAGTTTCTAAAGCAATTAGGAAGCAGAGATAGTCACGGTCGAGCTGACTAAAAGTGATCTAACTAAACAAACCGAAAAAAAATCTTCGCTCCATTATCCCAAAATAATCCAATAATGATTCGTCGTCAAGAGAGATTCTATTAAAAATTTCTATTCAAAAGAAAATCTTTACGTACCTTACGTGCTCCATCTCTAAGATCTCGCGGGTAACTCGCTACGTATTTTCCAAAAGAAACAGCGGATGGAAAATCTGGCACCGTTCAGTTTATCGCATAGTACCTGTCGCGTGATAAGAGCGTACAAGATCTTTGGTGGTCCGACAGATGCGCAGCTGAGAACCACGGCGAGGCTCTCGAGTGGGCGCTAAACATGTTTACCTACAAGATGCACCGATGCGAGAGCATTCACACGGCTGTACGAAGCGCATAAGTGCCCGCTTCGCACTTAGAATACTCCGATAGGGATAACTAGGCTTTCGTTTCTCGATTAGGAGTTGGATGTCGTTTGCATACAGCAGTACGATCGCGCTTAAACGCCGCCCCGGGCTAACCGGCTGCGTGATTCGTTTTATCACGCGCCCTGTCCGCTCCAGCCGACGTTTTTGCACGATATTTCCGTGCACCGTTGTAGGTACATACGATTCTAATGTTACCGCTGTACCGCGTCCGAGTACAACTGCTCGATAATTCGTTGCAAGTTCGTGTTTTCAGCGGCGTCGACGTGTGCTAAACCGGGTGTTAAATATTTTCTTTCGCGATCTGTGCGCTACTCTAATTGTGAGTGTTGAAGCTTGACTTTATGCGAGTAGAGAGATTCTCGGAGATAATTTGATATAAAAGCGGAGGAACTTGAGATACTTTATATATTCCAAGCAAGAAGAGTAAATGCCTACAGTGGTGGCACTGATGGCAAGCCTAACCGTGAACTATAAAACTAAACCAAAATATGGACAACAAAACTAAGCAATAAAAATAATAAAAATAAGCAACTATTAACGGACGGAAGGGATAAGGAATAGTGTTGCAGTCGCATCTATTCTTCTATTTCAACGAAATACCCTAAATTCTTCTTTTTCTAATACCTGTTGAAGGTGAAGAAAATCTCTTTAGTTTTTATTTCTTTCAACATACTTTTTAATGCTTTAGTGCTATTAATAGACTTACGCTTTATATACCTATCGTGATATTATCTGAAATGGAGACTAAATAAAATTGTCCCTTTTATAGCGCCTCTCCCCTACTGGTGGCAACCCTACTTGGAACAGCCCTTGATAAGGTATTGGCAATAGCAATCGTGAAGTTTGACAGTCCCCCGGGGGCCACTGAACCCTGCACTCAATTCCCCCGCAAAGGTGCTCGCGTGTTTACACGGAATACCGTTTTTAACGGGTGCCAACGACGCGCATCAATGCTCCCTCACCTGTGCAACTGGTGCACCGGTGTGTCCGTGAATATGCTCGCGCACGTATCGTCGTCGCTGCCCATTCATAAAGGGGGACTTCGCGAAGTACCGCGCTCCTCTCACCTTGTAGCTATGACAACGGGCATTTTCATTCATGCCAGCAACGGCCCGCGAATTACGCACGCCAGAACAGATTTCCTCGGAAGCCGTGACTCACCTCGCTCTATACACCCAAGACATTGACTGTCAACAGTCTATTGCCTGGCATTAACGCGACACAGAAATCGTATCGTCGCGTTACGTAAAGCTGAACGATCCTCTGTGACAAGCCACGCGGCGTCACTGAAACGTGATGTTGTTGGTTCGTGCGATAAGAGGGAAAGAGAATCGCCGGGCTCTCAGGTGAACGGCGATGGAACGTTTGGGCGAGCCTTAAGGCACATATCCACGTGTGCGACTCGTGGAGGAGAATCTTGAGAACAGAGGGAAACTTCGTGGCTATCCTTTTAACAGAAACGTGTCCAAGTTCAGGCTACTCGATTCCAAGTTAAATCACGCCGACTTTGTCAGAGTTAGTCACCCAAACTCGACAGGGGAATAGAACCTTTTGGAGGTACTTATCTTTGTACAGATCTCCGACTGAAAATACCTACCTTCCACTGTAAATTCTTAAATGCCCTCTGCTACGGTGCGGAAACACCTCTACGAAGCAGACATCCCCATAGCGTAAAAATTTGAAGCATTTACCGCTATGGGGCTGTAAAAGTCCGAAATATCCCGGAAAACATCGTCAACTTGAGACGAGAAGTGTCCTAAGAAGCGTCACCCTAACCCAGAAGTTCAAGTACTTCCTACATTACTTCGGAGTTCCACAGGAATCCCAGAACTGCATTTGCCCTTCAATTACGCCTTATCTCTGACACGTTTCACGAAACTAGCAACCGGCAGGGCCAACGGTTCTCGGCGGTGCCCCCGAAGCCGTGCACGAATCCACTTACCGAACCTTCTTAATGGGTGAACAACACCGAGCGTGACTCACTTCCGCCGCGGGGCAAACCAGCTAATGCAGAATTGCAGGTCTAATCGCTCGTAGTCATTCCTCGGTAATCGTTGCACGTGATCTATGTTTCACCGACAGATTTCGATGACGCGGGAGACAGTTACCTCTGTTCCGGTCGCGCTGCTATCTCGCATATCCGTTGCCAGGGACAATCCTTATCTGCCTCGACGTGGCTGAGATACCTACGCGTCGCTGTCTGAAAAGAAATGTTCACCTGCACGCGATCGTATCTCTCCTTCGCCAACAAACTCTCTTACCTTGGGGACTTGATGAAATTCGTGCACAGCTGACTAACCGAGTCGGAAAATGAGATATGCCTCTGCCTCGTCGTTGATTGCCCGTTTCCAGGGGCCTCTCTTTGGAAAGGGACAATTATCCCCGCGGTATCAAGCGCGTACGCCAGCGTAATTGTGGGAGCCAATATGGCAATCCAGAGACTTTGCAATATCCTGTTTTCTTTGTGCCTCGGCCGGCATCCACGACGCTCCTTGCGTTACCGCGCAAAGAAACCGATTCCGAGGGAGCGTGCATTAAGCTGTTTGGCGGTGGGCAACGTTGCCCGCGCGCAGAAAAAGTGGGCCGACAGATATCGGTACACCTTTGTTAGAAAATTCGTTATTAGGTACGCTCTCTTCGGCAGTGCTCGGGCGAGCCGTGTTTACGTAACGCGTCGTTCCAACGCGATCCTGAGAGAATTAACTGCTGAACCGTGGCACCGCTTGATTAGAGGGAAATGGGACACTCGGTGCTCCTGTTGTTAGGAAATCTCTAGCCTAATGCTAGTCATTTGGGCCGCTTTGAAGGCTGATGCTGGCCGCTTGAGTAACTCGGAAGGAATGCACCGGTTGTGGTTTTACAATGTATTATTGTAAGAATTGAAATAGATAGCGATTTGTAGCATTCGTAGAATCTCAGTATGCTACTGTTTCGTACTGAGAAGTTAGAGTAAAATTGAGAAAAATAGAACTTTATTAAATATCAATTCAGAACATTAAGGGGGGACCTCACCCTGAAGCCACTAAGAAAAGACAAAGTTTGGGATTTTTTTAACTTTAAGGCAAAGTCCAAATTAACACATATAAGAAGCACAAGTTTCCTGTATAGTTGTGCTCAGGGAACAATTTGCCCTTCAAAGGGAGGAAAAACACCTGTTTCCACCCTATTCCACGGTTTCGAAGCGAAACGTAACCCATGAGTTTCCCCGCTTTGCCCCATTTCTCGCTCTCCGCGGCCTTTCATTTACACGGCTCGTTTAAGTTGCTCGGCACTCATCGTTTTTGCGCTTTGAAAATTTTCTGACGTACCTCCGGCGCTGCTTCTATTTCTAAACTACTCGTCGGGACGATAAACCCGCGAGAATTATACGTAGTTGAGCACGAGCTCGCCGTGAATCGCGGGTAGAAAATAACCGGGACACGCTCGTGTCGAGGTCCTTATCGTTTCGCGCGCTCGGCTTCGAATTTTTTTCTTCATTTACAAAAACAAATTGCTCGCGATACGTGGGTGCTGATGCTCGAAACGTTCGCGAGAAAAACACGATATTTATTCAAGAGTATCCAAGAGCTCTCTGTGTTTCGATAATAGACGAATCTCTAACTCCTGTTCACTTTAACCAACCGTTTCACGGTTCATTC
This sequence comes from Andrena flavipes, assembly GCA_963971345.1. NCBI lineage: Eukaryota > Metazoa > Arthropoda > Insecta > Hymenoptera > Andrenidae > Andrena > Andrena flavipes. Next base: position 910,630 of record OZ020482.1, read on the forward strand.
CTATCGCGTTAATATAGAAAATTTTCATTATTCCACGAAATCTTCGTGTATCACCATTAACATTTATCATCCTTATTCCCATTATCCGAGTTTCCTCGTTTCAATAAATTCCGCGGCATAATTTCATCCTTCGTAGAAAGTAGCGCGTGCGGAATAAAACATTTCGCTGCCCTGAAGTAGGTATCCCATTACTTCACGAGGATATACACTACCGTTCATAATTATTAAGACACCCACTCTGTGTGGAATAATGTTGTGAAAAATTTTGCAAGTAGAACTCCAACAAAGTTTACTTTATTTGGTATTTTACATTGAAATCAGAAAAATAAAAGCAGTGAAACGTGCTAAATACCACGCTCTGTGCAAATACAGCAGCTGTCCTAATAATTATGAACGGCAGAGTAAGTTCGCAAATTATACTTTAATTATCTACTAATACACTCGCGAAGATGCACAGCTCTTTCACTTCTTTTTTAATCCGCAGACCGAAATCCATACAGTTTGCAAAGGCAAAAAGTGCGCTCTCGCGTGTATCACGGTTTATGTAGATAGGTATTCCAGAAATTAATTTACATTAGGCCGTTCTAATGTTTCAAGACATATTACGTGGCTGTTGAAACGCTTCCTCGTCGTTCGAACGCGAAAACGTAATATTAATAAATTTTAATAGAGGCGAGGTACTTAAAGCTCGCCGTGCAGCATTAGTTACAGTCGGTGCGTGGTGCAACACGCTCCACGCGTGATGGGATTATACGAGAAAATAATTGCAGTGCTCCAAGGAGCTTCGAGATAGGATATGCATATCCTTCTTTTAAGAATAGATTGAGTCACGTTTGTATCGTTCGTAGTAGGTGACTAGGAATAGCAGGTTTTCGCAATAGTTGTACATACACATAAGTGGAACAATAGTACTCGCGTACAGTTGCATAAAAATTTCACAGTCTCCCTGGATCACCAGATTATCAAAGATGCTCAATTAGCGAATATAATCTCTGTTTACATAAAACTGTTGTGTCACTCAGTGATTCATCAACGCCCAGCACAAGCCGGTGAATCTAGAAACATGAAATTCGGAGACTATACTCTTTTTGTAACGTAGGTGTTTCATAAGAAGGGATTTTTTGAAATTCCATCCCCAAGGGGGTGAAAGGTCACTTTACAAAAATTACTTAAAAAAGAAAACAGATATAAAAGTAATTCCTTTTAATTATTCTACCGTAGAGAAGCACGGGTACTTTGCTACTTAGTAAGTTACGTATCGTCGTTCAAATTATACTCTGGTATCTCAGTACGAAATATCGAAATGACTTTCGAGTCTGTTACCACTTGTTTCCCCATCGAGTGCATCACCATTATGCGCGACAGAGTGCTAGGCCAGCATTGCACGAGCAATAATGACGAAATTTCTGTCATTACCATTTTACGCGAATTCGCGGAAGCATAAAGTGTGCCGAGCATTTCGCGCGGCAGGTACCTATCTCCCGTGAGTTCGCAGTTTCCTGTGACTCAGAAAATTCCGTTCAAGCGCCCAGCGTGTTGCTTCCTAGAAGTTTTTACAGCTGATAGGTGAGAATATATTATAGGGTATAGGTAGGTGAAGAAAATATTCGCAGGGCTTTAGACACAGGTGTGAAAGATAGAACTCTTTCTTTCCCTATTACAGTGATACTGGACTTACACTCTCGGAACACCCCTTTCCCCATCTCTCCCTTCCCATTCTCACCACATTACTGTTTCACGGTCATGAACACACATTCGATCGTTTTGACGTTTCGCGGACGCGGGTTGCCATAAGTTTCTACCCGTCGTGAAATCTGTTCGTTCTCGATCGGGGAACGTGAAAGTTTGCCAAGTCGCTACTTCGAAGATAATATACAATCCAATTTTCTGCCTGGCTCTTCCAGCCAAGTGCTCAAGCTTGGATGCAAGATTAACGAGCACGCGACTTAGATGGGGTAGAGAATGAAAGACAAGTGCCATTCATCCTTGTTCTCGTTTTCCCATTCATCTTTAATGCCCCTCCGAAAACTCGGCTCCAGCTTTATTCCACGGAGAAAGTAATATTAACGAGATATTTTTCGGGCCTCCCTTTCACTGAATTATATCATTTTCACGCTGGTCGTTACGCCTCGCGTACCTACCTGTCGGTGAAAACACCGTTTCTCCGGCGTGATTCGTTATTTCGACGGTTTTATCACGCGTATTGACGCTCTTAATCATTACGGAGCATCCAGAGCGAGGCGATTCGCGGTTATTAACTCTACCAGCAGCGCGGCTGTTATCAGAGTAACGATTATGCAGGCCACCTCTGCGGAGAGCGCTCTCCGCGCCTGAAATTGCCGAGTCGTCGATCCAGCAACGATAGACCGAGGTGCCAGTAATTCCATAGGCAATAAGTGCAAGTAAGTCGGGCTGTTAGCCAGGCACCAGCATTTCCACCGCATTCCCGACAAGTGCAGCGGCGTCGATGCACCCGGGAACGGTGAACGCATGGAAATGCGATGTGCACTGAAAGCAACGCGTAAAGTGGTAAATAAATCACTGGGAGAAAGCGACGCGTTTCTTTCTTCCTTCGGAGCAAATCTGAAATGAACGCTGATCAATCCTCACCACCAATCTCCTTCTTTTCCCGTTAAGACGAATGGCCCTGTTACTGGACGTGTCGGGATATATGTAATTCTCTAGGAGCAAGTAGTTTATATTGATAGGTAAAGAGAATCGAGCCAAGCTTTGCGGAAACCTGCCAACCACCAAAATCACAAAAAATTAGTTGAACACAGTATTGATTTTATGAAAAGAATTTCATGATCGAGTGTGAAAAAGTATTTCATGTTCAAATTCCCATTCGGTAGGTACAATCCGAAATTAGATCATTCCGAATATTCAAATATTCGTAGCAGTGCTAAATATGTACCAGCGAGACACTCGGCGCACTTCCTGCCTGTTAAATACACCTCCGATCGCTGTCTAAAACGACGAACAAAAAGATTGCGTGTTTACGAGCATTGCCGTGCGCCGAAACTTTTATTGCCGTGTTCTGTCTCCGAGAAAGTGACGTTTTATCCGTCGGCGATGTGCCCCGCGCCCGATAAGGCGCTGGGTGTTTCTCCGAAAGTTTTCGAAAGATCTCTTTATCTTAATTGCTGGGAGGCGCGTTGAAACGCGGAAATACGGAGTCGGTTTTATTGCGCTTAGCGGCATCCAGAACAGAGAAAGGTTTCGTCCGCCGGGGAACAATTACGTCGCGTTGCACCGATCCGAAATGGTCCCAGCGAACCGGCGATGGTCTCCTTTCTTTTTCACCGGCGTGAAATCTGGGTGAATCGCGTTTGCTCCGCGACGCTCCATAGCCTGTTGTACTTCAATTAAACAAGGTCAATAATCCTGCGTCGGACAACGAGTATCTAGAATTCTAGATCCCTGCTCTCTTTCGTCGGGCCTGTTTAGCTAGTTGCTCGAGGCACTGGAGAAAAAGTTCTCGTTCAACGGCAACGGTATAGGTGGTAATTTAATTAGTCAGCCGCGTACCGTACACTCATGCAGATTTCCGATAGTGAGTCATTAACGATCAGTCACGTGTACGTGTACAGGTGAAATCACTGCTGCTTCCGCGGCGAATAAACGTCGCGTTTCTCGGATTCTTTCGAAATTCTTCACGGTCGTTACTTCGTGTATGATGATGACAGTGGCGAGAGTCGAAGAGTCGATCCTCCTTGACGTAATCATTAATTGGATACTCTTTAGGTCTCGATCAGTTTCAATTGCCCAGAAGCTCCCATCTCCAAGGTCCCAGCTTCGAATAAAAAAATTATAATTTTATCCAAACACTATAGGGGAGACCGGGGCTAGTTGACTAATTTTTAACATACCTAATTTTCATAAATGGTCCATTGGTGTGCAGAATTATCTCGAAACCGTATATATGTAATTCTTTACTACGATCCAGCGTACGTCTGTGTACCTTGGCGTTAACAATCGTTTTTTAACTGTTTTCGTTTATATAGAGGAAGAGTAAATACTTTTGATACATCCAAATTGATCGTCCAAATAACATTTTTTTTATTCAATTAAATCTGCCACTGTGAAAAAATACCCGGGATGGCAGTAACTCTTTTCCATCTGTCTGGCTTTACTAAGCAAAGACACGCGCGCAGTGACAAATATTAGGGAGTTCCTGAACCCCTGCGTGTGCGAGTCACTCCCCCGTTTCCTCGTCAGACAGAAAACACGAGCGCGTTTCTCACGGTTGCATCTGGCCGGTGCCCCGTTCTCTAAAACGCTCGCCCACCTTGTCATTATGATTGGAAACCCTTTCGTGGAATCAGGTCAGACAGCTGTCTCGTCGAGCGTGCTCGCACACCTCGCCCGTCTCTTCCTCCACCGTCGAGTTCTTTCGTTTTCTTTTCTTTCCCCCGGCTGCCAACAAAGGCCAACGCCGGCGAATCCCGCGTCGTTGTACACATCGAACGCCCACGCCTGTACACCCTCGTGAACGCGGCCGGATAATAGCGTCCGCGGGCCTCCCTATTGTCCACTTACGGTCAAAGTCTTCCGGTAAACGGTCCGCGGGAAGAAAAATTCAATACACGCGCGACGATCGTACCGAACATCGCGATGAGATGACTGGCTGGGAGGAGCGCAGGTGATTTGGACATTGCGACCCTCGCGCGGAGCTGGGAGGTGGTTTGAAATTGGGGAGAGACCTTCTCGACTCTTGTGGACTAAGGGGGAAAATACTATTGGTGGTTGCTGTTGCGAGGGTGAGGAAATAGGAACTGAGATTAGTTATCGCGAGGGTACAAGTGGCGTTATATGTAGCAGCCACCAAATGTGTTTTTGCCATTCGTTCTGCGGCCGTGTATCTTTGACAAACTGTCAATGCGGAACTTACGCAGTTCCACTTACGATACTAGGTTGCTGTCTTCTCCAATACATTTTTGCGGCTGCTGAAGTATTATCCGCAGCGAAATGTGCGTCACCCAAGCCGTTTCGAGGCGAAATCCATGTCAGCTCGGACTGTGAAACTGCAGGCTCGTAAAACAGATAGAAACGCTGATAAATATTTGGCTGACAGGAAAGTAACGTGGCTGACCCATATTTCGCGTGGTCCTCGTGGGGATATTGGTATTGCTCGACAGCACGTGGGATCGATCGAGTGTTTCTAAATGCATTTGTACAAAATCAAACTCGGAGAAACATACAGAAACGTTTTAATAAGTAATAGATCTTTAAAAGGAAATCTTCACATGCTTGAAATCAGACGAAAGATCAAAACAATCCAATGAGAACATTAAAAAGCTCCTTAAGCGAAGGCTTTTTTAATCAAACCTTTTCAGACAACGAGAAGTTTATTAAAAAAATCCCGAAGATACTTTTGTTTTCAGACCATACAGGTAGGCATAGCCTCTTAAAGTATTTTTCGATCCTATTTCTATAAGTGATGGACAGCCAGAAATGATACACTTGCGATTACATAATCAACTGTGGTATCTCAGGAAGAATGATCGTAGTTGAAGCCTTCATACGACAAACAACGCATAAGTAGTCTGTTCTTATTATTAAATCAAATTGATCGCAGTTGCAAACTCCGCATCTCCCACTTAAGTATCTAAAATGTCCCCCAATAGAGAGTGTTCTTTTCAAACATCAACGAGATCAGAAGAATCATTTTCGAAAACCTTGCGCCACTGAAAGTCCCATTCGTGTTTCTCGTTACAATGTTGCTCAGCCTCGTTTCCGCCGCGGCGCGAGCAATCGTTTTCCCGATGACGAAGGTAATGGGTACACTCCCGTCGATCGTCACCGAGTGAAAAACGTCGTCGCGTCCGCGAAAAGCTCGCGCCTCCACGGCGCGTGTAGCGAGAAAAAAACTTTGTCACCTGTCGCGTAACTAGAATCTGCCCAGGCGATCGAGTTGTCTGTGGTTTTCCCTACGGTGCGGTCTCGTTGAATAACGTCCAGCTCGGATCACCTTCGGACACGAATGTGTGGCATAACTTTGACACATTGATCTTAAGCCGATAAAACGCGGCGAAAGAGCATGTAACGTGCGGTCGGGCACGCTTCGGAAAAAATACTCGCCCGTGTCGGCTCTTCCTGTTCCATGGGTAGACGCTACATAGTGTGTCGTAGGCCGATGCACACGCTTGTTATCGTCGTGTCGCGTTTTGTCGCCGCGGCAGCAACGGGGAGACGCAGTTGGTCGTGACTTTGGACTCTTCCGTTTACGGCTAGGAGAAAAAATTCTATCCTTTGATAAATCATTTCTGTGATCCGTTATCTCGTGTTTCGCAACAATGGGGGAGTGCGTTTCCTGGTTTCCGTGGTCCGTATTGCTCTTATTCAATATCGGGAGCATCGTTGACGGTGCAGTAAACGCTTTAATTAGAAATCTCTTATTGCCTCGCTCATCGTTAATGCGATAGATATCCCCACCAAAAGTTCTGATTTTAATGAAACTTCGTGTCAATGTAATTTTTTGTTCTGCGGAAATTTTTAATATAACTTTATTTTTCTTACATTACGAAAAGGAAAAAGCGCGTTTAGGGATTGACTTCGCCTCCTTCAGAGTGAACTGGGTTCGCGGGTAGTGTTTTACCTGTAAACGTCAACGTTACGAGTGGAAAGAGTGTTTATTGAAAATCCCTCCGTCTAAATATAATCGTAAACGTATTTCTCCGTTAGCGGGCTGAATAAATTCGATTTCTATTAAATTTCAGCGAAACCTGCTGTTTCATTCCCTCTCCTGGGATTCGGAAGTAACTCTCAGACAGGCTTTAGATAAAAATGAGTGTCGAAAATTATTACTGATTTCTTCCGAACGCTACGAATGAGTCACCTGTTCCCGGGAGTAGAAGTAACGCCGCTGTCTTTCCAGGAAATCGAACTAGGATCGGCTCGATCAACGCGATCAACCGCGTGTAACGCCATCGATCGGTTCTGTAATGCTAATGAAAGCATTTCTACTCGACAGATTTTTCTACGGCGTAAACCGAGGGGAAACAGATCTGATCAGATCCGGAACTTCCTTCATATCATGTAATCAGAAACGGTAGATGACAGTGAAAGCGCATTATTTGCTTATACTGAATCTTACATAATGTACCCCGTGTACTGCATAATGCCATGATTAGGTTCCATTAATCTATTTCCTTTCGTGCGGTACGTTTTCAGTGCGGCCACTTCTTTTCATTCAAATATTACATCTCTAACAGATTTTAGAAATTAAACTTTAAAGGCAATTCAACAAATATTCTACAGTCTTAATAGAGGACTAAAATGCTCCTTAACAACGTATATGTAGCAACTCAGCGCCATCTATGTATTCGGTAAAAAACACGTAACCAGGAGAACCCTAGAACACCGAATGACAAGCCATGCTTTTTTTATTACCGTAATCCCAGGCGTCACGAAAAACCCGTTACTGCTTTCGCTGGAGTCCCGTAAGCCAGCGATGATTCGCGCGTCGCACAATATCTGTCTCATTCCCGACCGTCCTTTTTTCGGATAAATAAATCCCACAGAATTAACTCTCGTTAATTATCACTCCATGCTTCCCTATGCCCGATCGTAAGCAACAGAACGCTCGCACTTACACGCACAGAAGCGAAACGTGCGTGCATCAGCACCAAATGCACGCGTTCACACGCACGCGACCCATACGCACCGTCTTCAGAGTGTGCAGCGAACGACACGCGTGTGCGTAGCGTAGTTTAACCCAGCGATTGGCTCGAGCCACAGCGGTAGGGATAAGGAGAGGCGCAGGGGTGGGGAGAGATGTGCCCACAGTCCCACTCGGTTTCGCGGAGTGAGTGAGTGAAACCAGTCAGTCAGTCAGGCAGGGAGACTGTCGCGTGGTCTGCGTATGGGAGCTCTCTCGCGAGCACCCTAAACGACAATCGTTCGTTCGTCGCGTGGTTATGAACCGAAACGATCGTGTTGTTAGTGATTTAAAAAGATCTTATATCGACGGGATCCCAAGCCTAGCAACGGTGCACTGCCATTTCTACACTGCCAGTAAATCAGCGATCTATCGATAATCGGATCGATACGATCCCCGATTAGTCGTTCCTCGCGAGTGTTCGTATCGTAGCATTTACTATTTCGATCGTTCGGTGTGCTTTTACGTGGCCGCGAAGACGATCGTGGTCTTGTGTGTCTGTATTCTCCCTTTACGGCTACCGGTCGCGCGATTTAAGGCTCGTGTAAGGCGATACGATAGATCATAGCATTCATAGTCGCCGGACCCCAATGGACGTTTCCCACGGTAGTGACGTGCCGCCGGTTTTCTTGCAACACGTGACAAGCGAAGGGACACTCGCAAGATGCCCAGTCAAACAACCACCATACTCCTCAAGTGTTCCATGGTGGACGTGCCTGCGCTTAACCACGTTAAGCTGAAGTCCCTGTACGGGGTAAGTAGCATTGCATCTGGAATCGCCCGTAACCGTGTCGCTGTCCGGCGTGCAATACCCGTGCGTTTGATAAGGACCAGCTTCGAGAGCGAACATAACGGTACACGCGCGGGCATGTGGCGTGTCTTGTTTGTTGGTGACCCGAGACCGATGATATACGACCTTCGAGACCGTAGACTGGACTCAAAAGATTTCTACCTGGCGTGTATGTATATCGGACATTTTTTACCGCCTTTTGTCTCGGCCGCGGGGAGGCGCTTTTGTTCGCCAGGAGATGCTTAATGGACCCTTCCAATCTTCCGAGGATCTTCCCTCCTGATTTCTCGGCACGGTGTATAGCTGGGCGCCGATGTTCATTGTACTATATTCTTCACGGATTTATTATCACACTTCCTTACCAACACATTCGGTGTGACGTATTCAGTATTCGTATAGAAATGATTCTTTAGAATCGGTGGGTTAAATTTTCGAAATCTCCGTCGCATAGGTTACACACGTATTCCTCGAGCATTCGACCGAAGTATCGTTCTCCGTCGAAGAATTTACGAAGCGTTTAGTTTAGAATGTTTGCGAAATTTGTGGAAATGTTCGAAACCAGGTGCCAGAACCTGGCCGTTTCCACACAAAGTCGCGTGCATTGACCATCGCAAGGTTCACCGGTCGAGTGAACGAACCAACGGTCGTTGGACAAAAGAAAAAGAATCTCAACCCCGGCGGTGTGCATTGCGCGGCGTAGCCGCGAGGGCTCGTGCAGGGTGAATAAAGGAAGGTCTGGCCACGGTGTCTGGAGATGTTTGTGCCTCATAACGTTACCTCGTTCAACGCGAACGCAGATGCACACACGAGCCGGGGAGCCGTCCGTCCAGGAGTCTCACGCTCGTCTATTCGTAATATGAATGCGCACTCTGCACACGTGCATACGAGCACGGTTTTCCGGACGATGCGAGCACAATGCGTTATTGTGGTGTCCTTGGACGCGTGACGCCAATTCAAATTATTTCAAGACATAGAAGTATTAGAATTTTAAAGTATTAACGTTTAGAATTTTCAAACTATGAATGCAGTAATTGTAATTTACGAATTGTAGTAATTTGTAATTATGAATTGTAGTAACTCGTAATTTAGATAACTACGAATTTAAGGTTTTGAAGTTTCTATAACATCATGATTTTGAAAATCTAAGAACCTGAGAACCTGAAATTAAAAAACGTGTGTAGTGTGATTAAGAATATTAAATTGATTAGAGATTAGATATAGTGTAGATTGAAATTCTTAGTCTTGATTATGAAGGAGAGATATTTAATATGAAAAATTGCACGAAGTCAAGAGGGATAGGCGCCATACACGCAGAGTGCTGGACATGTGTGCGATGAAAGCGCAGGCTGATCGCACTGCCGGCGCATACGGTACTTCGTATTGACAAACGGACAATGGAACCGCGGGCTTACGGTGTAAAACCGTACCAAGAAAAGTGTCAACCTCGTTGTTTGCCATTGCCACGATAAAGTATCCCTACAGAGCCGGGCGAACGGCGTCGATGAAACACAGCAGGGCGAGGGGGGCAAAAGGAAGAATTCTATTCGAAAGACAATTCTCGAAGTTGATATCGCTCGCCGTTGCACCACTTACTGCAAATTTCAACCGTTGCACTGAACGCACTGTCGCGCGTTCTGCAATCTATCAAATTTATATGAAATATCTCGTGGATATTTCCACGGGAATTCATTTTAAAAAAGAATCTAATATCTTCTCGATATATCAGCGAAATGACTAACGCGCTGTATACCGTCTTCCGCGTTGTCAACAAAAACAGACACCCGCGTCGTCTATCGGCGTCTGGTAAACAAAGCCGATCGCCCCGGTTTCTCGCTCGGAAAATTGCTCGCTTTAATTCGCCAGCTGGAAAGCCTGGGAAAGCAGACGTTTAATTTACATAATAATCACGCGCTCGGCGTCAGAGTCGATCCGAGGCTTCGGCTCGGGTGTAAAACTACGTCGATCCTTATCGATAGTACAAACAATAACTTTCATTATCGGATATCAGTCAGACGATCGATATCGCGTACGTTGTCGAGCAACGTGACTCCGCCGTGCATGGGCGAGCGCGAGGACTTGCTGGTCTCGTGTCTTCTTTCTGGGTG